>OZ010686.1:7801008-8374518 GCA_963932265.1 Thymelicus lineola
TTTCAGTATTCTATTTCGTGTAATAGAGGTCTGTGTCCACGATACCGCTGACAACAACTGCTAACCCTATCTAGCCTTTGTCTAAATATTTAACAAACACATACATTTAAGGGACTCTGCTCTAACAGAAGATTAATTACTTTGCGGTTTCGCGTTATCAAACGGAAATTGTATGTACACAACTACACAGCTAGCTAGGATACAATCGAATCCGAAGTTCTGAACTGGTGACTAAGCTTTGAAAAAAACTTGATTCGTAAATTTTGTCTGGAATCTTGGATAAAGTCCAGACCTTCACGATTTGAAGCTAATTTCAGCTTGTAGATGTTTAGTTTGTAATGGAACCTAAGAAAACATTTTATATGTAAAGGTCACAAGGTTTAGTAGAATGTTGACAGGTTGGTAAATTGGTACAGCCGCTCCAACATCAAGTGTTCAACCAAGAATAATGAGAAATTTCTTGTCAGGTATTTCTTGCTGGTTTTGACACCTACAATGCACGGATGGATTACCCCATAAACCCTAGAAGACTCTGGGCCGTCAAAAGTGATTGATTCTAGTGGGTGGTAGTCAGAGGAATAAAATAAAAAAATCCCTGCGCAATACACTAAGAATTAAATCAAGCGGTACTGAGTCGAGCGACCTTTGATCCAAATCAAATCCTTCCTGGACTTTTTTAATAATTTGTTCCTGGATTTGGTGCCTATGTGTTGTCCGTTTTTCTGCAGGATGCTCCAAGAGATTAGCTGGATTCAAGGATAGATGGAGCGCCAACTCCTAAAAGGGATAATCCTTTTATGACGGACAAACGTGTATATTACCCTTTTTCCTTTGTACGAAAAGAAAATCCACTTATAAATAGGAAACAAGTAATAGTAGGCGGTTCGTAAAAGTTTTGTGGCGTGCGAAAGTTTCCACATTAAGAGAGCAGTTTCTTTTAGAAAGAGTAATCGTGTTCAATCTGTAGCAAGACAGCATCCATTTATTTATTCGTTTAGTACATTACGTTCATAAACCTATACATTACATCCATTTTTAACCGACTTCAAAAAAAGGAGGAGGTTCTCAATTCGACTGTATTTTTATTGTGTGTTACCTCTTAACGTTTTATTTTCTGGGCTAGAAAAAGTATCATATAAAATATTGTACCTATATATTATGTATATAGGGATATACAGTAAGTACCCCAAGAATGGAAATACAGTATACCTAAGACTTAAGAGAATCAAATTTATGCACAATGATGGAAGAACAAGGAGCCTCGCCTCAGTGACATAAATATTTGTTTTAATTAAAGTAAAAAAATAATAACTGATTACTTACCTATTATCAGTTAAATAATATAAATAAACTTATTTTTATTGATAAAACAACCAAATCAGCACCAACACATAAATATCCTGTTGTAACCAACATGAAACAATACTTTTGGTTGAATTTCTACGTCCGTGTTTTGGGTAACAACTTTGTCTTGTAAAAGTATTACTACACTACTATGAAATTCTTATACTTATGTACTATATTATGAAGGTGATAATAAAACAAAAAGATCAGAACTCCCATTTCCTCCTATAGCAATGTCAGAGTTATGTACCTACAATAAAGTACAATACAATATAGTACAATACATGTACTGATACAAGGTCCCTTCTCCTTTAGTTCCACTCAAGTCGTCCTTAGAAATTGCACGAACGATGACATTTATTACCTACATGTATTCTGTAACAACACGTTGTTAATAGAAATTGCAAACTGAGATGGAAAAAAAGACATGAAAACTATAAATAAGATATGACTGACACGAGTTCTTTTTTTTTAAGCTACAAAACGAGGCGACGAGACTCCTGATGATGTGGTCACCGGTATCCGTGGCCCATCCACAGCAGTAAAAAAGGCATCGCCGATGGCTGGCCAAAAAGAAAGCGAGAAGAAATTTGAGGAAAATGTTCCAGTTATCGATTATATACAAAGGGTACCAAACCAAACACAAAATTGGTACAGTACCTAAACTGTTTGTTCGATAAGAATTCCCAGTAAACAAATTACACCACGCACGCTTATATTTGTAGAAATGTAGACACAAATAAAGTAGGTAGTACTAGTACCTACTACTTGGCAGGTTGCTAAATTACAATAGAATAGAGATGAAGCTATATTGAATAAATAGTTAAATGCATAAATTTTCCTGAAGCACGAATAAATCACTTTAAATCAAACAAATACTATATATTCGAAGTGCTTACACTCCTCAATTAGAAGTACCTACCTACTCTAAAGCTTTTATTACCGTGACGAGATTAGCGGAAAAGACTTACAAAGGAACTTTACTCAAACATTAATATTAGTAATATTAGTCAATTAATATTATCCCTTGTTTATTCGTTAAATAGAAGACGCCATTGTTTGAAATATCAAAAATAAAAATAATGCAATAAGGGTATTAAATTAAAGAGCTCACCTTAAGGATTTCAAAAAGGTAAATATAACATGATAGCTTTTTTGATAATAGGCGGGATTTTTTTTAATTTATACTAGTTAGTTACTCTATACAAAAAAGGGAGGGCGTTGTGTAAAATAATTTTGATAACTATATTTTACAATAATCGCTCCCTCCTCCGCTCCTCGCTCCTCATACAAACATCCCCTTTATCATATCGAAGGCCATTACTACCGCTATCGATTGTAATGAATTAAACTTGACACTAAACAGATGCTTGTGCTCAAACGTCAAATGAACAACGAAGATAACAATATGATACACGACACTTCATGAAGGTAAATAAGATGTAACGATACAATTATGTACCTACCTACTATTATGTCTTGGCTTCAACTCATTAATGGCCCACTACTGGGCAAGGGTCTCTCCTCTTGAGGAGGCCTAGAGCATACGCCACCACGCTGCTCCAGTGCGGATTGATGTAGGGGTTAGTGGCCAACCCGAGTGTCGGAAGTTTTTCAAACTGGCGGTCACCCATCCAACTACCGACCGCGCCCGCTGTTGCTTAACTTTGTCAATCACTTAGGATCGACGCAAGCCAAGAACAGAAATTCAAATTCATCATTCAAATTTCTGCCTTGCTGGGAATCGAAACTAGGACACTTGGCGCGGCGGTCTAGCATGGTAAGTGGTAACCATTGCGCCACACTGGTCATCGATTTGAATACCTTATCCACCAAAGCAACACCACGACAAATAAATGCTGTTATATTAGGCTTCCAAGTTATACATATTTCACCACCTGTATGTAATTAGGTAGGTACTTAGTGGATAAATTTTTTTGCCTATTTTTACTAGCAAGCGCCAAGCCCTTAGGTACTTAAAATTTTATTATTTAGTATCCAAAGTAAATCCCAAATAATACATCGCTTAATTATAAAGCATCAGCCATCTTACACTTACGGGGAAGAAAGGTTCTCGAATGGCGCCCACGTCTCGGAAAAAGGAGCATAGAACGACCCCCGACTAGGTGTACAAAGATAGCGGGCATTCGCTGGACTCAGAAGGCTCAGGAGTCAGGACCGGTCAGAATGGCGCAAGTGAGGGGAGACCTCTATCCAGCAGTGAACCTCCAAGAAGTGATGGATGGATGGGTGGATCTTACACTTATAAGTTTTCCCTGTGGTTTTACGGACATCAGGCTTGACGGGCTTAAAAGATTTTTTATCAAATATCAACCCATGTTGGCTCGTTCTAGATCGCTGTACCGCTACAGTACTAAATAATAGGGACCAAACTATACAGCCCCGGATCTAAGGGGGGGCAAACCGGGGCACCTGCCCCGGGCGGCAGTTTCAGGGGGCGCCAAAATCATCTTATAATATAGTATGACTTGTTCTACAAAGCGCTTAGCATACGGAAGCCTGGTTGGCTCACCGTAACTTGTAACACAAATTCGCCACACATTTGCTGTATCAATAATTTGACGTCTTTTACACAACTAAAGACTATTATGAATTTTTTAAGTAATTTATCTCAAACAAAGAAAACAATAGCCAGGGCAAGGTGCGAGCATATCGCCAGTATCGGTGAGCGTCTAATCAGTTACCCTTCAGGGAGTCGCGCTTTCTGGTCGCTCGCCAAGGCCGTTGAGGGTAACTTCCGTCGGTCGTCGTTTCCACCATTGCGAAGACCGGATAACGATCTGGCCTTAACTGCAAAGGAAAAAGCCGATCTTCTGGGTACTCTCTTTGCAGCTAACTCGACTCTTGGGGGTACACTGCCTACTATCCCGCGGTGTGAGAGCTCGATGCTTGATATAAGGTTCACGCACAAAGCTGTAAAACGAGCTCTTTTGTCTCTCGACGTCAAGAAGTCGAGTGGCCAAGACGGAATTCCAGCAATGGTATTAAACATTTACTTTAATCTATGGTATTAAAGATGTGCGCTCCCGAGCTGACTCCGCAGTTGACACGTCATTTCTCCTTATCTTACAGTGTAGGTAAAGTGCCGTCTTCGTGGAAGGTTGCTCTCGTACATCCAATCCCCAAAAAAGGTGAGTGCCGACCCATCAAACTATAGACCCATCGCAATAACCTCCCTTCTCTAAAAAACCATGGAACGTGTTATAAACACGCAGCTCTTAGAATACCTAGAGGAACATCAGCTGGTCTGTGACAGGCAGTATGGTTTTCGTCATGGTCGATCGGCTGGTGACCTCCTGGTATATCTCACCCATAACTGGGCCCAAGCCATTGAGAGTCGCGGAGAGGCGTTGGCTATAAGCCTAGACATTGCCAAGGCGTTTGATCGGGTTTGGCACAGAGCTCTTCTATCGAAGCTACCTTAATAAGGTCTGCCGGGGAAGTTGTGCACGTGGGTAGCCAGCTTTTTGTCCGAGCGTTCCATTTCCGTAGTTGTCGACGGTCAACGTTCTGACACTAAATTTACTAACGCTGGCGTTCCTCAAGGTTCGGTGCTTTCTCCCACGCTGTTTATTCTGCATATCAATGATATGCTGCAACAAATCCCCAGCATGCATTGCTATGCAGATTACAGTACGGGAGATGCGCATTATTTGGGCCGTGCAAACTCCTCTCGGTCCTACCTAGAGGAGAATAGAACTAGACTTGGGTCCGAAATCGAGCTCTCTTTGGAGCGGGTCTCTGACTTAGGTCGGCTAAATCTGGTTCTTTTCAACCCTTCGAAGACACAAGTCTGTGCCTTCTCCGGAAAAAGAACCCCATTTGTCATGGCACCGAAACTCCAAAACACGCCTCCCACCGTAAGTAAAAGCATTGGGATCTTGTGGGTCGACATTTCGAACGAAGTGCAATATCGGGGCCATCTGGAGAAGAAAGCCAAACTTGCCTTGCCAGAAAACTAGATGTACTGAACAGGGCGAAGCAGTAATTCACACCGAAGCAGCGCCTGCTGCTCTACAAGGCCCAAGTTCGACCACATATGGAGTACTGCTCTCACCTTTGGGCCGATGCACCCAGTTACCAACTAAGCCATCTTGACTCCGTACAGCGGCGCGCTGTTCGAATTGTCGATGATCCCAACCTTACAGATGGCTTAGAGGACTTAAGTCTCCGGAGAGACGTAGGCTCTCTTTGTGTCTTCTACCGTCTCTACTATGGTGAATGTTCCGAAGAACTTTTTAACCTGATGCCCTCATCCACTTTCCTTTATCGCACCACCCGCAAAAGATTGCGGTTCTACCCGCATCACCTTGACTCGTGGTAGTCATCAACTGCTCGTTTCTCCCGCTCGTTCCTGCTACGAACTTGCGAGCTTTGGAACCAACTTCCCTCTGAGGCATTCCCTGTGCGCTATGATATGGGGTTATTTAAGAAGAGTGTTTATCTTATCCTTCAAGGCTGGCACCGCACTTGCAGCTCCCTTCATACTGCACGTGTCCATAGGCGACTATGACCACTTACCATCAGGTGGGCCGTATGCCTGTTTGCCCGTCGTTAACATAAAAAAAACGCTGGAGAGAGGGGCGCCACTATCAAGTTCTGCCCCGGTTCGAAAAAATCGTAGATCCGCGGCTGAAACTATACTAGCCCAAAATGTAAGGCCTTATCGTGACGCCTGAGGTGCCATGTGCCATCTCCGCTGCATACAGATTGCTACCATTAGCTTAGAATGCATTACGACACCTCAAACATGAAAGCGCAGCTTATAGGTATGCAGTTCGATGTTTACCGACTTGGTGTTTGGATAACACATCACAATTAACGCATTGTACCTAAATGTTAGTAATAAAATGCAATAAACATCGGATATAAATTTATAACGTATCCGACATTTGTTAGAGATTTTCCGGATTCTGTGGGATTACTACGCATAGCATCGCTCCGGATATCTTTCCGGCACATATAGAGGCTCCATGATAGTATAAACTGATCAAATCTTAAGGTCGGGATTAAAACATCCTGACCACCCTGTCAGGCCAGAGTTCTCCAGCAAGAAAACTTACACCACCAGTATTAAACAGGTCAGTAATTAAAGTAGAAGCTAAGCTGATCACAGATGTACAATACTCTTGTTATAGATACTTCT
This sequence comes from Thymelicus lineola, assembly GCA_963932265.1. NCBI lineage: Eukaryota > Metazoa > Arthropoda > Insecta > Lepidoptera > Hesperiidae > Thymelicus > Thymelicus lineola. The sequence goes on from OZ010686.1 coordinate 7,807,520, forward strand.
ATTCTCAATTTTGTAAGTGTTGCTAATGAAACGATCCTTCTACATTCCATTAATATTACAGTTGCTGCGAGACATCCATTATAATAAACATCACATGAACGATATTCACCATTTACCATTAGGAAAATTGCCAAAACGTGGTCTAAGCAATTGAATTGAAAACACAAAGATAGAAAGACAAAAGCACTTAGATAACGCAAACCACATTATAAAGAATACCAATTTCTTTACAAGACAAAGAACTCTCCCATTTAAATTATTTGCGTGAATAAGATTTCATGTACTTAGTTTATACGCTCAAACCAAAAGTACAAACAGAACATTAATGAATTTGTATGAGTAATGAAAAATAAATTAGTAAGAATAATAACATGAAAACAAGAAATTAAAATAACTGAGAATATTAAACAGGTAAAACATTAACGTTTGTTGTTATTTATGTGGTACCGAAGATTACCTACGTACTACCTACATACATCTTAAAAAAACTATTGCATTTTGGTTCGTAGAATAAGATATGAAGCAGACATTTGTACCTACTAGAGGAATGAAATTCTGTATCTCTCACAAAGGAGACAGAACTTATGCACACCGCCACGACTAAGTGACTACTTCCTAGATAATATCTGTCCATGTTTTCTTTTGTATTTATTTGCATGTCCTTATAATCTCCCTCCTTCTTTTGATTACTATAAAAAAAGTCAATAACGCAACTACTTATATTGAATTTCCTGAGGCTAAAGTAAGTAATATTTCTGTAACACACGTCGAGAACAGAAATAAATAACTCGATTCGGAAACAAAATTCTTAACTCACGCAAACTTTCTTCACTATTGTTCGTACTTATGTCAACAATTTTACTTGGCTTTTTATCAGCATATCTAAAGCTGTTGTTACAAAAGTATTTTTAAATTTCTTGCTACAATATATGTATAATAGGGGTGAACAGGTGCACAATCGAAACATACAAACTTAAGTAAAAAGTACTTATTCTTAAAATTTATGACCCTCCTATTTTATCCTATTTGTAATAACTAGGACGGAATTTAAAACCTTATTCCCATTAGCGACACGAACGGAATCAATCGAAATATGAGTTGCAACTTACAATGTCAGAATTTACGATACAATCATAAATTAAGTTACATAAGAGTTAGCAAACAAGTCATAAGTAGAAAAACTCTACCAACATAGAACTACTACTACTACTAATCAGTCTCCGCCTACAAACTGTTTTATGGTTTGGCGGGTTGTTTATAAACGCGTTATGTTTAATATAGCGATGTATTCGTCTTTAGAGTGCTTAAATTGTAAAGAATTATCCTTAATTTTACCTGTAAGTTTGCTGTGGTTACTTGTCATAAAATTATTACGAAATCAGGATTGTGATGCCACTTAAGCCCTTGACTTTCACACCTTGAATTTGATTTTGTAATCGACTAGTCCCATGACATGGCAATATATGCCATCAGCATCACAAATTCAGTGGCATTGAGACGAGGCGAATGCTAACACTCCAATAACCAGTTCATTGAATGGCATTGGGACGTTCTAGAAAGACTTCCTGTCTTCAACATCCTTTTTCCCTTTGGTAATTTCCTTGTGTGACTTAACCTTGTGCACTAAGTTAAATATTAAATAGGTCTGTTTAAACAGTGTCCTGTTGTCAGCGTGCGTTGAATTCACAATGAGGATCGGAATGCTACTTATATTGTAGTAACAGTTATTGTACCATAAGTTACGCAATGGCTAAGTTATTTCGTTGAATAAAATTAGTCTTCGTGGTTGCGAGAAGAAATTCACGACCTAGTGGACCGCTAGTAGGAGGCAGATTGACCATCCATAACTTAGCCTGTTGACTGTTGACGAGAGTTTAGAAGATGAGCTTTTGGAGTCTTGTGAAGAGCAATGAGATTCATCCGAAGGTTGCAAGTAGAATAATTTATTTACAAAATGTACACGTATTTATACAAAAGTTGATGCAGGCCAGCCAATGAGAAAATAATTTAAAATACTTAATACATGTAGAAAATTCGACCAATCAGAAGAAAATTGCGGTGCACTCGGTCCTAGATGTTTCTCTGACCTTCATTTTGCGGAGCAGTCTACCTCGCGATTTAATATTTATTTTGTATGAAAAGTTTCACTTTTAGAATTTTCACGGAAAACATTTTCTTTTGCGTTGTAAATTAGTTGACGATAGTGTAAGTTAGTACAGCTACAAGAACATATAATATCCTTAGCATTAACTTAAGATTTTTGGAGCACTTTTGTTCTGGTATTGTTAACTTTAAGAGGTTCACTGACAAAGGCCTCTGACTCTGACTACCTTCAGTTTGATCTGCCCTGAGGTTTTGAATCCATCCCATATATAGCCTTCTTCGAATCTTCTATAATTCTAAGTAATTAACAAAGCCTTAACCCTTCGGCCTTCTCTAAGAAAAAAGATTTTAAGCATCATAATGGTAAAATTTCTAAACCTATGAAAATGTAACCCACATTCGCATTTAATCCTGAAACGAGATCCGCTGGCGGTAACTGCATTCATTACCGGCAGAACCGCCAGCAGCTATCGACCTGGCGGATTTCCGCGGAGCTGCGGATCAGAAACCCCACCCCTAACCGACACCGCTACACAAAAAGGATTCCGCATCTCGGTCACCGTTTCAATATTAGTTGTAATTTACTTCTTCAATTACAAACGAGGTATGAGAAGGAGCTGACGTTGATGGTGTTTATTTACTAATTGGTTGATTGGTGTTAATTAGGTAGGTGTTACTCCTACAGTAGTAGGTACCTAGTTTAAAATTTATCTTAGAATTTGATATTAACATACTGATTTTTAAATATTACGTTTTTATGGGAAAGAGTAACTGCTGCTGTATACTTCAAATCATACATCCACACAAGCCGTTACCTTTTTAATATTAGTAGTATTACATTTGTTATTATGTTAGGTCGTTCATCTATAATCCAAATTGGTATACGTTCATTACTAAGAACTAGATTTAGAACTTAAAACGATGCAATAAATCACCGCGGTATACAGAGGGCACTGAGGTGTAGACAAAAGCGTTAATATTCATTTGACCTTTCCAGGTTTCTGTACCTAGTAGTTTGTGCGATGGAATTTTAGATACACCGTACCTATGTCATCAGTAAGCTCATAAATCTTATTTTCACGTTGTATCACTTATCCCTTTATCCCACTTGATTATACAAACGTTGCAGTCCAGCAAAGTTCTACTACTCAGCTATTCAATGTAAAACTGTTCAGTATTAACATTTTCCTTTTGTGCGATTTATCTCGAGTTGACAAAATGTCGAATTACACCGGAATTTAAAGTCTGCACCTTTGTTTTAAATATCATTGCTCCAAAAATGGATTTTGACTTGCATTTACAAGCAACCTTTACTTGCATCCTTTTAAATACCCTTTGTTCTGGTGACTGTTTTCTTATTCACTGGGTTAATATTTTTGTAAAATTTTTGGGGATTTTAGTTTATTTTTGTTTACATTCGATCGATATCACAACCGTCATCAACAAGGCAATGTGTTGGTCATTGGTGATACTTTTGATTTTATTCCTTTCCATGGCGGTGACCAATTAACATCAGAACTGCAACTGGAAAGCGTTTTGTTTCCGTAGAAGAGCTTTAAATTAAACACGTCAACGTAAATCAAAACAAGAATTATCGAAAGACAAAAATATTTGGACAAGTATAAATATTCTAGCTATATATTTTCACCCTTTTTACTTCAAATCGATTGTATCGGGTTGTTATCGATGGTAGATCATCAGAAACGATGACTACAAATGCCGGAGTTCCTCAGGGGTCCGTTCTCTCCGCCACTCTATTCTTGCTACACATTAATGACCTGCTCGTGCCCGGTATATATGGGTACGCAGATGATAGCACAGTGGTAGAGAGATATCTACCGAGTTCCAGGGCCAGTAGGCACGAAATTCAGTCGGAAAGAGAGGCCATGGTGGAACGTGTGAATCTCACACTGCGGGCTGTGTCCGAGTGGGGCGAAGCCAATCTTGTGAGATTCAACACCACTAAAACACAGACGTGTCTCTTCACCGCCAAAAGGAGCCCGCTCACCTTGGCTCCTACTTTCCAGAATGTGTCCTTGGACTATACCGACTGCCTTCAGTTGTTAGGAGTTGAGATATCCTCCAAGCTCAACTTTGGGCAGTTCATCGAATCCAAAGCTAAAGCAGGTGCAAGGAAACTTGGCGTCCTTGCGAAGGTGCGGCGGTACTTCACACCGAGGCAACTTTTAACCTTGTACAAAGCTCAGGTTCGGCCATGTGTGGAGTACTGTTCTCACATTTGGGCAGGTGCAGCCAAATGTCACCTTTCTGCTTTGGATTCGATGGAGAGGCGTGCGAAGAGGCTCATTGGTGACCCAGATCTGGTTGAGACCAGTTTGCAAAGTCTCAAGCACAGGCGCAGAGTAGCCAGCCTCTCGGTTTTCTATAGGGCACATTTTGGTGAGTGTGCGCAGGAATTATTTGAATTGATTCCCCCTTCCCCGTTCCACCATCGAACGACACGACGCACGGCGGGTATCCACCCTTACGTCGTTGATATCCCGCCGGTACGGACGTCACGGTTTGCATCGTCATTCATTATGCGCACCGCTAAGGATTGGAACAGCTTGCCTGCGTCTGCGTTCCCGCCCACCTATGACGTGGATGACTTCAAAAAAAGAGTGAATAGGCTTCTATTAAGTTAGTGCGCTCACCACCCTGGACCACATCTCCACTTACCATCAGGTGGGATTGTGGTCAAGCATTAACTTATTTTAAGTAAAAAAAAAAAAAAAAAAATGACAAAGTTTCCATACTAACTTGCACCCCAAATACTTCAAAATTTTGTTTCTAATTTGGAGCTAATATAAAAACTTTCATGTTTTTAACTTCAAAAATGACGAAGTTGCGTACTAAGTTCCATCCCCTAAATTAACCCTATAAGGGATGATTTTCCTAAAAAATGTCTAAAAGTTAACTTTTGGTCATAACTATAAACTCACATAAAAATTTTCATATTTATACCTCAAAAATGTCATTAGCATAAACTATCTCCCTATCCGCCAAATTATCAGTTCGGTAGTTACTGAGATTTTTTGTTTAATCAGCGGTGTGTCTTTTTTCACCTTTATATAGATTTGAGTAGTGTCTATATTTTACAATTTGGTCACTCCACCAGTCGTCCCCAAATGCTGTAAATTCGGTAAATGATCTAGGATCTGTCCAAAATTGCACAGGACATCGAAATAAACAGCAACAAATTTGAATTTGGAAGTCGTATCTACCTAGTTCCCATAAAATGGCGGAAGATATGGTTAAAACTTGAGATTTTCTAGAAAATATCGAGGTATTAAATATATAACAACAAACTTAAATAATTAAAGAAACAATTTTTTGTTCTTGCCGATCTTCTTGGAATAGAATAAAAATTCTGTAGACAGTTATTACGTTTTTTTCTTTGATTCAGAATTTTCTTTGCTATTCATATTTTGAATTATTTTTTGCATTTAACCCTAAATATGCCACACGGATAAATGCAGATGGGGACATAAAACTGCATGCAACATGCATATCAATCAATCGCTTGACGTAAAATGAACTAAAATATGACAACGAAAGATGATCATAAAAGCGCATTGGTGTGGACGTAGCTATTAGCAAGGCTGACTTTTATACCGGCATATCATATAATAATATGGAGACACCTACTTGAATGTGAATGTTCATAAATAAGCGTAATAACAAACAAACAAAAAAACAGAATAAGTACCTACTGTTCAGCTTTATCCCGACTTCTCCGAGGGCTAACAAAACCTATCACTTTCGCAATTCCCCGACGAGCACAAGTGGAGCGTATCACAGGTTAATTAATATCATGTCACTCTAGAGACAATGAATGTAATAATACTAATATTGTTACATAATAGCAACAACACTTTCATTATATTTAATTTTTAATACGAATGATTTTATTTATTCAAAATCTCGGAACTTGAATGCAATAGGTAACATAATTATGCATAACGTACCCATCGAAGACAAAATTAAATGTCAAATATAGACATTTTAAATTAGACAATAGAATTTAAGTACTATTATTTATTCTGTGACAATAGGAATGATCATATATTACGAAGATACTTAGTTTACATATTTAACTTACACAACTAAAGCATTAAGCAATATCATTAGCTCTCTAAATTCTAACTTCTGCATCATCAAAAAAGCAATTTTCTGTCGTTAAAAAGCATAATTTTCCACGCCTTTTTCTTCATAAATAATGTCCACCGAACTCTCTTTTTCGTTTTCTAAAGACTTGCTCCAAGATTTAACATTGATTTCTAAGACCGTGTTCTTACTTTATAGCAACTTCTAAGGTGAAATATGACCTTAGGTGATTTTGCTGAACAATGGCGTGCTGACAGCGTCAGATATTTAGCGCGTGACGCAGTTCCATTAATGTTATCCGAGCTCCAGGGAAACAATGAAGATTATGACGGTACACAAAACCAACATTGTGCTATGGAAAATCCTTGCAACGTTTCGGGTATCATTTGTGACAAAATTCTTTAGCTTCGTCTAAAAGGGCATAAGTTCGTTTTTGTAATAAACTAGATTTTTATTAACCGACTTCAAAAAAAGGAGGAGGTTCTCAATTCGACTGTATTTTTTTATGTTTGTTACCTCAGAACTTTGGACTGGGTGAACCGATTTTGATGATTCTTTTTTTAATCGAAAGCTGGTGCTTGTCGTGTGGTCTCACATAAATTTGAGCGAGATTTGACAACGACATCCATGTCAAAAGCATATAAGTCTTAAAAATGGACGAACAATTCAATATCTTGCCAACCGATTTCGATGATTCTTTTTTTATTGGATGTACTTCATTTGAAGTCGGTTCTTTTTTGTTAAAATTTCAGATTATTTTATTTACAAATCTGTGATATTTTACTAAATTTTTTTAGTGATAGGTGATATAAAAATAAATGTGGTAATTATTCATTCTGCCTCATCATAGTTCAGAGGCTCTTAACGAAGTATATTAAACCAAAACTCACTAACTAAAAAAATATTGACTGTCAGCGTCTATCCACGTGTAGGAGGATTTATTACTTCTCCCCAAGGTTATAAGTTCATGTCACTAAGTTATAAATTTAGGTGCCCTCGCTACTACGTGTATAGATTACAATGTGATCCCTTTACTTAGATAGCTATAAAACGCCCTGGCAGCTATAAAAAATCATATACCTAATACAATAATAATTTAATGGCACAAAGTATAATAAACTAACTTTATACCTTTTAGTTTGAAACCACAAAATACATTTTTAGTTGTTATGGGACGACGGCAGCAATTCCCACTGAAATTTGCGACCGGAGGAAAAGTTTTGTTTTGTATGTCGGCATTTTGATTACGATTGCAGCTTTTGCACCCAAAGGTTTTAATGACTGGTAAAATAAAACATATTTTTACTTTTTATTTCAGAATAGTTACATTCAGTTTCTGATTAATGTCACTTCTATTTTTTTTATTTTTATTACTATTTTTTAGTGTTACTTTTTTCTTCAGCATACTGTGCAAAAATTCCCTATACTTATATATGTATATATATTCCCTAAATATTTATATATTATTTATTATATATTTATGTTATTATTGGTATTTATATATGTCCGTGTATTTGTATGTATTCTTGTTATGTAGTATATCTATATCTCATGTTAGCACCTGCCATCAGCTATTTCCACATCCACCCAGGGTTGACTGGTGGACAATGCCATTAGGCATTAAGTTTGCCCTTTGTTTCTTCTTTTTAAGAGGTGACATAAACATGTAAATAAATAAATAAATAAATAATAGTGTAATAGTCATCATGTTAAATAATAATTCTTATCACTATTCCATATCTAACTGGATGTCGTTTAGATGAGCTTGAGAATCCTCTCAGAAAATTATACAAAGGAGTCCACTACCTTTTTCTTACACATATTTCACAAAACTATTTCTTAGGCAGGAAATTTAATTAAAGACAAAATAAGATTCAACTAACTAAATCCACCTTTATTGTATTTAATGTTCTATTTTACAGCAAGCATCTGCCTCTCGTCAGCCTTTGATTTGAGTTCGCTTCGCGCACGGTGCATTGCACCCACAATATTGTTTGAAACGTAACACTTATCTAACAAGTAGAGTACTGCCATTCATTATGTTATTTACATGGTAAAGTTGGGTAAAGTAAGGGCCAAACAGTGTGGGCTAGACTTTGCTTTGTATGACGAGTGTTGGATGTGGCAGGTTCGTCGGAATTTTTGTTATCTGCAATAACAATAACTCTGTTTGTGAAGCTCTGCTCTGCGCAGAATGGAAATGGATGTTGGCGACATGTGTCTGCAGAGTAATATTTTATATGACTGTTATTTTACATTTTTATTCTTTTTATATAATGTGCTCTTGTGATATACACATTTTTATATTTGCTTTTACAAACGGCCTCATTCATGATACCTATTCATCTTACAATTAGCAAAATTGAATATTTTATTTAGAGTTACTGCACTCTACAGGAACTCTGACTGACTCTGACAGGAAGTTTTAATGAAAGTTGTTTATACTTAAGTGATTATTACTTAGTAAGTAAGTAAAGTAATTATTACTTAGTAACTTTTTTTATGAAAATAGCCGGCAAACGAACTGACGAACCAACTGATAGTAAATGACTATCGTCGCCAGAAGGCAAGAAGTCGTCGTCAGAAGAGAAAGAAATGGTGAACGAGTGTTTCAAGCAACTTTTATTTCGTAAAAACGACAAGGTCGCTAGAGTATTTAATGGCCACTTTAATCCCTGATACAAATACGACATACCTACATGGTATATGTAGGGAGGATAACCTTCCAACTTTAGAACCGTCAACCGACCGTGAATTTGGTTACAATGTCAGAAAGCCAGAAAAGGTGTGTCTGCATCTAATAAAACCTCTGATGATGAGGATATCAATTAGTGGCCTTTACATATCGATTACCAGTTTTCTCTGTTTATCAGGTATTAAAAAATAAACTCGGTATGTAACGTCTATACTGGTACCTACTGTTTCAGTTCAGTTTCTTTTTGAAACAGCTTGTATCATCCTCTCATATTCCTAGGCCATTAGCTGATATCATTATAACATGAATCACCAGCGGCTTGCGGTTCGCTGCTGGTCTTGAGGGAAATACGATGCCGCCATTATATTATTACAAAATAAAGTCATTATTTCATTAAGATACGAGCCTGGTCTGCAGTGTTTTATCCTTGTAGAAAATTAAGATTCATCCAGTGTGTCTTCAACCCATTAAGAATTTAATTTCTGTACAAAATATAACAAAAAGACTTTTATTAGCTACTTAACAATTATAATACATTTAAATATATTATATACTAGATCATCCGAAATTATTTTCTGCGTCGTAATATTCATAGCTTGAGTTCACCCAAATTAAGTTGCACGCGAGTTGAGCGTTACATTTTCCAGTTACCGTCCCTCCTGGCTGAGTTCAAGTATTTTTAGCCACATATTTTATGTTTTCCTGGTATACTTAGCACGAGCTGAAGCAGTGCCGGCACTCGTCTCATTATTTCAGATAAGAAAGTCGATTCGTATGCCATTTGGGTGGGATGGATTTTCCTCGTAAGGTTATTTTAAACTCAGTGGCAAAAGAACGGTTTCACCGGGAACAATGGTGTAAATTGTAAATAGTAAACTTACAATGTAATTAAATTGTTATTAAAGTCCTTGAATCAAGCTTGAAAGTAAGCAACGTGTCTGGAAATTCTGGAATAAGTTTTGAGATTTTAACTAATTATTAAGAAATGAATCGTCGATCCTAACTTCATATCATAAGAGATCGACCAAGCTGGATGAGTAACCACTAGTGGTAAAATTTCTTGAGCATTTCTTGAACACAAGTTGCGAGTCCCGGTTGCCATCAATAGCTATACCATCCGTTAAGCCACGAAGGGGGCTAGGCCCTCATATGTGGGTATTTTTGTTGATAAAGTTAGGTATATTTTATGCCCTTAAATTATCACTAGTTACACACATTGTATAAACCATCTTTTCAACATAGTCGTTAAACCGTTAAGCCGGTTAAGCCAAGAGAAACGATGAAGCAGACGCACTAAGTGCATATTACATCATCAATTAAGTTCCGTGACACAGTCCAATAAATACACAAATATTCTTCTATTTACACGCTAAATTACACCTACAGAGAATGGAACGCGTGGGTGTAAACATTAGAATAACTTTACCACAGAAGATAATAGGTATATTATAACTTTATTTATTGAAACCAAACATTAGGCTGTTTGTCGTATTACGTAAGCGTCTTTCCGTGAATCATCATAACATATCAATTCGTACTGTGACATTGGCAATGGGCGCCGAAGGGCGAGGAATGCACGCGAGGAGACCATTTCCGAAATCCACCCCCGCCTCAAGGCAAGGCCCTGACCGCAAGGTCAGATTCTACATTACGATATCAAATGTACTCGACACACCGTATTCTGACTTCATTTTGGCATGGTGATGTTTAAACTACAGGTGTATTGGTAAGTTACTTAAGTTAGCTGCGTCCTTGTTTCAGTTAATCATTGTCTACGAGTACCATGTCCTTGCATGGACACAATATATACATCATGAAGACGATCACTTACTATTACGTATCCCTTATGTCATTAAATAATTATATTTTTTCTCTTGCCTGTTAGGTACTTCGTGCAAACTCATAATCCGAGTAAAGGTCGTAGCCCATCTAAACGACACCGCTCCCACCCAACTTCATCAAACTTACCGACGTTCATTCCTGAGTTCCTGACACTCATTCTCATCATGCATTGGCATGAGCCGGATAAAGGTCAAGAGCGAGGTACAGCGGGGCGGAGGGCACGGGGCGGAGACCCAGGCCTCACGCTCCACCGCGCCGAGGCTGAACATCAAAGCCATGCACGCAAATTACACTCTTCGACGAACAGGCCCGCTCTACTAACCCGTATCGATGCGACAACTAACTGCCATCCTATACTTAGGCCGATATAAATACTACCCCTGATCTCTTTGATTCGTTTTTCATGGCTCGATGATTACATCGTTTGTATCACAGATAATACGGCCTTCGTTATAGGTAACGTGTAGGTATATCTATGTTTTTAGCACAAACAGTATAAACTTCATTACCATCAATCTTCGATTATTATATGTATAACTAACTACTCCCAAAATTAATTTAACTGGCAGTAATGTATAGTTTAGTTACTCTAACATTCAGAATTCTGTTTGAACACAACCAATTCTGAAATCTAAAATGTTTATTTAGGTCGGGCTGTTCTCGTTACGATAAACAATGTAGCTGCTCTCAAACTCAAATAAACAATTATCTTTCCACGAATTCTCCAGTTAAATGCACTAATGGTCTAAATGAATAGTGTTGTCTGCCTCTTGTCAGACTAGAGTGACAGAGACAATGCAGTTATTGTACACAATTGTTAGCCCCGCAAGTTAGACGTGATAGTTTCAATTTGACAATGTTGTTTTGTTTTTATTAACAAGGTTAGATTGTGAAGTGCTATTGATAGTATGGCACTATCATGCTGATTAGACATTATTACATTTAGAAGTCAATATCTCCACTTATCTTTCCTTGCCAATGTGCAGCTCTCTGTCAATTCGTATCGGTCTACCGGGTGACACGGTCTATCCCATTAGACCCGTCTATTACATTCCATTTCAGAATTTAGAAGGGAAATGTTGAATAACTGCAACCTGAATGTATTCAGCTATTAATCTTCTTTGAGTTATCAGTATCAGCAATATCTAGAGATTGATTCTTAGATTTTTCTCTGAGATATGTGCACTAGTCTTACCAGTCGAGCTAGCTCAGGCAATAGAAAATAATACTCAGATCACACTCAGAATATGAATTAAGGTCCTTTACCCCTTTCAGTCGTCACCTCGTCCCGTGGAATATAAAAGCTTGTTGAAGCCATAATCTGTTTTAATTTTTAAAAAGGCAAATTGCGAGAAAGATAAATTGCGCGAGAAATTTCGTTCATAAAGCGGTACAATCATACAAAAGAAACAGTTATCAAAATTTCACGTATATTTATTTTCACTGCAAAAATAAGCATTATATTATGACTTTCTTAATTTATTAAGAACTAGTTGTGCCCCGCGGTTTCACCCGCGTTAATTTATGGTAAAAACTACTAAAATATATGATGTTATATAGCCTATAGCCTTCCTCGATAAATAGACTATCAAAAAAAGAATTTTTCAATTCGAACCAGTAGTTCCTGAAATCAGCGCGTTCAACCAAAAAAACTCTTCAGCTTTATAATATTACGAGTAGTATAGATAATGTATTTAATTCCTCTTGGATCGTGCAATATTAATGTGTCTGTAGATTTCAGGTATAATAAGATATTTATAATATATATTGGATTATGTTAATTTAAATATCATCTTAGTATCATGTCTCCAACTTGCCATGACTAACAATGAACAAGACAATCACGATAGAACTTCAAAATGCTGGAGGAAAATCAGTAGTATTCTGTCATAATACGTGTGAGGAACGACGTGAGGAACCATCTTCCCGGTTCAAGAATTTCCTGTTACGATTGACACCTGTTCGACGACGACGACTTCCTATACGTAGTTACCATTTAAAGACAAGGTGACCAGCCCACACGATGATAATCCTTTCCTCTGTTTTTCAGACGAGTCTTATTTAGTAAACAATCTTACAGCATGTTTCATCGTAATTTGCAATTTAAAAATATAAAGAAAAGTATAGACAGATAAAAACATTTAATGCGAAATCTTTTGCAAAAATTTGTTTGCTAATAGTGATAGTCTACAAATGAACTTACTACCACGGAACCCTAAATTGCGCATGGTCTGACACACACTTGGCCGCTTTTAAAATTATTCGAAAACATGGTTAGCAGAACTAAAAGAAATTAATTTACTTAATCATACTACATTTCTTAATATACATATATTCGTTTCTTTAATAAAAATCAATGATATTAAACTATATCATTGATAAAAATAATTTCGTTTGCTACGAAAATTGTAGCAACACGCCGCCAAATCCAATTCCTTTGCAAATAAATAAATCCAATTTTGTTAGCAGTCAGCTCACGCCTCACAGGCTAAGGAGCCATTCATTAATTACGTAAAGGTCTCGAGGGGGAGGGGGAAGCCAAAAATCACTATAATGTCTTATCTTGGAGGGGTGAGGGGGTAAAGCCAGTCTCACGTAAGAATTTTACAAGTCAAAATACTAATAATAAAGACTAAAAATCTCTGATTTACGTCAAATAATGAATTTTAGTGCAATTCATCCTTTTCTAAAACTAGGTAAAATCTTACATAAGAAGTATGCAAAATATTATTTGCCCTTATATGGAGGTAGTGGGGGTCAAAAATAGCCAAAATTGTCCTTACGTAATTAATAAATGGCTTCTAAACGAACTTCAATCCGATCATTTGACATCCTGAAGAAATTAATTGACAAACTAACGTGAATTACAAAGTACTTAGATTTAGAACCACAGATTTTTCCAGATTTCTCTGGAGGATTGAAATAATTAAGTAAAGAGCGGGTAGACAACAGTTAAATCAGTGCACACGCTGACATTCGTTGACGTTGGCAATGAAAATAAGAAACAACAGCAGAATAATTTAATGAGAGAGCAGTAAAGGTCAGCCCAGCTCGGATTTACTCTAAAATGAGAACACAATTTTAACTTTATGTAATAATTTTCCCACTGTATGTGACCCATTATCTGTATAATAATATATTTAATTTATGTGGGTTCGAAGCAGTAAATCAGCGTACATCCCACTGACATAAAACTAAATTACTTTGCATCAAGTTTAAATTCAAAGTTGCATTTGCAACTGCGTGGTTGAGCCATGTAGTTAAGTATCAATAGGTACATAGCATTGTATTAGAATACAATTCATGAAACATAAGAAGTCGGCTTGCTTCTCTCCTTTAAATACTTACAGACAATACTGAAAGAGCAAGAATAAATCCATCCATCCATCCATTCATCAGCACTTCGAGGTCCACTGCTGGACATAGGCCTCCCCTAACTTGCACCATCTGACCGGTCCTGAGCCTTCTGAATCCAGCGGATGCCCGCTGTCTTCTTCAGGTCGTCGGTCCATCTGGTCGGGGGGCGTCCTATACTCCATTTTTTGAGACGTGGTGAGCGCCATTCGAGGACCTTTCTTCCCCAACGGTTATCGGTCCTTCGCACTATGTGGCCAGCCCATTGCCACTTCAGCCGGCTAATTCTTTGAGCTATGTCGGTTACCCTTGTTCGTCTACGGATCTCTTCGTTTCTGATGCGATCATGTAGAGAAATACCTGAGCTTGTGGATTAGGCCAATAGTAAAGCACCACGTCTCGGATCCGTATGTCATCACTGGCAACACACATTGCTCGAACACCTTCGACTTCAGGCACTGAGGTACTTGCCTGACGACTCCATATCTATTGTATGAACTTCTTGGGCACGACTGCCGTGAGAGAATATTATATTGTACAATGTACATTGATCTATAGCTAAGTTATTAAATAACAATGAATCTCCATCTAAATACGGTCACGCAATTGCCTTGTGGAATCGTGCAAATATTAAGTAAAATATTTCCTAAAAATGATAAAATAATTTCTATGATAAAATATATAAGATTATAAGCATCGCAAGATTTAAAATAGTCTAGCTATGAATGAACTATGAATAATGAACTTGAGATTCTGTTGAGATATCCCAATGTGATAAATGACTTTTGGTATCTGTACCAGGAACAGCTGTTGTTTTGACGTCACGTTGTAGATACGTAACAACAGATAGGTATGTAGATACGTGTACTATACCTACATAATATAAGAACATAATAATATAATACAAAATTATAAAAAAAAATATTTAAAAATTTATATATTATTATATTATATTATTATTATTATATTATTTATTTATATATTTTATCATACTTAAGTAAGGTATGATAAAAATAGAAATTATTTTATCATTTTTAGGAAATATTTTACTTAATATTTACTTTAATAATTGAGTGTCATTGTATATTTACATATTTCATAATTCTCCATTTGTGAGTTTGGATGTGAGGCAGTGAGTGTAAGTAAGGATGTGAGTATAAGAATGTCCGCGCTGTTTTTACCACACCCAATAACAGTGTTGTGAAAGCATTACTTATAAAACTGGTTCGGTCTTCAAGACACGGCAGCAATGTTATCAACGAGTTATCATACCTTCGATAGCTCAGTTGGTAGAGCGGTGGACTGTAGAGGAGATAGCTGTCATCCATAGGTCGCTGGTTCAAATCCGGCTCGAAGGATTTTTTTAAGCAAACCTTTTTTAGGGTTCCGAAGTAAAATCGGAACCCTTGTAGTTGCGTCATGTTCGTCCGTCTGTCCAAGGTATAGCACAGAGACCCTTAGTGCTAGAAAGCTGTAATTTGGCATAGATATACATATTTAATAAGACTCCAAAATCGTATAATAAAATATTGAAAAATATGTTTTTCAGAGTACCTCCCCTACAGGTAACGTGAGGATGAAATTTTTTTTCGTTGCATACCCAATAGTGGAAAATCGTTGAAAAGGTCTTTCAAAAATATCATAATATTTTATCATAATATTATTAAGAGACCCATAGGTCTCTTACGACCATTTTTTAAATTTAGGGGTTTGTTTGAGAAATATTTGGCTTTAAAGTGCTAATTTTGGTTAGAGTCAAGTGTCCCCCGCCCCTACCGGCTAAACGGTTAGATTTGGACAAGTTAAAAAATTGTCAAAAATAGAATATACAAAGAAAGCTATTACGGCTACGTTAGCATTATTACTCACTTCAGAATCCTACATCGCGCGTGGCCTGACACGTATTTGCCCGGTTTTTTATGTTACTCGTAAGACGAGCTACTACCTGATTGCAAGTGTCGCCATTGTCCATGGATATCAGTAGCACCTAATACGTCACCAAATCCGCCAAACCACAAAGAAAATACCTTTTTTAAATCAATGAAAATAACTTTAAGCAAGTACTGTAGGTACTCATTTGATTTTAAAAAGATTTTCTAACACTTTAGAAATAAACGGTGCTCCCTTTTTATACCAAAAGTTTTTTTTTATTAAAAATGCTTTTACCTTATCTAAACAACGCGTGCTGCAATGTGCGGCTGTAGTGCACAAAGCCATGCAAACGCACAATAAACTCTCACTTCATACGAATGCAGAGCATTTCCCATAGAAGCTCCCCTTTTTTCCTGCAGTTTGTTCACCGAAGGTTACTGTCTGACTACAAGCTACAAATGTATTGAAAAAATGAGAAAATGTCATAAAATCAATACATACATATGTCATAATGATGATGAAAATTATCAAATTTTTATTGCCATCCTCCATCTCATAATCAGGATAAATAATCAGAAAAATATAGTACCTGTACCTTCTCGAATAAAAAAATAATCTTCCAAATTGGTTGATAAATAGCGGACTTCAGTTCTGAGTTCTGAAGTAACAAACAATAAAAGAATACAATTAAGAACCTCCTCCTTTAAAAGGAGTCCTTTTGTAGTACTTACGTTAAAAGTATCCCATACCTATAAGCAACTTAAATACAGTTCTACTTATACTGATTTAGAAATTTAACCTTTAGTAGACAATTGTAATTGAAAAATAATGCCTCTAATGTAATGTAATGCTTCTGAAAAGCAAACCCTAAAACGCTTCAGACTCTGACGTCACTAGAGAAGGTAACAGGCCTGAATATTTGAAGTTATGGTAAGTAGAGCAATGGAACCGTGTCCTGACTGAAATACGGCTCACAAGAGTCACAAGTTCACAACTTCAGAAGAGAGCGGTCGCCATCATCGTGCAAGTTCAAAGTTTCGGGCACCTTCGCTTATCACTTGTTCGAAAGTTTGCATTGTCATATTGTGTTGTATCTTGACTTTTAACTACAATTATGTAGTATTATTCCTTCTGTTCTTTAACCAAAAATATATATATTATATAATATAAAATAATATAAAGCTGAATATTTCTCAAACGGACAAAATCGAAAAATGGTCTTTGCAGACTCAGAATATTTTTGAAAGAACTTTTCAACGATACTCCTAATTAATTCGTAGAAGAAAAAAAATTCAACCCTATTTGACTACTGTAAGTACCTGTTTTACTACTACGAGTATACCTCCGATAATTTTTTTTAAAGATTTTACTCTATGATTTTATAGTTTTAATAAATATTTATATCCATGCTAAACAGCTTTCTAAGCACTTAAGAGTCTGTGAGGTTCGGTGCGGACAGACAGACGTAGGCTACGTAGTTTGTACCTATATGTATAATAAAGGAAATGCTCGATGCTCGCTCCCAGTGAGACTTTGGATTTGTGAACTGTTTTCCCACGCAAAGCGTTCGCGGGATAAAAAAACAAAGCCAGCCCTTCCAACATATTTGTGCACAGTGATAAACGGTGTTGTTCCAATGGCTTCCGATGAAAAATAGAATACGAAATGAATGATTTTTAGTTTTATTTGATTTTAGAACCTAGGTATGTTACGAAATGTGACTTAAATCTTTCTCATTCTGTTCTCTTTGGAAATTCTTTCTATACAGGATTTCCAGAATAAAGCATTTTTAACCTAAACTTGATCAAAAAAGAACCGTCGCCAAAATATTACACATTTGAATCTTTATGTATCAAACTAAGAATTTATTCAGGTATACAGTACTATGTTTTACTATACTATTACGAATGTAAAAATATAAAATAAAGAGGTACGTGAGACCCTCAGATTAAAGAAATAAAAGGTGAGACCAATTAGCTGTGTCAAATTTTCAAGTAGAAATTTAAAACTAAATATTAAGTAGGTACCTCCATAGGGATGCAAACAAAAATAAGCCGAATGGTAAAGAGCCCTTTGCCTGAAACATACATGGGAAGTATGGGAACCATGTTTTAATGGGTCAATAACCCGCCCTGAAACGTGAAGGGGTTTTGTTTCAAAAACAAGTTTCCGTCACGAGTGGACTCATTAATCGGCACAGCTTTCTGTTTGAGTTCGGTACTGAAATGAATCATGAAAAATGTTCTGTATTTTTAACGTAGGCACGGTACAATTATAATATTGTTATTGATGGTTTTCACTTTGTTTAGATAGCCTATAGGTATTCATTGAGTATAGTAGGTAGACTGATACATATTTTTGACAACATTCTAAATTCTAAACAAGTACCTGCCTATAAGTACAACTACATAAAAAATACAGCAGAAATCAGTTTAGTTTTAATTTGAATAGGTACCTAGGTACATTAATTCCCGTAATAGTTCTATTAAAGTTCGGAAGTCAAGGAAGCAGTTTGTTATAGAGCTCGGAAGCCCTTTACAACAAAACATCTCGTTCGCTCGGAATTTCCATAATTTATAAGGAACTCTGTAGGTACCTACGCCTGAACTTTGAAAAACTATTGAAAGGGTACGGACCTATAATAAAAAATAACTCTTTTTTTAGGTTCTTGTTCTTTCAAAACTAGTAGGTACGAATTAAAAAAAAATCCGACTACAAAAAATACATGATACCTACTTACCTACCTTGTTGAAATCCTTATGATGAGCTCTTATTGCAGTAGGTAGGTAAGTATTAGATTTATTTTTATTTTTTGATACTTCTAACAATGGCAACTCACAGTTTATTATTTTTAATATTTGTTTGTTTTCTTATTTCACATAACCAAGAACACTTGGGCTGTCAAGAGTCAAGACGCATCTAACGATATCTTAATTAGATATATTAATCGGTCCACACATACAAGATACGCAGCCCCGGATCTAAGGGGGGGCAAACCGGGGCACCAGCCCCGGGCGGCAGTTTCAGGGGGCGCCAAAATCATCTTATATAGTATGACTTGCTCTACAGAGCGCTTAGCATACGGAAGCCTGGTTGGCTCACCGTAACTTGTAAGAAAAATTCACCACACATTTGCCGTGTCAACAATTTGACGTCTTTTACATAACTAAAGACTAGTATGAATTTTTTAAGTCATTTATCTCAAACAAAGAAAACAATAGCCAGGGCAAGGCGAGCATATCGCCAGTATCGGTGAGCGCCTAATCAGTTACCCTTCAGGGAGTCGCGCTTTCTGGTCGCTCGCCAAGGCCGTTGTGGGTAACATCCGTCGGTCGTCATTTACACCATTGCGAAGACCGGATAACGATCTGGCCCTAACTGCAAAGAAGAAAGCCGATCTTTTGGGTATTCTCTTTGCAGCTAACTCGACTCTTGATGATCGTGGGGCTACACCGACTACTATCCTGCGGTGTGAGAGCTCCATGCTTGATATAAGGTTCACGCATAAAGCTATAAAACAAGTTCTTTTGTCTCTCGACGTCAGGAAGTCGAGTGGCCCAGACGGAATTCCAGCAATGGTATTAAAGATGTGCGCTCCCGAGCTGACTCCGCCGTTGACACATCATTTCTCCTTAATTTACAGTGTAGGTAAAATGCCATCTTCGTGGAAGGTTGCTCTCGTACATTCAATCCCCAAAAAAGGTGACAGTGCCGACCCATCAAACTATAGACCCATCGGAATAACCTCCCTTCTCTCAAAAACCATGGAACGTGTTGAAAACACGCAGCTCCTCGAATACCTAGAGGAACATCAGCTGGTCTGTGACAGGCAGTATGGTTTTCGTCATGGTCGATCGACTGGTGATCTGGTATACTCACCCATAACTGGGCCCAAGCCATTGAGAGTCGCGGAGAGGTGTTGGCTGTAAGCCTAGACATCGCCAAGGCGTTTGATCGGGTTTGGCACAGAGCCCTTCTATTGAAGCTACCTTCATACGGCCTGCCGGAGAAGTTGTGCACGTGGATAGCCAGCTTTTTGTCCGAGCGTGCCATTTCCGTAGTTGTCGAACGTCAACGCTCTGACACTAAATTTATTAACGCTGGCGTTCCCCAAGGTTCGGTGCTTTCTCCCACGCTGTTTATTCTGCATATCAATGATATGCTGGAACAAATCCTCAGCATGCATTGCTATGCAGATGACAGTACGGGAGATGCGCATTATTCAGGACGCGTAAACTCCTCTCAGTCCTACCTAAAGGAGAATAGAACTAGACTTGTGTCCGAAATCGAGCTCTCTTTGGAGCGGGTCTCTAACTGGGGTCGGCTAAATCTGGTTCTATTCAACCCTTTGAAGACACAAGTCTCGTTCGCGTTCTCCGCAAAAAGAACCCCATTTGTCATGGCACCAAACTCCAAAACACGCCTCCCACCATAAGTAAAAGCATTGGGATCTTGGGGGTCGACATTTCGAACGAAGTGCAGTATCGGGGCCATCTGGAGAAGAAAGCCAAACTTGCCTCCAGAAAACTGGGTGTACTAAACAGGGCAAAGCAGTACTTCACATCGAAGCAGCGCTTGCTGCTCTACAAGGCCCAAGTTCGACCACATATGGAGTACTGCTCTCACCTTTGGGCTGGTGCACCCAGTTACCAACTAAGCCTTCTTGACTCCGTACAGCGGTGCGGTGTTCTAACTGTCGATGATCCCAACCTTACAGACGGCTTAGAGGACTTAAGTCTCCGGAGAGACGTAGGCTCTCTTTGTGTCCTCTACCGTCTCTACTATGGTGATTGTTCCGAAGAACTTTTTAATCTGTTGCCCCCATCCACCTTCCTTTATCGCACCACCCGCAAAAGGTTGCGGTTCCACCCGCATCACCTTGACTCGTGGCAGTCATCAACTGCTCGTTTCTCCCGCTCGTTCCTGCCACGAACTTGTGAGCTTTGGAACAAAATTCCCTCTGAGGCATTCCCTGTGCGCTATGATATGGGGTTCTTTAAGAAGAGTGTTTATCATATCCTTCAATCCCTCCCTTGATGCTGCACGTGTCCATAGGCGACGATGACTACTTACCATCAGGTGGGCAGTATGCCTGTTTGCCCGTCGTTAACATAAAAAAAAACGCTGGAGAGAGGGGCGCCACTATCAAGTTCTGCCCCGGTTCGAAAAAATCGTAGATCCGCGGCTGAAGATACGCGCGAAAAACATAATCCTTCCTGCAGTCGGGTAAATGGATGTTCTAACCTTCTTAAATCATGGAACCCATTGCAATTTTATTCAAATTGTCTAGAAGGAGAATTCTTTTTCATCAAATATACGAAAACCCTAAGACCAAGAAATAATGAATGAATCACTAATTAGAACTTAAGTGCTTAGCTTAATTACTTTTTTGTGAAGTTTTTCCATCGACGGATAATCGAAGTTTTAGGAATTTTGATGGAGGCAGAGTGCCCTGGCTAACTCCACCCTCGCTCGTGCCTACCGTCAATAATTATGATACAAGGACGGAAGTCAAGTAAATCACTTTACTGAGGTGGGTAGGTTGATAAATTTTTCTATCGAATATGAATATAATTAGATAGGTACTTTCTAGGTAGGTAGCTCAAAAATTCTTCAAAAATGAGATGTATCAGAGAAATGAGATAGGATGCGAGATTGACTTAGGCTACGTGAAGTTAATAAAAGAAGTAAAAACCAAGTAGGTACCTGCCTATGTCTGCGCCGAACAATCACTGTTCAATGACACTGGACTCATCTCGTACCACATAGATTCCTTTTCAGAATTACCTGATTATGATGTTTCTGAATTCTTTTATGGAAAAGTAGAAAAGTCTTCAACAATCTACTCAATCAATAGTCATTCACACAGGCATTGATTTTTATACTGAACAACCAAAAATTTTACTTTTATGCAGAAAGCACTTAAAAACACTTGTTACCATCGCGGTGGATGCCGTGGCGACGGTTTCAAAATTGCGAAATTGGTTTGCTAGTTAAGCGAATTAAAATACAGAAGCGACATGGATTACTTTGACTTTGAGTCGCTCGTCGCCATCAAGTGAAAATCCCTCTCTAATTAAATTTCCGGCCGTCGAGGTAAGATGCTATTACTGAATGGAGTCTCGAAATAGAGTCGCCTTGTTAAGGGAAATTATTTAAAACTTAGGTAGATAATTACATTTGGGTAGACCAGGTATATTTTAAGGTTGGTTCCTCAGTGCTAGCGTTAGGGGGGCGGTGGGGCGGCAAATTTGGAGGGGCGCCACATTTGGGGGAGCAAAAAAAAAAACTAAAATTCTGAATAAACTTTCACATTTTGATTTTTTCTTATGTGGGCACCACAATATTCTTGCCCGGGATGTCAGTGGCTCTAACGCCGGCGCTGTGTTTATTAATCCTATAATTACCGGATTGTTTAGTACCTAGTACCTAGTCTGGCCATAAATACTGTTACATAAAAACTTTTCTTTTTTTCAGCTTTTTAATTATTTTGAATTTGGAACACGTATAATATTTTAAAAACTTCTTTCCGCTCATTTACACGCGCGGCTCGCGGACCATCCCATGGCTCGTCCGTAAGCCACGCCCCCTACGCGCGCGAGCGCTATCTTGTGTTTACACGCGCGCGGCGTTCAGATGCGTTCGAACGTTCAAGGATGGAACACGTTAACGTAATACATCGTCATCCAGTCAATGAAACCTTTCTACCATGATTTATAGACAAAATTCTCAATGTAAATTGTACTACGGGTAGAGTTCTGTACATTAGGCTTTTTTTAGTGCAATAAGCAACTAAATATTTTTTTTTTACTAAAATGGGGCAGAAATTAGAATGATGAGTTTTAATTTCTGTTCTTTTTTCAGTGTCTGTTCGGTTTGCGTACGTACAGATTGTTATTTTTAAAATAAAAGAGCATCCTAGTTTTGAAATCTTTCCAGTAGTTTTTTAGTTTATTAATTACAAAGAAAGGAACAAAACATCAAAATTTTCTTCTTTATAATAATAGTTTCAATATACGAAGTCTTATTATTAGTGGTTTAATGTTCATTATTATTATCATTCAGTACCATATTCTATTATTTCATATAATTTTGCGTAAAAGTTAATACGATTTCGAAAAATACGAATCCAATAGAACACGTATGTATGGCGCTAGTTGCCGTCGTTGAATGAAGCTCGCGAGTGTGTGAACACCGCGCGAGCGCTCGCGCGAGACCCTTTGGCACGCGCCCAAAAAACCGCTCCCGACGCGAGCCCTGCGAGCCCCGACACGCGCGCGCGAGCTACCTGTTTACACACTCGGGCGGGCTCGCGTGGGTCTCGCGGAAAGTCTCGTGGCTCGCACGCGCATGTAAACGGGGCATTTCGATTTCGCGCCATTTCACATACTTTTTCGTGTTCATTATCAAATTACAATATGGAATGGGGTGATAAAGAAAATAGGATTGCAGTGATCGCCTTGCACAAAGTGGGTATGGAGCCGTCGGTCATATTCCAGACACTTCAAAAGCTTGGTATCAGCCGTATGTTCGTATATCGTACAATCAACAGATACAACAACACTTCGTCTGTCGAAGACCAGAAAAGATCGGGGCGGCCGCGTGCTATTCGAACTACAAAGGCTGTTAATGCTGTCCAGAATTCGTCGAAACCCCGTTAGGAAGCAAAAAATCTTATCGCGAGAAATGAAGATTCCCGCTAGGACTCTGTCGCGTAATATAAAACAAGACCTGAAGCTCGATGCTTATCGTCGATATACAGGACATGCCCCAATGATATTATATGTATAAAAGAGGTCATTGACATGCCCTAAATCAATCTTTACAATTAAAGAGAGTGGATCGATCAAAACGCCTTCCGTCGCGATACGCAGGTGAAAGGCACTGAAATATCCTCTTTACCGATGAAAAAATTTTCACGTTTGAAGAACACTACAATAAGCAAAATGATAAAGTGTACACTCACAGTTCTAAAGAAGCTGCTCAAGTGGTCGGGAAGGTACAACGTGGTCATCATCCTGCGTCAGTGATGGTTTGGTGGGGCGTGTCTTATCAAGGAGTCACAAAACTGCATTTTTGTGAAAAAGGAGTGAAAACTTCAGCCAAAGTATTATACTTCAATGGCCAAAGTGTATCAAGATACAGTCTTCAATCTTGGATCATGTTGTGAAACCTCTCAGCAATACTCTTTTTAAAAATATACCGTGGACTTTCCAACAGGACTCTGCACCTGGTCACAAGGCACGAACTACCCAAGCCTGGCTTGAAACCAATGTTCTGGACTTTATAAGAGCTGAAGACTGGCCCTCATCTAGCCCAGACCTCAACCCTTTAGACTTCAAATTATGGTCAGTTTTAGAGGACATGGCCTGCTCTAAACGACACGGCGACATTGAGTCTCTTAAAAAATCTTTGGAGCAAGCAGTGGCGAAATTTCCCTTGGAAACAGTGCGTAAATCCATAGATTCGTGGCCAAACAGATTAAAGGCCTGTATAAAAGCCAAAGGTGGCCATTTCGAATAGAATATTTTTTTATTTTTTGCTGAGACTTAAATAAATATGTAGGTATAAATTTTATTAATATTACATTACTTCATCTAAAAAAAGCATTTTCATTTGTAACAGAACTTATGGCTGGACTAGTTAGTAATCAATGATTACGGACAAATATTGATTGTTTCTAATCAGTATTATAGTCAAGGATCCCTATTTTTGCACTTTTATCACTATCAAGCTAATTTTTCGTGAGTAAGTTAATTTTGATGAGACGCCCAACAATTTCCTGTAAGAAACTCTCGATTGTGGTAGCTAACAGAGGTGGCGAGGATACAATAATGTCCTATGTATGTGTGCAGAACATATATATGTGCAGAATTCACAAATCTTTAAGAACTCTCAGCTAGGGCAAACTTTGATTTGATACCTACAAAAGCATGCCTGGGCTCCAACTATGCGGTGTAACTAGGGTTGCCAGATGGCAAGATTGAAATATCTGGAGAAAACAACGAAGTCTGGATTTGTCGGGACAATTTTTTTTCGAAATTGCATCTTCACGTCCCTGTAGGGGGGAAGTACCCCGAAAAATTTTTTAACATTTTATAATTTTAATAAACGTATATCCATGCCAAATTATAGCTTTCTAGCACTGAGGATATCTGCAGTATGCTGCGGATGGACGGACAGAAATGACAAAACTATAAGGGTTCCGTTTTGAATTCGGAACCCTAAAAATGAAATTAAAGTTATTGTAATTAGGAGGGAATCTTGCTTATCTTGAGCCTCTAGACACCCTTCCTACTAGATCTCTTCAGCTCCAGCAGTCCAGCATCTTGTCCTAGACTGATAGGAAGCAGGCATAATAAAGAATCTTCCGCACCTTTCGTCACGTCCGTCCGTCCGTCAGCAGCATAATACCGATACCCTTAGTACTAGAAAGCTGTAATTTTGCATGGCGATACATTATTTATTATCATAAAACTACAAAATCGTAGAATAAAATTTTTCACCGTAAATAATAATTTTAATAATTAATTTTTTGGTATTTAACGTCAGGATGATTTTTTTTCGTCGCGTGCCCCGACAATTGTGGAGTATTGTTGAAAAGGTCTTTCAAAAATATTTCAGGTCTGCAAAGAACATTTTTCAATTCATGGTCCCGTTTCGAAAATATTCAGCTATAAACTGCCAATGTTCGGTATAATCAAGTGTCCCTCCCTCCTGCCAGCTAAACAGTTGGGAGTTGGACCAGTGAAAAATTTCACAAAAATAGGTTATAATGATGAATTTACTATAAAAACTATCACGGCTATGTTAGCATAAGTATTTAATGAGTAATAGTCGATAAACTTACAACTACGGAACCCTAATTGCACTTGGCCTGACGCGCACTCCGGTTTTATTACATATTTTAGACACTTCAGAATACTCTTCTCAAAATTCCTATATTGGAAGATGTCAGTTTTTAAGTAGATCATTTGATGAAGTTTGGCCGTTTCGGTAGGACGTCAAAGAACTACAAGAAAAAGATTTGTTTAATTTATCTAACATAATCCACTGAAATTATAGGATGACAATGTTATAAACATCATAAGACCGTTCTGCATTTCGTCTTATTTGACTGATTATCGATATACCACTCTTATATGTTACGATTCATGATCATGATAGGTTTCTCCGAGAGGTAATGATATTGATCCAATTAATATCCCTAAAATTATCTTATTGTAATGAAATTTGGGCCTTAGGTCCTTATGTACTCGTATATTGTTAGTGACTGTCCTGATGATTGAATTAATAGGGTCAGTACACTCATGAGAAATGATGAATGTTATGAACAAATTAATTCTACTGGTAATTTCATGAACATGTGGAAAGTTTTAGTTTGTTATTAATAAAACATTACAAGTTTATAAATTATTAAAGTTTTTTTAATATAATTTCAACTTTTTGTGGGATACAATTACAAGTTTCTACCTCCTACATGCTAAGACATATTTTCAAAAAACATGCTAAATAGAACTTTTAACGTTCACTTTACATACTTGTAACATTTTGAGAAAAGTATACTTTAGGAATATCATAATTATAACGAGGACGAAGGCAAACATAATATATGGCACGACCATTTATATCGGTGACATTTGAAAACTATATGAAGCCACCGAAGCGAGAACAAGGTGCAATGAAAAAATGAAAGGCAAAGAAAAACAGCTTTATTTTTAACTTTTTTAATAGGGATAACTTATATAATATGCAAGGGATAGTCCCAGGATCTTCTCTAGTGACATAAGGATAAAACCATTCATAAATGGAGAATCACATATTATCACCTGCTCAATAAATACAGTCAACAGTAAGCATAATTCTTAAACAATTTATCCGTAAACGATTAGTCGTCAACTCGGTCGGAGTTGGAAAGTTCGTATTTGAGATGGTGTCATGGACACGGGGAGTGAACACCGCCCGGGCGGGAGCGTGGGGGCTACGGGTGTGCGGGGTGGCGCGGGCGGCGGCGGCGCGGCTAGGACGACGAGCCCGCGCCGAACATGTTGGCGCTGAAGGCGGGGGGCGGCGGGGGGGCGCCGGCCGCAGCGCCCGCGCCGCCCGCGCCGCGCGGCTTCGGCGTCGGCGGCTGCAGGTACTCGTGCCGCGCCAGACCGAACACGTCGATCCGCTCCTCCTTGCGGTACGCCAGGCACGCTCGGATGAAACTCTGCAAAGACACATACGACACACGTTCATAACGATTCTATACCAAATAACATAGGTGAAACAACTATAGATGAACCACCAATGTAGGTAGTTAAATTTTTTAATGATAAGTTTTAGAACTCGAGTCCGAATATTCATAACCCAACCCCCTTTAAAATCGAGATTTAAGCTTATTCGCTTCATGACGGAGTACCACCTTGCATACTACCACCACCCAGCTATTAATATAATAATAATAAACGGTTACACACTCATACCCCGCAATAGGTTTAACATAAATATCTTTCCCGGCCGGGAATTGAACCAGGGGCTTCGCTGGCAGGGTCACTATCAAACGCTACAGGGTCGACAAATTATTAGACTATTAAGCTATTAAAGGTGTTCTGCTTCAAAAGAATGTAACTCAGCATTCAACCAACAAACCAGACTCGTGTCTTGCAATTGATAATTGACAACAATAACCAACTTTAAATTTCGATCTAAAAACTACTTACAAACATACTATGTTACTTCAACCACCCTTTAAAGATTTCATGCTAAGCTCATTTGTGGTAAAGCGTTTTTAAGGTTTCATATTTTGTATGGATCTTTACAATACAATTAGCCGTCTTATGTCCTATGATAACATCAATAAGGAAGGAAACTTGCAGCTTGTGTCAATTACATAATATTGTTTGATGTTGGATGTAACCACTAGAAGCAAAAGTCAATAAACGCTTCAGAAATTTCGATAGCATAATAAGTGGTCGAAATCTGACAATCACATTTGTTGAACCATATCGGTGGTTTTTAAGCAGATATTCTTTCATTAATACAATGCTCTATTGTTTCTGAGTAACATGGGCTATATTTTATCAAAAAAAAATTAAGATCTATACGAAAACCGAAGCAAGGGCGGGGGCGGTTACTAGTATACAGATTAAATCATAAACATTTGTTAAAAACTTTAAATTGTGAGTTAAATAAAACTTATTCGGTATTATACATACCTTAGCCTCATTACTGACAGTGGGCTTGTTGGCAAACTGAACCTCAGTCGCCTTCAGTATGGTGTTCTCCTCCAGTATGGTGGCCTGGCTTTGGTTGTGGCCAAAGGGCTTCTTGCCGTACAGGCACTGGTAGAAGATCACACCAACGCTCCACACGTCCACCTTACTACTGATCTTTGGTGGGTTCTTGCCTACTACGAAGCACTCTGGTGGCAAGTACCTGTAGGACAAATACAGAAAGATTTATAATAAATCGCTCACACACTCACATACTCACATTACTATAGGGTTGTACTGAGGACAAAGTGGATATACATAAATGTTGGTCGAAGGGCTAATGAAATTGTTTACATAACATTAGAAATTTTGTGAGAAAATGACACTAGTTTAGTAATTTCTAATATTCTGTGCGACACATAGTATTGCAAACTAAGAATATGGTGGAAAATAAAATTCTATTAACGTGTTGTAATTCTGATTAAATCCGATTTCAATCTAACCTAATACTATAGATTCGCAGTATCAGGCTGCACTTGTGACTTAAAATTGCGAGTAGGACAAAGCATATTGCGCGCTCTCTCGCACGAAATACTATGACTACATTTCCAATTTTCACCTGTCTGATGAAAGAACGAGACAAATAAAAGGTAAAATTGGTTTATGTGCCACATTTTAATCGTAACCTACGAGTTTATCGACACCCTGTCATTGGAAAAACTCTCCTCTGTTATAATAATATGTAAATGAGTAATTGAACTTGAGTCTTACTTTAAAAGAGAATCAGATTTAATTGTAACTATCACTTGTAAACATACATTTGACATTTCTACAAGATTGCCCTTTAATGGTATCCTAGTCAACAACCGATCTAGCACTTATATGTGGTTTTGGTAAAAACACCACCAAAAAATCACCAACTCTTCCTGACATTTTACATAAGAGTTATTTATTGTAATAGCTATCTTATCATTAGTTTAATAATTTAATACTACTATCTATTATGCATTGTGAAGGACTTTCATACTGAATCAATGATAGCCAAGACAACAATAGGAAGTTGAAGATAAAGAGTTGGAAAAGTACTGGTTGTTGCTGCACTTTTTAAAATAACTTTTCTATCATGTAGTTGACAAACGAGTTAAAAATCCACCTAATCGTAAGTGGACATGGATATCAGTAACACCAAGATGTGTTGCTGACCAAGAAAGAACAGAGAGAGAAGGTATTCGCTCCGAAGCACCCAACCAGGACATGACGAATCGTTTGGTGGACTCAAACAATAGGCTGGTAGCAGGCTAGTGTTTGACAGGCTTTACAGAAAGATATTAATATTATGAGTTCATAACAATATTGATTGATACTCTGACCCTTATGATAATCCTTACCACCGAGCGAGCCAACTTTAGTCGCCTCTTACGACACCCTAGTTAGCCAGCATGGTATTGGGGCCAGTGTTTAAAGTGATTCAAAAAGCAAATAATTAATAAACATGTATTTTCTATGTTACTTATTATTAATATTCTCATAATATACTCATACTCATTTTTAATATACTTATCCAATAATACTATGTACTATTATTTTTTCTGTGGCAATACATAATATAGTCTATATCTAATAACCTTACTTCTCATTTACCCTATTTTCTTACCACTTGTCACTGATTTAAAATCAATTAAATGTTGTGTTTTTAAACTCAAACTTTACTAAAACTGTTGATTCAAATAGTTTCATTTCAAGTGGTAAATTTGTTTATACTTTTTTGTGTAAGTAGCCTACAAACGAGCATTGGAGCCACCCAATAGTAAGACACCATAACCCATGGACATCAGTAACATCAGCATGACCAATACACAAATGGCCAAATACAAAGAGAAATAAACTAACACTCATAGTCCCACACTAGGATTCCATGTGTTGTGGATGCCATGGACAATAGATAAAGACAAGAACACACACCCAGACCAAGAACAAAAATTTAAACTTATTCAAATTTCGGCCTCGCGGCAAATCGAACTCAGGACCCATTGAATGGCAGTTCCGATATGGCAGCCATACCGGAAGAAAATATTATGAACATTGAGAAAGACACTCACCAGTATGTGCCTGCACCTTGGCTGGTGAGATCCATGCCATGGTCAGGGTTGTAATTCTCCTCGTCCATCACCTTTGATAGACCAAAATCTGTGATTTTTATCTCCCCACAAACATTGCCCTCAGTCAACAGGATGTTCCCAGGCTTCAGGTCGTAATGTATCACCGGTGGTTTGATTTCATTTAAATACTTCAGTGCTGACACGACTTGCATTACGATTGAACGTGCCTCGCGTTCAGGAATAGTCTTATGCTGTGAAATAAAAAAAATATTATTAAGCATAAAATTTCATTGGCACAAATATGTTAGATAGTTAAAGAAATTGCTTTCTACATATTGCTACATTCTATTCTATTCTATTTCTACATATGCTTCAATTGCTTGCTACATAATCGCCAGAATAAAAATCAATTATAACAAATATTCTGACAAAAATTAAGTTTTAAGTTGAGATTACTGAAGTAGACCACCACAATATTGAGTATATTGTGGTGGTCCTTTATTAACATTGAGAGGCATTGATAATTTTAAACAGAGAGATACGTATTCACACGGAGTGGTAATAACACAGTAAGAAATGAAATTATTCGATATACTCACCTGTTTGAGATAAAAATCGAGATCATGACCATTGCAATATTCGAGAACTGTACAAAAGGAGTTTCCGTCTATTTCAAATACATCATAAAGCTTCACGATCCGCGGGTGGTCCAACGCCTTGTGAATATTGTACTCCCGCAGTGCGTGTCTGTAACCAACGAAATAACAGTGTTTAATTTTTATAATCAATTGTCTTTATAAAAGTAAGTAAGTAATTAAGGTAAGTCAATACAAACTTATGATATTATACGCACACACACACACACAAATGCACACGTGCGCATGCTTGCACGCACTTACGCACGCAGTCACACACACAAACACACACCAAGGCAACGACCTGTCTTTATTTATTTATTGAACGCCAACACAATGTACACTGTTATTACTGTCTTTCTAAATATATTTTTAAATACATACATATATAGTTATAACTTTATTTTAAGCACCTAATAGAGTTATAAATTATAATAAACTCGATATTACTTATGCATATTTTATGTAATGATAGTTTTATAATACAAATGTAATAAACATATACAATAAGTAACAAAAGTTGCCATCACTCATACACAGACTCACTTAATATAGTTGGCCTTCTTGTCTTCCTTCCAGTCTTTATTTAGCTGATGAACTTTGCAAGCGGTGTAGCGTTGCTCGCGCAAGTCGAACGCCTTGTGCACCTCGCTGAAGCCACCCTTGCCCAGTAACATTAGTAATAGATATCTGAAATTGTGGACAATGTAAACATTTTAGTACTTTCATATTGTTGACCTAACATTTTAATAAATACTATGCTGAAAAGTTGACAGATTTGCTGCATTGCAAATAATTAAATACAGAGAAATAGATGTTATTAGTTCTCGCAATTACTTTTAACTTCTCGCATAAAAACTCAATTAAAACTACTGATTATAAATTTTAGTAATTTCCTAACTAATGGGAAAACGTTTATGACAACAATTTCTAGGAAATATTTGTTTTTGACTAGTAGTAGATTACCTCAATTATCTCGATACAATTTGTGAATTAAATAAAACAATATAACATAACATATTTCATTGTATGAAAAAAGATAGTAGATTACTCACCTCTCTGATAACACAGGATGCTGTGAGAACCTGCTCTGATCTTCATTGTGTATCCGTTTCAGTTCTCTTATATGTAAGTTTCTCTCTCTTTCTAACTTCTCCATCTCTAGCTGCAAATCTGCATCCTCTTTCTTTAACGCCATCTGCCTTAACTGGAATAAAAGTTGAAAAAGTTGAACAAAATATTCAGTAGCAAAAACAATCCACAAACAAGCATTCAATAAGATTAGTTTTCAAACAATGCCAATTAGTAATTTAATTAACCATCCAAAAAAATTTTGTTTCCGGAACCCTTCCCCGAGCAGTCCAGTTCTTACAATTAAAAGTAAAACATTATTATAGTTAAAGCATAAAAAAATAATCACCATAAGCCTAACCTTGAGAATCTCATCTGCTTCATAGTACTCTTGGCTTGTCATACTTGGCAGTGGGTCCGGTTTGAGGAAGGTGGGTGCGTCGGTCCCGTTGTGCAGCGGCTGTGGCTGCGGCTGGGGCGTGGTCGGCGCGGACACACTGGACGTCCTCTTGCCCCGACCGCCCCCACCCTCGTTATTCGACGGCCGCTTCTTAAATAACTGCTTTTTTTGACGATCAATCTCCTCCTTCTCGGCAGTGATTTCTTCCTGCCGCCTGAAATTATTTAAATTTTAATTAACAGGATAACAGGATTCAAAGTTACAACTATTTGACCAGGGTTGACTGGTGCACAATGCCATTAGGCATTAAGTTTGCCCTTTGTTTCTTCTTTTTAAGTGGTGACATAAACATGTAAATAAATAAATAAATAATTTAATTCATACTATGATAATGTACAACCATATTTCTTTTGAAACCTTCAAAGATTATCAAATAGAAGCATGATATAAATAGTTTAATAACATACCTCGTTAACTCTTGAAATGCATATCCATCAGTCCAATTCTCTTGAAAGGTAGCACCGACGCGCTGGGTGACAAACTGACCAAGTCTAAGCCTATTTTGCATACACCTCTGTCTCGCTTCCTTTTTTTCAATAGTACTTTTCTCATTTAATAATTTCTTGACAACGTCTATACACTTATTTATTTGTGATTTATGTTGGTCTATTACCTGTTAAAATAAGTACACATTAACAAATGTATAACAGAAAGTTACAGTGAAACCTAATAACACACGCAAAATGAATAAAATATTCACAATTTCACACCTTGCACTGTGCTTGAACTTGATGTTTCAATTCTTCATTAGTCCGTGTTAATTCTTCTATTCTATTATTCCTTACTTCTAAATCAGAGGACGCTTGAGTTTCTAACTCTTGTATCCTCTGACACGTCAGTTCTGTTTGAATCTGAAGACAAAAGAAACATGATATGCCTGTGATACTATTTTACAAGGACTACTGCACTTCAGTGGCACTTTCATGTGTGTCCATACCTGTTTAACAGAAGTATGAGGTCGTGGTTGCGAGGCGGAACGTAAAAAGTCTGCTCCCGAAGGCAGTAGGGACGATGGAGACGGTGGGTACTGAAAATAACAAGTAATTCAAAAATACAATTCTAAACTTACAAAAAGATAACACTAATAATCAACATAATATGACACAATATATCTTATACTTGTATATATCTATGTGATGACAATAATTTTATTTATCTTTAGATAACCCATATTTATCCTGTATCAAAGTAAGAATCTGTTGAATACATTTTTATGGCATTATCCACATATTGTCTATTACCCATACATTATGCACACAGCCAGCTGAATAATAAATTTGTTTGCTACAGATATAACTGATGTTGATATACAGTAATTTGATTTTGAGTAGCATTTGATTTTATACACCATTAACTATAAAGCATATTTTAACAAACTACTTATAAAAGGTCACGTTATCAATTACTTAGTGTTTAAAATTATCTCATCAGCTCTGACATGTAAATACAGTTACATACACATAGTACATATTATTACAGTTTATTTAACTTCAATTTTATTGTGATTGTGTAAACTGACTAAGAAGCTTTGTTAAAGATTTCTCATAATTTATGTTTTTATTCTATTACAAGAAATTACAATAATATCATAAAACTAAACAAACTCACCATAGGATAATTAGCGCCTTGAGGAGAAGGTGATTTGGCACCTGTGTGGCGAACAGGGCTAGATGATGGGTGCTTACAGAAATATTCCCTTATATTCTTATCCGAGGAGTTATGCCTCTGCTTACCACCACCCCCTCCTCCACCGCCCACGCCTTCTTCACCTGCAAATACAACAGTAAACTCAGGTTAGTTTTGCTACAGTAAATTATTACAACCAGTACTATGTATGTCTCTGTAATAAGTACCCTGAAAACGCTTATAGGCCGTCGGCTTGTGTCGATCCTAAGTGATCGACAAAGTTAAGCAACAGCAGGCGCGGTCGATAGTTGGATGAGTGATCGTTAGTGGCAAAAAATTCTTGAGCTTTTCCGTGCTTCGGAGGGCACGTAAAGCCGTCGCTCTCGGTCATTATCGTAAGATAACAGTTGTTAAGCCATGTCGAAGGCTCTAGGGCGGCATAAAAACTGAGACTCGGGTTGACCACTAACCCCTCCACCAACCCTCACTGGAGCAGAGTGGTGGAGTATGCTCTAGGTCTCCTCAAGGGGAAAGACCCGTGCTCAGTAGTGGGCCATTAATAGATAGAAGCCAAGTACCCTAAATTTATGCTAAATTTCATGAAAATCCATTCAATAGTTTTTGTGTGAAAGAGTAACAAAGCTAGTACAATACTAACATCTCACGTTGAGTCTTGAAGGTCACACTTGATCATATCTTTACCTAGATTAATAATAGTCTTCTAATGTCTGAGGAGTATAAGCACTATATTTTCATTTCCTCTAGAAAAAAATCCCACCCGCAAATCCTACCTTAGTTTTATATAGACACAGTCTCGAGTTGCTATGCCATAAAAGCAACAACCCATAATTGTCCCACTGCTGGTCTCAGGGTCTCCTCTCACAATGTGAGGGGTATAGACCATAGTCTACCACGCTGGCCAAGTGCGGATTGGTAGACTTCACACACCTTTGAGAACTTTATGGAGAACTCTCCAGTGTGCAGGTTTCCTCACGATGTTTTCCTTCACCGAAGCAAGTGATAATTAACTTCTAATATGCACATAATATTTGAAAATTAGAGGTGCATGCCAGGATTTGAACTCGGGCCCCTTGGTTCGGGAGACCAATGTTCTAACCGCTAGGCTATCACTGCTATATTGCTAGGCCATACTGCTTATGAAATGATATGGTCACTAAATAGTATATGGTGTTTATTATGAATATCTTATGCATTTTTCGGTTGTGATAATCAGTACTGTCAAAAATATCATACTCAAAACTGATCTTAAATGTAAAGCTAGACAAATAATGTTTCTTTGTTAATTTCAGAGTATCTATTAACATGTCTCTACAAATTTTAAATAACAGCAAATTGATATGTTGATAATAACAACATACACATTTAGTTGACAAAAACAATTAACACAAACATATTAGAATATATAAAAAACTAGTAAACAAAACATCAATCACCTTTCCGTTTCCTCTTTCTCTCAGGCACGGTTATTGTAGGGGTTGCACCACTAGGTGGCACGAGGGCACTTCCAGGTACTGCGTTTGAGCCTCGCATAACAGCAGACTTTTCAGGCGTTAAAGCATCAACTTCTTTATCACTATGAGATGAGCCTATAACCAAAATATTTTTCATATTAATTCTACTCTCTCATATGTGTCAGGACACAACAATAATGTATTATACATATTATGCATACTTTACATGAACTGATAATAATATTTTTAATTAATATGTTTATGTTTAGAATCAAGATAATTCTTAGTCGTCCATTTTCCTCACAGTCCTTTTGTTAACCTTTGATCGTGGACATTAAACGCAGGTAAACTTTTAATAACTGATAAGTTACTAACTCACTTTTTGTTACAGAGCTGAGAAGACCGATGTGGTTAACGCTAATTCCATTCTTATTGTCATGCATAATTTCACATAATACGCTCCAATCGCAGAAGAATAAATGACACTTTCACAGTTCCTATCCGGCATCGTTCACAATAATGTGACGTCACAGTCCTTTTGATGACAATTTTCACACAAGTTTTAAGTTCTATTCAAACTACTTCGTGAAGTAAGGTTAAGCTCGGCTTCTGGAGTAATGTGAAGTAAACACACGAAAACACTGATCACTGCACAATGTTCAATTTCACTTTTATCACCGAATCACAATTTACCTGTGCTCATATTGGAGTCCTGATTATGTAGTGGCTGCCCCGTGTTGACAGTAGTTTGTGGTGCCATCTGAATTTGTGACCCAGCTGACATCTGTAAAGAAAGATGGCGTCTTTACATATGACTCGCCCACTTTATTTCAATTTTGTTTGCACTAACACTAATTTTAGCACTATACTGACTTTACTCACACACTATTTAACACGTATACCGTCTATTTTAAACATTTTATATAGTTTTACACTTCAATTATTCGAATAACCTAACAAGTTTGACAAGTTGTAAACTCCAGCCGCGAGTCGCTCGCGACAATCGGATACGCATCCGCGGGGAGCGGTGAACGCGGGGGGTGGATGGAATGGAGATCGTCATGAAGTTTGCTCCGAATGTAATAATAATAATGACGAGGCGCCATTTTACAAGGATACAAGGCTGAAAGCATTGTTTTTGAATGTTTTTAAAAATTATTTAAGTACAGCTATACGTCGATAAATAAGTAACTCAATACAAACCGATTTCGTAAGACCGACGTGAAAGGTTAGCATTCGTTTCGTACTCTATTATGTTCCGGCAGGCAGGTCAACAGCCCGTGATTTGTGGTCGTGGTCGCGTATAGCGAACGTAAATTTTGCAGAAATAGAAAAATTGCATCGTTGGATATAAACCGATTGTTATTTTCGGTTAAATATTATCAACAGTACAAATATACGTAAGCAATATTGTTCACAGTTAATTGAAAGTACCTACAGGCCGTGTAGGTATAAAACCGACTTGACCGATTATTCCCGCAACGAGGTGCGGTGGCAACGACGGCGGGTGGCGGGCGGAGTGCCACCGAGCACCGACCTGCGGCGAACGAGTACGTGATATCGGCGCTCGTGCCCCACAACAAACTGCTTACTGGACGTGTTACGTAGGCGTCTGTGCCGCGATGTACCAACATAAACATAGATAGGTAGGTGTATTCGTATAGGTAGGTACCTAAATATATATAAGTACTTAAGTAGATACGTATTCAACCGAGCCGCGCGCGATAAACTTGTGTACGCAAGGCTACACTGAATATTTTATAGGTAGGTAGGTATATAGCTTGGTAGTTGGTGTACACTCCTGAAGCTAATACAGGACTGGGCAAGCTCAGCCAGTTATCTAATATTTTGTGACAGGACATGAACTTACTTAATTAATCTACTTACTATCAAGAAGTTACCAAATCAATACTATCAATCTACGTAGGAATCAAAATACTAGTAGTATGTTCTTTAATTACCCACCTATTGGTACCTATGTATCAAATCA
Organism: Thymelicus lineola; assembly: GCA_963932265.1. NCBI lineage: Eukaryota > Metazoa > Arthropoda > Insecta > Lepidoptera > Hesperiidae > Thymelicus > Thymelicus lineola. The sequence goes on from OZ010686.1 coordinate 7,845,043, forward strand.
GATGTATATGTATGTGTATGTATGGAATCAGATTTTTTATTAAAAACAAAACTCAATTAACCTTTAAGAGTCCAGTGGTTGAAAACTACTACCGACTCAAATAGCCAAACCAAAATCAATAACTGCATAAAATATGAACAAGTGTGGAGGTAACTCACGAGTTACCAATTTAGGAATATAGATTGACATTATAGACAGTTAGATACTCAATTTTATTCGAACAAATGATAAAAAAAAATCCAACGACTATGGATAATTCATCGTAATTCGTTATCTTATTACGTAAGTAGACTCATTTTCCGATGTAGGTACTTAAGTACGATATAATTAGGTATTATAAAATAACACTGCATCGAAGTGTTTCTAATCAATTAAGAGTCGAACAAAAACATGAAACGTGGATACTTTATTGTTCGGTTTATTGAAAGCACAACTAAGTCAAGAATGCATTACAAAAGCGAATGAAAACCGTAACAGCATACAAATAAAGCACATTCCATGAGTCATAATATTCAGAGTCGGACAACACAACATGGTCGGTGAAACATATCAAACGAGCATATTAGCATTATCGTCGTAACGTTGCCGTTCTGAACTCCCGCCGGTGCCTCCTGCCCCCTCCTCTCCCAGTCCAAGCAACCACCTCAACTCAATGCCTCAATACCATTGCTAAACTACCAACAAAATACAGCGCATTTCGATTGAATCAAATTAACGATAAGGAAAATAATGACCACGTGACGACGACACAAGTTAAAATTATATTCAAGTCTCACACATATTTTCTGACAAGGCTAGCTGACGTAATGTCCAGATAACAGCCAGATTGTTAGGTATTGTCTGTTTGCTTGCACTCCAAAAGCGATCTAATACTGTGGCTATTGAGATATTTTAAGCGGCGAACTGCAAAAAGTCGTATGAATAATTATTAAAATGTTAACACAATCTTCGAATCGACCAATGATTTGCCTGCGCAGTGCTTTATTGTTGTGTCTATTTTTAGCGTACCTAGCATCAGGCGAATGGAAAGTTAGCGAGCTGGCAACATAAAATATAGGTAGGTATAGACACATGCTTATGTTACATACTTGGGCACGCACATAAAGACTAAAGCGTCTAGCGCAAACTGCTATGTTGTGTGATGAAAATCTGTGCTTCTTGCCTCTGTATCAAATGAAGACGTCTATTATTAAGCTTCCATGATAAAATATTTACAATCATAATCATTCACAGTCTTATACTTATCTAATCATAAAACGATTAAGCTCCCAACGCTGCAACGTTTTAAAATTGTTTATCGAACACAATTAGAACATAATATGTACATAATAATAATATCGCTAAATATTACGTTACTTCTACTTCGTATCAATATCAAAATATCTAAGGATTTCTTATTCAAATGCTTACAAAAGTTTGATAACAGTTTAGAGCTGAAGAACTCTGCGGCTGTTATTGATCACACCCCGCCCGTCCCGCCCTTCCTCACTAAACTGCCCAACTCATTTCATCCCAGATTACAATTCTAAGCCAAGTTAAAAGTACCACTCAGAAAACATCCATTCTATATCTCTATGCAATAGCAGAGAGATGAGAGTATGAATACTCTATCCTTGGAAACATGGATAAGACGAATGATTCATGAACGAAAGTATTTTTCCTAACATACATACATGAAAGTAATACAATTAGTGCATTTCTGTTAATATAATAATTTCTTAATTTGATTGTATTTGTAAAGTATTTAAAATCCAACCATTTTAGTGCTTGCTTATTCTACTAAGCAGTGATTCAGAACATTTGTAATCCTTATTTAGGATTGACGATATTAATATTAATCCTTCCACGTCCACGATTAACTAACAGACCGGAGATAACAGACAACGAGGATGGACTAAGGATTTGTAAATACGAGACGTATTACAAGCTTTCTTCACAGTACACAAAAAATATCCTTATTCCGTTGAAATTTAATCGAAGACGTCGCAATACATTTCACAAGGAAAAAAAATCTTAATTCGGGTGTTCAGCCGTCCGTAGATGTTTTTACACTCCTATTTTTATACATCCATAGTTCCACACAAAACTGAAGCTAAAACAGGGTGTAGCGGGATAGGGGTGTGTGCATATCGGCGCAGGAAACTGCGTCTCGGCTCGTCTCGTTGAAGACAATCAATACTCAGTCACATCTCTGTCTGTCCCGCATTCATTGTGGAAGCGCAGTACCGCGGGCTCCAAAATCCCCTCTTCCGGTGCGGTGTTCAGCCGCGTGCTGTTTAACCCAATTTTCTCGTGCGAGGGGTGTGTAGGGAGTGCGGTGCAGGGGGGGAAGCGGCGTAACTTTGGCCGCAAGTGTGCATGCAGCGCCCACGGGGCGCGAGATTCGAACCCGAGCCTGCAATATTGATTATTTCTAGTGCCTGTCCGTCTCCTCGCACACAATCGTGCTCTCACTATCGCCTAAACTGCAATGACTATTAAATTTAGATTCAGACGATAAAACTCTTGACTCAGCAATACGTTTTCTGGCATTTTGTGTATCATTTGGCATTTTTGTAGGAATCCAGTTCACCACTAGGAGTAAGCAAAAATAAAATAGGTATCTAATTATAATTATTATTATTTATTATTATTATGGTTTCTTTTAGTTTTTTTCACGTTTAAAATGTTCTGGTTTAAGAACTTTATTCTCATTACGAATTAAAACACAATTCATGTTCATAAAATCTTTTATTATTGAATTAGAATTGTTGCTCTTTAGTATGTAATGTATAGCTCCAGATATTATTTACAATAATTCTGATTTATTAAAAAGATTAAACGAGTGCGAAAATATTAACCGATTGACATTTTACCCAAGCCATGCAAACAGAACAACAGACCTGTTAGACTCCGGTACTGGTATGCTGGCAGTCTGGCACCTAGAGTTGACATTGTCCCGACAAATCCCGACTTTTTAAAGTTTTGTCCAGATATTTCAGTCCTGCCATCTGGCAACCCTACTGGCACCAAAGGCTGGTTGTTCAAAGGAAAAAGGCTTGCGACCGCGACGCCGCGACGGCGGATTTAAGAATCATTATCATGGAAATAATATTCAAGAAAGCCAATACAGGCAATTTTAATAGAGGGTCTGTGGGCCTATTATGAGCTTTGAAAAAAGCCATTCATGTTCGAGACAATTCATTTATCAGGCTTTGAACGACGCATGATTGGCTAAAAAGTGTCAAGTGACCGCTTTGGTAACACGAATTTGACGTTTACACTGGAATATGGCTGGAAATGCTGGAATTAAGTTCATAATAGGTTCGCTGGTCTCTGGATCGATTCAATTTATATGATACGAGTAACCGCCCTCGCTTTGCATCGGTTTTCTTTATTTTTTACACCTTGGGTTACATTATTGGAGTTTTATTAAGGATCCCTAATTTTTTTGAAAATGTAATATAGCCTATGTTACTCGGGGATAGTGTAGCTTTCCAACAGTGTAAGAATTTTTCAAATCGGTTCAGTAGTTTCGGAGCCTATTCAATGCAAACAATCAAATCTTTCCTCTTTATTATTAGTATAGATATAGATAAATAATAAAGAACAGAGGCTATCAACAAAGCAGTTTGGGCAGATAAGGTATTTTTATAGAACGTAAGCATATTAATGTTTATGTTTAAACCGAATTTATATTATGACACAATAATATCTCTATTGCTATTTATTGTATTCCCACAAAATTAAGTAAAAAATATTGAAATGTAGGTGTATGAAGCGCAAGGAGATGGAAGGAAATACCAGTCATAACGTAATAACGAGTAGGTACCCCCAATTTATAAATAGCAAGCTTTAACATAGAGGCAAGATCTCTGTACATGACCGCATTTATTAATTATACTTTTAGCCGTATTGGGGCGGCTTAGGTTATTGGCCCCAATCCCATGCCAGCATTCTAGGGCATCATAAAAGGTGACAGAAGCCAGCCGCTCCATACGCCAGGTGGCTTCGTAATATAAGGATAATTTTTTAAAGAGAGATCATACCTTCACCAGCTGGGAAGGCTACAAGAACTCGCTTAGCGCGGAGTTTGACGCCCCCAACTTACCTTATGCTGTCTCAGCTGACTACCTCGATAGCTCGGCTAAGATAGACAATACTATCAGCAACCTCACTAAAACAGTTTAGTCAGCCCTCCATGACAACGAGCGCGTGGTTAAGGTTCCAAAGCGAAAACTACAGCTCGATGTCAGGCTTCTAATGCAAAAGAAAAATGCAGCTCTTAGAAGAGAGAGGGAGTGGGGTATCAACCCCACATATCGAAGGAGAGCTAACGCCTTACAGCGTCAAGTTCGAACCCTTTTTTCAGAAATGAGGAACTCCAATTGGGACTCCCTCATGAGCGATATCACTCCCTCCCACAAGGCGTACTATAGAATGACGAAAACCCTTCGAATAGACGCCAAGTCTGACACCCTCCCTCTTAAACGTCCCGACGGCAGTATAGCCTTCGAGGACGAAGAAAAAGCAGAATGTTTGGCTGACCGTATTGCTGCGCAATGTGCATCCATTACTCAGCCCTGCTCCCCCTCACATGTCCAAACGGTGGAGGATGAAGTCCGTCAGAGGAGCTCACTCCCTACAATCACTGATCCCATCCTAACGTCTAGTGACGAGGTCAAGTCCATCATACATGGACTAAAACTGCGCAAAGCCCCAGGAGCCGATGGTATTTCCAACCTAGCGCTCAAAGAACTCCCAGAGCAGGTTATCACCCTTTTAGTCCTTTTGTTTAACGCCTGCTTTGAACACTGCCACTAAAGAGGCCACAGTAATAGGGATACCCAAACCCGGGAACCCCCTTAATGTCTCGTCCAACCACCGACACATCAGCCTCCTCAAGGCAATGGGTAAAGAATAAGAAGAAAGAATTATACAGTTCCGCATGAGAAAGCATCTCTTTCCATCGGATGGACCACCTCTAATCATTCCCCACCAATTCGGTTTTCGTGCCAAGCACTCTTGTCCCCAACAAGTCCACCGTATAGTAGAATATATACTCAGTGGATTTTATCCACGACGCAAAAAGACAGTCACTGTCTTCTTCAATGTTGCCAAAGCTTTTGATAAGACCTGGCATGCCGGACTTATCTTAAGCTACACAACCTTGACCTTCCAGACCGGATTGTCCGAATCGTGTCTTCCTACCTTGATAAACGTACCTTCCGCATCAGGCACGAAGATGTCCTCTCTTCCCCTCGCCTTATAACGGCCGGAGTCCCACAGGGCTCAGTGCTAGTACCTCTACTTTTCATATCGTTCACGAACGATATTTCAATACCCAAAAAAGGGGTACAACTCTCACTCTTTGCCGATGACACCACCCTTTACTACAAAGGACGGACGATGTCGTCAGTTCTTACCAGAGTCAAAAACTCGATTAACGAGTTAGGAGACTGGTTTAAGAAGTGGCGCATCGAGGTCAATGCGGACCAAAGCGCCGCAGTCCGCTTCTCGCATAAGCAAGGACCCTTGAGAGATCCTCCTATCCGCTTCTCGGGAATCTCCGTTCCATGGAGGACTCAAACAAAATACCTAGGTGTAACCCTAGACGCACCTTTAGGCCCCATATTAACAAGGCGACTAGTACAGCCCGTTATTACATGAGCCGACTCAACGTTATGTTGGGAAGGAAAAGTAAAATGTCCCTTAGGAACAAGCGAACGCTCTTCAAGGTTTGCATTCGACCGGTATTACTCTGTGCTGCCCCTGTCTTCAAACAAACTCCAAATTGTCCAAAATATATTATGTCGCAGGGCAACCAACGCACACTGGTGCGTACGGAACGCCGATCTGCACCGGATCCGGGATTCCGGGACTTAGAGCTCCCCACAATACAACAAGTCATGAAAAGCTTTTCTGAGAGATTCTTCAAATCCTCCAACCCCATGATTAGGGAAGCAGCGGACTGCACTGCCCTCTCCCTGACCAGCCATCAAATACGAAGGCCGCGTAATGTCCTAACGAACCCGCCCAACAAGCTCTCGTCTGACTTGGAACGCCTCTTGGCCTCCTCCACAGACGAATCGCTCCCAGATGATGCTCATCCTAATGATGGCACAAGTACCTCTTCGACAACACTCAGTGCAGTCACCCAGCGGACGCTCCCTGGGGAGCGCCGCTAGCACCCCGCCCCTTCAGGCAGGGTCGCGTCCTACGAAGGCTTAAAAGTCGTAAGACCAAAGCCATTTGCTTCAGGCATGTGTTTAGTTGGTGCGAGTCCCACATAACCAGCACAGAAAAAAAGAGAGATCATAAATAAGTGAAATTGACCTCTTCCTCAGCAGTAATCTGTACACTGGCCTGAAATATTGTTAGGCTGTGTTAAACACTAAATTTTGTGTGAAGTATCGGTCCCTAAAGGCCCAACCCAATGGTCTAACAAGATTTAAAGGGGAACGTTTAAAACTTTTCTGCTACAATAAATTATAGTAGGTTAAGTAAGTAGTAGTAATAATACCTAACTGTTAAAATTAATTAAATTTTATTATTTCGTAGAATAAATTATTTTATAATACAGTATAACTTTTATTTAAATAATTATGTTGTTCACGTACTGCCTACATATTAGAAATATTTTATTTTGTTCAAATTAATAATATTATGCTCTCATCTAGGTATTCTGTGGTTCTAACTAAAGTTTCTATTTCGTTCCGTTCCATCCTTCCTATGCTACGACGACGTTACGTGAAGGTTAACCGTGAACTAAACTTCTTTATATCAGTTATATCAGTGATCTCGTTTAATATTAAATTTATTTACGCCGTTGCCTTTGAAAACAAGCAATTTAACGATCGCAATAAAGTTATATCGCAAAGTTGGCCACTTTCCTAAGCGAGCGTAGCGACTAGCGAGCATGCGCAGCGCTCCATTCACAACAAGTGACGTGACGCGCCAAACCGGTCCGCGTGTCTTGTACGCTCTATTTAGCACCGTTCAACCGTTACTTGACTTATCCCAGGATTTTTCTAAATTAATATGGCTACATTAATTTATTATTCCATGTTTTTAATGTGTAAATATTGAAGTTTGAGGTGAGAGGTACGCCGGCATGCGGCACCGCACCGCACCGTGTCGGGTGGCGGTGTCGGCGGGTGGCGGGCGCAGTGGGTCAGGCGAGTGAGGCGAAGCAGTACGGGCGGACCTTGCAATGTCGCGGCGTGACGCTCAGCTGACGCATGACGGGCTGCCCGCCGCCCGCCCGCGCCGCCGGCTCAGCCCCGCGTTCATTGCCTCCGCGGCAGCCGTGCCGAGCGGCCGCACCGTATGCCATGTTCGACACTTTATTCATAGCCACGAATTTACACACGAGTCCGATTTTACGACGAAGATGCGCCTACTTCGATCGACGACGCCCTCGGATGTGTTTTGTATTGTGATCTGCGATGAAACGTTCGGATGTGATTTGTGACTCGCGTAGAATAAATTATGCTGGAGTGCGGTGACGACCGGTGCGAAAGGTCGGGTTGTGTAAAAATAACTGCGGAACCGGGCGGCTAAGCAGTGGAATGAGGTTTGACGGCACGTCGTCGTAGTCGAGGCGGGGCGAAACCGTGTGCGCCATGTTATAATTTCCCTTCGCGTTCAATGTGCAAACCGACTGACTGAACACTGCGCTGTGACTACTTTTCTTTCTCTCAGTGCCGCTAAAGCGTGCCTGTTCACTGTTGTACCTACGAGACTCGTTCACTGTCTCGTTCATCCTGGTCCTCGCCCCTCGGTTAAATTCTAATGACCGGCCCATACAAACGAATGCATAGTTAATATACTCTCGGTGAGATTTTGCAACAACTTACAACAGTTACAACGATGCAATTGTGCAGTGAAACCATACAAGTAATACAAGATTAGCAATTAATTATTCTTTGACTCAAGATAGTATGGAATCCGAACTAAGTTACAACATACTAATAATAATATTGCAAATTATAATTTATTTTGTAAATAAATAAGAAAATCACTGAATAATATAATAAAATATTTGCAAAATTATGATACTAATGTATGAAAAATATTTTAACTTTGAAGCCACAGTGAACTTTTATTTTCAATGTTTTGTTAAAAAATTATATTTGATTTGCCGGTCACGACCGACATGGAACTGGAACGACATCGCGTCAGTTTTAAATTTCATATTTGTTACAAGCGAGATGCGGGTCGGGGCCGGCATTACGAGCCGATGACGTTACATCTCGGAATCGAGCAGTAACTACTAACTAGTGATAGTTAAACGATAGTTTAGTTTAATTCGGGTGGCTAGTGATAGGCGCGGGGCGCGGGCGGCCGGTGTCGCTGACCCCGCGGCCGCGCGGCCCCGAGCGCTCGTTGCGTTCTCCGAGGCCGGCGCCGCAAGCGAGTGCCGCTGTTAGCCGTGTACCGGCATACTTTTGTCTGATTAAGCCTGGGAATACACGTCCGATTTTGTTTCCGATTGTCTGATCAGACTAGTCTGATCAGACAATCTGAAGGCCCTCGTGCCATACATTTGTTTGAATACACAATACACGTCCGATCAGATTGTAGGATCGGACGTCCGAGTCGGAAACAGCGCCAAGACGTCTACGATTTTATGGCCGATCCGATTGTCTGAAGGTGCGGTCTGCATACTTTTCTACAGAGACCAATACACGTCCGATTCCTCCTTCCGACTTGCCAGTTTACTCTCTAGCGTGACAGTGAACGCACGCGTCGCATTGTTATGTCATTTTAGTAGTTAAGTAGATAAGTAATTTAGTACATAAGTAAATAAGTAATTTAGAAATTTTTCTGTTAAGTAGGTGGGCGGGGCTTATCACTTAACACGTTTGGACGGGCAATTTTTACTTAAAATTTAGTTAAAATTTACTAAAATGGTTAAGTAATTAAGTAGGTCACGAGGAAGTCGTAAACTTCTTTGCGTTGTTGATCATTAGTTTTTAGGAAACCAGAGGACATGCAAGATTTATTTTAATTTAAGATATTATTATGACTATTTTAATTTATTTTTATTATTTTAATGTTTAATTCTTAAAATGTATAATAATTTCTACCAATACTCATACTCCATACATTGTGCCTTATTTTATTCCTATATGGTATCTATCCCTTTTTTCATTTTAATTTTTACCCACGACGGACGGAACGAAATGAAGGCGGTATATGCATTAGGGGTTAGAGGTTGTTTGTTTGTTAGTTTGTATGTATGTATATTACCGTTTTTATGAAAACTACTGGGCCGATTTCATTGCAGTTTTTTGCATCCAAAAGGTATCACTAAAGAGCGGGCTTATAATTATATGTTTTATGGCGGAAGGCCACCAGAGGGCGCTGCAGTAGCCTGATACGGGGGGTTTTTCAAAATTTTTATTTTTATGCTCTGCTATCTGTACCTACACGCTGCTAACTATTCCAATTTTTAACCGACTTCAAAAAAAGGTGGAGGTTCTCAATTCAACTGTATTTTTTTTTATGTTTGTTACCTCAGAACTTTGGACTGGATGAACCGATTTTGATGATTTTTATTTTAATCGAAAGCTGATGCTTGTCGTGTGGTCCCACATAAATTTGATCGAGATCTGACTATGGCATCCATGTCGAAAGCATATGTCTTACATATATAAACGTGATAAATGGACGAATAACTCAATATTCAACCGATTTCGACGATTCTTTTTTTATTGGATGTACTTCATTTGAAGTCGGTTATTTTTTTGTTAAAATTAAATACAGCCGTATTGGGGCGGCTTAGAATACTAACCCGAATCCCACGCCGGAAGGGTGTCGTAAAAGGCGACTAAATCCGGCCCGCTGTTGGTAGGGCCCTCGGAGGGATTATATTAATAGTATTGATTTTAATTGTTAATTAATACCATTATTATGTACTATTATTATTTCTCCATTGGGGTTCGCCGGGATAGCTACCACCCTCTAGCATGAGACAGCCGCCAAACGACTCGTGTTCCGGCTGGGGGCTTGAGAGCCAGTTCTTTCTTTCTTTTTCTTCTTTCTTTCTTGGCCGGCAACTCATCGGTGATGCCTTTGGTGTTGCTGATGTTCATCGGCGGCGATAGCCACTTACCATCAGGTGGATCGTCAGCTCGTTTGCCGGCTATTTCCATAAAAAAAAATTAGATTATTTGTAATACGCTTATACATACACACCCTCGCGGTAGGTTTTTACCTGTGTTGCGGGTGGCATAGATGACACATATAACACATCCCAATAACACCCATGACCCGAGTACAAGAGTTAAAAGAGCTTATACTTATTCTATAACAATCAAAAAACTTTTCGGGGTATCTCAGTAATTTTGGATGTTTTAAGTAGAAATTACTCTCGGTAAGTCTTGTCAGATTGATACTTAATCAATCTGAATTGAAATTGAATATTGAATCCAATAGCGACGTTATTTCTTCTTTCGCGCTAACACGAGCAAATATGCAATAAGTAACCATAATTTTCATTCGCCGTCCATCTTTTCTTTCTGGCAAGCAAGCACTTACCGCTCTCACAGCTCGAGAACGACTGTGTTCAGAAAAAGTCTGACGCAAAAATCGGACGTGTATCGAGTAAATACGATCAGATAGTCTGATCAGACAATCGGAAACAAAATCGGACGTGTATTCCCAGGGTAACACTTATCGTATCGCACAAAACTGAAATCTGCGCACATAACATAACGCATTACACAATCCCAACTTAACAAACTTAACTTTCGGACTACGCGAAATAAAGCGACCTTGGCCGTGATCGTTCGCTTATTTGCTTACCTTTTTTAATGCAACTCTTTTTCTAACAATTAATCATTATCCACTCACTACAATTACATCCTACTCGATAATAAAACGAAATCTATTCATCAAGAAAACAATTACACTCATTCGACTTGGCTATTTTGAGATTTCTATTCATGGATCGTGTTATGTTTACATTACGCAAAGCCGAACGAAGTATCTCGCAATGTTCACAAATTATATAGGTAAGTCAGCCATTAGTACATAATACGATCTCAAGGATAGAACGCGAATACGTTCGACTAACCGACTGAATGCGCGTTAAATAAATATTGTCAGGTAAAAAATCGATAGCACTCCGATAGTGCCGCGGAGGAAAGCCCAATTGACAACAAAGTGACTGCGCTGTAAGCGTGCCACGACACATACCTAACCTACCTACACCACAATCGTCTATTATTAGCGTATGCCATCATGCAGAAATGTTTGTAGCACTGTACGAGTTTCGCCGAGCGCCACTAAATTAATATCAATATCATTATACTCTACAATTTACAAGTTTACACTGCAAATCGTGAAGAATGCAAGGATGCAACTCACCATCTTGAAATCGGGCAGACGCTGAGCCTCAACTAGAATCTCCCCTGCGCTCACCTGTAAACACGCCATCATTGCGCTAATGTAAAGCCGTGATTGAAGCTTCACTCACTCAACCTAACATTGTATATTTTAACTAATTAATACTAACGCCCCAACTCAGAGTCAGTAACGGTTACTTAAATCGCTCCATAGTACAGAATTTGTATGATGATTCTTTACTAAGGAGCGATTTAAGTAACCGCTAGTGACTGAGTGGGGCGTAAGCTCGTTAAATACTTATGTCACAGTATAATTATGTCCAATTAGCGAGACGTTTAACAATTTGAATATTTTTACGTGTAAATTACTTCTTATCGTAGCCGTATAACTTCACGACGTAATATGTTTCTAATGGTAAATCAATATTTGAGATAAAAACTACGTTGTTGCGCATTGACGTCTGATTGCGTTCAGTCAGGCAGGGAGAACACTAATCTATACACGTTGATATGTTACAAACGTACATTTACCGACGGACTATTTATGTCTGCCCGCCATCTTGTAATCGAATGACAAAATGGGTAGTTTTCGTCTCACGGTGACGAATGCAGAATTGACATGGAGCGGTAATGCAACAAACGCTACATAACGTCATTACTAAGCGATACGCTTCAAAGGACGATAGAATGGCCGATTTAATTGCTCAAAATAAACTCAATTTAATATTTACTCACTCAAAAGCGTTCCGGTGAGCAACAAATAGGACGTGATCGGTAAACTAGATCATTTCAATTACCAATAGAATAAAACAACGTATAAACCGATGCCCCGGCGCGGCAAAATGACGCGGCATTAGGACGATGGAGGGGGTCCGGGAGAGAGGCGGGGGCGGGGGAGCGGACGGAGGCGAGACACATAATGGAATTACATATCTACCACATCACTTACTTGGCCGAGACCACAATGTATGCGTATAAATAATATTTGTACGTACATAATAATATGTACACAAACGCATCGCCAGCCAGCGAGCGCCCCGGCTCAGGTGGTACGGTGGAGTCGCCGCATTATCGGAGATCACGTGATTAGCTCAATACGATCGGCTTCGGCCTACCTCTAACCGCCTTACAACGAGCACAGATAAAATTAAAGTATTCTCACTTTCTTCGCTGTTTTAATCACGAAGCTGTGTGATTTTTTCGTGAGAAACGTCGACATAATTTTCCGCTACATCTAAGTTCTAAAAATAGCTCATTACTTATTTGTTTCATATTCTCATTATAAGTACTGAGTATGCTAAGGTAGGAAGTCACATGTTACCATCAATGTCATATGAATTGAGCGATGCAATATTTATATTATATATTCAAGCGCTCACCGCGATTTCATTTAATAGGAAGAGAGACTCACGTTTCCATTAATTGAAACGGCGCGCAGCCATTTTCTTTTGTACACGTAAGCCAGTTCGGTGACGTAGCTCAATGATACATAGCAACGTCTTTGCGTTACCGATAAACTGAACTAACAACACACTGACTGCTGAGCGCAGGAAGCGCGTCGCAGAACAAAAGATCCAATCGAAAACATCGCGTTTGAGCTCACTCTCGGCTCTCGTGTCGTGATGTTATGTATGTATGTATGTACTCGAACTCGAACCACAGAAGAAAGAATATTACTCAAACTCAACAAAACTAGCGCCCCCTCGTTATCATTGTCATTTTACGAGTCAAAAAGAAATATACCAATTACTAAAGCATTTACTTACACGTACGCGGAATTTTCGTTATCTATTACGATAACCTTCTCGTGTCTCGTATCGTAATCGCTAAATTCAACCGGTACAAAAAATATCGCATTTATACTAAAATTTCTACATAATAGGTACATATATGTATATCTGGCAAAAAAAATTTCTATTCTTCACACAGGTCACAATGAAGATGCCGTATGGTTTATCGAAGGCAAGAACAAGATTAAATTGTCCTATCTGATAAGTAAAAAGTTCTGAACATGAAGGATCATGTACAATGAACTAGGTCAGCCTCGGAATGGAATTACCATGATAAATTACTACTAACGGTAACATCACTCTACAACATTTATTTCTGCTTGATGGACTAGAATTATTCGTCTTGAATACTTATCGGAAGAATGTTGTTGTTATTGTTGATAATATGTTTTCCAAGTGTTATATAAAGTAAAAGCACGGATTCATTCCTGAAATGGTAGTAAATTATAACCATAAAACATGTTTTCCCGAATTCATACTGAAGTGGAATCATGTTTATGGAATTTTTTCACATAATTATCCAAAATAAACAGCATTTCTGACATTTCCAAAAACATCCCTCCATTAATGCACCCATTAAGTGTAGTGGAGGTGGGTATAAAAAATGGTGATACATAAATATGTCGCTCCCTTAATATAAAACAGTAACTAGTAACCCAAAAAAACACGATTTTTGTCGGGTCACTCCTCAACACTGAGAAGACTGATGTAGTATGGAATGGTGGAGGACATATTATGACATTTGAGAAAAATTGCTTAACTTTTCAGTGCCTTCCTTACTATAAATGGAAAATTATTATTTTAGAAAGGTACATGGGGCGGCGGAAATAAAATGGCCTACACTGATAAAAAATATAAATCTGGCACTGCATAATAGGAGTATCAAATATTATCTGTTACTATTAGATAGTATCAAAGTTACATTACACCTTATTTTTTTAATGAAAAATTTTTGTTTTGTAATTTCTTACGGAACAAACATACTGGTATGACAGACCCACCCATGAGTTTAAGTGGCAACTTTTAAAGACACTTTATGGAGGGGTATAAATATAAACCTCTTGGATGATTTTTAAAAGTTTAAATATTATTATAAAGCCTCCGCTGCACAGTTCTGATAAAATGGTCTTTATAAAATGCAATGCGGTATTGTGTTGTGTGTATACGGTTACGTTAGTTTTATCTGGAGTATTATAAGTTATACTTACATATATTCTAAATATAAGTGCAGATCTTATAGACAGAGTGCTGCAAGAATAACGCAATTGGGACACGAGGTTTAATTTATAGCTATCACACAGTTATACGTTGACAGATGGTATAGTGCCACTGTATACTATAGTGCACAATAGTATTCTGATATACTTGCTATACATATACAGGCCGCATAAATCGCCCAGTTGAATTAAATAGTGTAAATGTTGGAGAAATACGTATAAAGGTCACACAACAAAATCAATTATTGGTGTTTTTACATCAAGTTCTGTCAATTGTTTTAAGAAGTACCTAATCGAAGCAAACTACACAAAGAAGTCAACCAACATCTATATTTAGCATAAAATAAATAATTTCTTTGAATTTGAACGAATCAAAACGTGATTGAGAAAGTTGCGTAAGTCACAAGGGGCCTAATAAACGTGGGCAGTTTTGCCAATCTGGCGAGCTTAATCTATATCCAACATAATATAACAATACAAAACCTTCACTAAGTTTTGATAGCTGATTAAAACGCTGGAAAAATACAGAGCAGATAATTTGAATAGCATACCAAGTGCAACCCTCATCAAAATGCAACTGCGTAGGAAGGACGCAGGGAGAAATACCGCATCGCGTTAATATACATAGACCGATATTATAGAGCACTTTCTTGTGGAGGCGTAATAATGCATATCACGTAAGAGTTCCCTTCGCTTTCATATTAATATGGTACTAGGGGTTCAGTGCTTCAGAGGACACGTAAAGCCGTCGGTCCCGGTTGTTATCGCAAGGTAAAAGTCTAAGCTATATCAAGGCTTTCGGGCGGCATGAAAACTTCCGACACTTGGGTTGGCCACTAACCCCTCCACCAACCACTGGAGCAGCGTGGTGGGGTATGCTCTGGGCCTCTTCAAGAGGAAAAACCCGTGCTCAGTAGTGGGCCATTAATGAGTTGTATCCATACAGGGAACTATATAGTGAAAGCTAGTAAGTAGTTAGGGAGTGAACTGACCTTGGCGCCTAGAAAGCGAGCTTCCAGCAGCTCCTGCTTGCGAGGATCGAGCGCCGCTTGGAAGTGCTCCATCTTGACGCGAGCGCCTGTAAAGAAAACTACGTGAATTCCTCGTTTACAATACTCGACGTGTTATACTTATACTTATGATAATGAAATTATTATTATTTATTAATTTATTTATTGTAATTTATAGTAGTAGTAGTAGAGTGATTTATTTTTAATGAAGTAAATAGTGGAATATTTCTGTAAATATAATATCTCCTTTTGGAGTCGGTAGACATTTGTTTGGATTTTTTTATACACGGGAGAGTAAACATTTTCTAAGTATTTTGAATAAAATTGATGCAGTCTTACTCCTACGTAAGAAATTTGGAGTCTTACGTTTACGTAGGAATAACTTTGAAGGCTCCAGCTCCATTTCAATTATATTAAAATGCAATGCATTAAAATTATATTGCACTTAAACATAATAAGACCATCGATATACTCTCAAAATGAGGTTTTAAATTAAACCTTATTAAACAATTAATTTATAGGGGTAACACTAAATATAGTAACACTAAAATATATTTAACGTCAAAGCTGAGAATTCAGATTTTTTAATTGTTTTCTTTAAAACCCAATATGAACGACGGTAAACATTTTAGCTTGAAAATTTTCATACTTTATAAAGTTATTTATCCAGAGAATTGCAAGCAGAGTACTTTGTGAACAAGCTCATGGAGATAATATAACGTCGATCGGTTCACCCAGAATATTTTTTATACAAAAGAATCAGCAATACGGCAGAGGGAACGGGGAGCGGGGTTCTGGCGCAGTATCTGGAGCAGACAGTCGAGTTGCGAGAAGTTAGGTACAGTTATTTATATAGGTACGTATGTATGTTCAATGTACATATTGATCGCCTCCCGGGCTACTCGCCACTATGATCTCACCTCCATCCTCTGTGACTCCCCCTCGCCTCCACGCGCCCACACTCCACCGCATCGCGTCTAAGGCCTACAACGAACCTTTGTCGCTGCCGAATTAGAACAATGACGGATTGATAATTTCATTTTTTTTTATTGTTGCCAGTTGTACATTAATACATGATTGCCATTCATTCATTACGTAAGGATCCCGGGGGAGAGGGGGTCTTCAAAATCTCTACATGCCCTTATCTTTGAAGGGGTTAAAGCCATTCTTACGTAAGATTTTACAAGTTAAAAATATTAATAATGAAGACAAAAATCTTTGTTTACGTCAAATTATGAGTTTTAGTGCAATTGATATTTTTCTAAAACCAGATGAAATCTTACGTAAGAAGGGGTAAGAGGAGATCGCGAAATTTTACGTGCCCTTACATGGGGGTTAGGAGGGGGGGTTAAAAATGGCTCAAATTGTCCTAACGCAATTAATGAATGGCCCCTAAACATTATCAGCTTGGTCAAAATTAAAAAAAAAATTAAAAAAAGATTGCTTCAATTTTAAATACTGTTACTATGTAGGTATAGATAGCCTGTTCGATTGATTGGATTCATGTAATTTCTAGAATTCGTAACTCAATATGTCTGTAGTCTGTCCTCACGGCACGGCAGTAATCTTAAACGCTCACTTCGCGTAACACAATACGCGAAGCACAACCCGCTATCGATTTTATAGGATCCTCTTGCAGCAAGGTCACGATACGATTAAACTGGGAATTACGTCTGAGAATCATTAAAACGAATGGAATGTACGCATAAACATAATTAGAATTTTCCTGGTTAATTATATTATTGCCACGTGGGTCACGTCTTAAATTATTTTTTAAATAAGAACATCAGGTTCATTATTATAATAAGCACAACCTGTGGTAATTTTTAGGTTTTTAAATAAAATATTTTATTATTATTATTATTTAATTACATTAATTACGTAAAACCCGACATAGGAAGCCATTAAGTGCTGATTTATTAAAAGGTATATAAATAAAATAAAATAAAACCGCTTGCTGTCAAAAAAGCTATCATGATATACCTTTTTGAAATCCTTATGGTGTGCTCTTTAATTTGATAACCATATTGCATTATTCGATTTAATTTTATTTTTTGATACTTCAAACAATGGCATCTCACAGCCACCATTTTTTTAATTTCACTTCACGAATCCAACGATATCTTAATTATATAAATCCGTTCAGCGGTTTGGAAGATACGAGGTAATAAATAATATTACGTGCACACACATATACATACAAGATGCGCGCGAAAAACTTAACCCCCTAGCAGTCGGGTAAAAAGGAACCCGTAAAAGTACCTTGATTTATAGAAATTTCTCTCTTTTTCTTCTCTCGTTCTTGGCCGGCAACGCATCAGTGATGCCTTTGATGTTGCTGATGTCCATGGGCGACGATAGCCACTTACCATCAGGTGGATCGTCAGCTCGTTTGCCGGCTATTTCCATAAAAAAATATACAAGCTTAGCAACGTTTTTCTATCGCAAATTTTTCTCGTATGTCAATTGCAATTTGCAGGGACCTATGTGGTCCACCGCACCGTTATGTTCTGCTGCGTTTCTATTGCTACTTGGTACTCTCACACATTCTACTATGTTTTATCGCTATATTTATTAAAACTTCTACACCAATTAACCTCAATTCAATTAAAGACAACATGAAAGGAATTTTAAACATACGTATTAGTCAGAAACATATTAGGCTACCTCATTTTCTGAAAATAGAATTTGTTGAAAGAGCACTGTTAATATTCTAATCTTGTATTTTAGGATGTAGGATAACCTATCGTGTATTTGACTAATAGGTGATAATAAATTGAAGCAGTTCTGCAGGTATTTTTTTATTGGCCGTTACAGGGCACGGGTCTCGTCTCTTGCGTAGACCTAAAGCCATACTCTTCTCTATTAACTTCTACTCATTACTCAACCTAATACTTATATTAATATCATATATATGATCATATTGTGAAGTAGGTCGTTTCACAATTGAACAGATGTTTTTTTTTGTAAAAGTAGGAAAAACTAAATAAAAGAAAAAATAAGTTTGTGTATCGATCGTATCGTGTGGGCAAGAATTTTTTGCGACGAGTCAACGTCGTTGACTTGTTTAAACTATTTTAAATAAATGTTGCAGTTGACCTTTCGGGCCAGCTTGACAACCATCATTCATAATTATCAGACTAATAGCGAATGTCAAAGGTCCAGCTAATGTTGCCATGCCACCTGTTGGGAAGTGGTCATTTTCTTCCTTGGACTTTTTAAAAAATTTTGACTATGAATAAAAAAAACTTAATTATGTGTTAGACCGACCAACAAAAGTCATGTGAAATTTTCTACCAATACCTCCTGTATTGGTAGATACCAAAGTTGTTTTATGAGCAACAACAATTTATTTAAGTGACTTAGATTAAAGGGTTCCAAGACGTTTTTTTCTCATAGACCACTTTCAAGATTTAGCTTGTTCCGGTGGTGTTCCGACAAAAAATGTGAAGATTAGATCTAATTATAGAAATTTGCATTGCGGCTGAGTTTAGATTATATAGAGATTAATAGTTTTCGAAAAAAAAGTGAGAATTGATTGGTTAATTAATTTTTTTTTGTCACGCCAACGTTACAGATCCACGTCGAGTCTCCCATGGACAATTGGGGGTCAACCTGGACCACTTTGGGAACTAAGGGATTAAACAATAATAATATAACTGGGTCGAAATATCGGTACATATTATAAAATACGAATCGTGAGTACCCGTTTCATTTAAGATGTTCATTGTCTGCGATGCTACTCGTATTAGTTTAAAAACATTAGTTTGAAACAAAATTAACTAAATTAAATTATTAGAAGGGCGAAATTTTTGAAATTGGTAACGAAGTTAAAGTGTGTTTTTCCTGCGCACATACAAGGTCAGTAAAGTTTTAAGGTTTCACTTTTTGTCAGAAAGATTCCACCACTTTTTTTTGGTTTGAGACTACGGTGCGAATATTGTAATGGTCGGCTCAATGTCCAAACTGATTCAAAATTAAATGACTATAAAGTCTACCAATTTAGTACACAAACATATGGTAGAGACCTCGTCGGTAGAGTTCACGAATCGTCTTATCTTCTTAAGGATTCTTTGCTAATTTAAATAACATTATGACTATTTACGTATTTAACTATTTACACATCAAAAGGTAACAAGCTACCAATATTGCTACAAGTTTGACCTTTAATCACCGATCAATAATAATCGCCTATAGACACGAGTTGATAGGCTTTCACTTCGTTGTAAGTTTCACCAATCTTTACTATTGTACAGTCAAATCAAATCAAAATTATTAATTCATATTACTGACTTCTATCCGCGACTTCGTCTACGTGAATTAGTTCCTTTAAAAAAAGAAGTGTGTCATCAATAAAATAATGATACAAAAATTCGCTGATGTCCATAAGCGACGATAACCACTTATCTTATCATGAGGTGGATCTTCAACTCGTTTGTTGGCTTTTTTCATAAAGAAAATCTATGCATGCAGCACATACACAAAAGCAGACAAAACATTTATTTTTAACCTGTAAAAAAACTTCCATCCTAAATTATACCTTTTATCCTGAGGGGATATATCTATCTTCGATATAAAGAAAACCTTCATTGCGGGGCAGTGTTGCCAATGCTATCGTGTTCTACGGATTTTAAAACCAAAAATTTCACGTTTTTTTTTTAGTTCGAGCGCTGAACCGATAGTAAATCTGTACCTATATTAGCAGCACTGGACACGGCTCACAGTTGATCTTTTTCCATATAAACACGGCTTTTTATCTAATGTACACACTACACAGCCGTTTAAAAATTTGCATTGGCAACAGTGTTGCGGGGTATTTCATAATTAAGAACCAAATTTCATCTAAATCTATACACGTGTAAATTATCACTTTAAACATAATTATTACTAGGATTGTATGCACCAGCAGAGGCTTGACAAGTACTAGAAGGGTTTTAAAAAACTGTTCAGTTACTGCTATTCGTTTAGTAGTAACATAATATGTTAGTAATATTATTTGGTCCCCAATACTCACTATGAGACCTTTAGTTGATCAATGGTGGACTGGTATTGCAATGTCAACGTAAAGAATCTTTGAAACGATTCCATCTTTAAAGAGTTCAGTTGTTTCCACCCATTCAGGAGTTACACATTTCGTTTCCATGATACACCAACAGACCCTCAGTTGGTTAATGATGTCCAGTACAATTGTTTCAATGCCAACGTAAAAAAAAAGTTTATTTCGTACATCTCTAGCGTCACTGTGATGACAAGCTACAAAACTGTTTTCCGATGTCTATTGCCTATAGAGAAATTGTACTCTTATCCCTCACGAGCAGATCGAGCTTCCGGGATAAAAAGTAGCCTCTACTTTATTCTAGGTTTTAAACTACCTGTGTGCTTTTCTCTGTCGTTTTTGCGCCATTGAATGACAAACATCCAAACTACTAAATTTTCAGACTTATAATATTAGTAGGATATTAATACACTTATGAACGTAATTTTTTGACTCTACCGCCATTTCGGAAAGTTGTTTCATTATGGAGAAGAATTGGCGAAAGAAACTCCGAATGCAGTTGTAGACTTGTAGTCAAGCATTATCGTGTAATAATAATAATAATATCCACATTGCCATAAAGAAGACTAGTAAATTCTACTTATTAAAATCCCATTAAAATTAACTCATAAATAACGTAACAATTTGAATGACAGTGGCACGTTTGTTTTTATCACGGTACTTTTCCAACAGCACACAACACGACAATATTAACGTAACTAGACTTGTGTAAACACATAAACAATAAATCGTACATATTTATTATTAGTCACATCACAACCCGCTTCAGCTCCAATGTCGGAACCCTATTGTATCCGCCCTATGAATTGACCTACAAAGTTTATGGGGTCACGTTCGATCATGGTGCAAAAAACAAATAGGCCCCCTTTGACATGGGATGATGGGAGGTGAATCGACTGCTTCCTAGTCGTAGTAGTTCGCTAGTTAGTTCCCGGTTACTTCGTAATGTTTTTGTCAAGCACAAACAGGCAATTTGTATGTAATATTATTTGGAAGCAAATATTAACATTTTTATAAAGCTCAATAACGATACATTTTTAGGGCTCCGAAGGAAAAAAAACGAAAAGCGGAAAAGGATCACTCGTGTTTGGGCGACCACCCTTCACAGCCAATTTTCTCCGAAACTACTGGATCAAATGAGTTGAAATTTGGTACTCATGTGCTATTTTGTGACCCAAAGACGAAGGTATACAGAAAGCAAATGAATTTTGAAAAAAAAATAACGTAATCAAAATTAAAAAAGAACTGTTTTGCAAACCGTATCGTGTGCATGTAAAATGAAAGGGCTTATTGTAAGGAACTCAAATATATTTTTGTTATAGGTACGATGGATAGTTTAAAAATTATTCAAGAAAGAACAAAAATTGCCCCTTCCTTATCTCCGCTACTGAGATAACTACTGAGGCTAGAATTTTGAGAAAAATACAGAAAATAGTTCTTTAGTTATACATATATGTATTACAAGAAAACCTATAAGATGTCTATGGTCTTAAGAAAGGGCAAAAATAAATAAAATAGAAAAATAACTGTAAATACATAATCAACGTACTTAACCCTCTCCAAGCGAGTTGTAACTGGAAAATAATTCCAATGGAAATAATTCCAAATATTATTGTTTATCTACGTTAGGTTAATGAAAAGTAAGCATTACCTATGGGCTATGTCCTATCACCTCAACCTATCACAATTGTATGACGATATTGGAAATGCAAAATTAGGAAAAACAGAAAACCGGTGTGTAATGCTTACTGCGACACTAGAAAAGACTATGACGAAACTTAGTAGGTACCTTCCTACCTATAAGTTACAGCTGAATTTCACGCCTACACCTTCCAATTGGTAATGATTGCTTACGAAAATAAATTAAATCAACAAATCGTAAAAGGGACCGTTCACTGAAATTAGGTAGGTGTATCAATGAAAAAAGAAATCTATTTTGGGACAAGTATTTTTTTTGTATAACTACCTGTCCTACTTAGGTACCAAAGGTAATAACAACCAAAGAATCACTTAAGTTCATAATGTTTTTATCATCCTGATGTTTGGATGAGATAACACTTATCCTTGAAGGATTTTAAATTTTTTTATAACAATGAAATTGAATGAATTATTAAAAATAAATTTTCTTGCCCATACAGACTTACAACTCTCGGGTCTGTCGAAAGATGACTGAAAGGAATAAACAAACCAAGTGTTTTTGTGATAAAGTTACTCTTATTTTATGGTTCATTAAATGTTAATGCTGGCTTTATGTATGATTTATGTTTATTAGGCAAGATTTTGATAAGAAAAGTTGTCGAACGCGTCTTGAAAGATTATAAAATAGGTACCTAATAAAAATTACTTTAAGAATCCAATATCAGAGTTAGTTAATTTATTTCCTTTTGTCTTAACCCTAGAGTGGGCGCGTCTTACCGCGAAACGTCAGTGGGCGCGTGTAGAGCTTTTTGCCGCCCGTTTTCGTTGTCAATTTTAAGTAGGAAAACCGCAATTTAATTTATTTATTTTCTCAGGATTTAATTAAAACACAAATAATGAATGACAAATCAACAAATTTATTCAACTCTGATTAAGAAACTTTGGTTTACAAGTAACTTTAAAAAATTTAACATTTTAATTCACTTTTTTAAGTTATCCTATATTATCCTATTATAATATTTATAAAAATGGAAAAACATAACAAAATTAAATATTTTCTGAATCTACACTATATACTTAGTAGAAAAAGTCTTCACATAGGTATGTGCAATGTTCATTGCACAGTAATTTTAAACACATGTAACACCCTTTTTTCGTGTGCTTATTTTTCTTTGATGGACATATCTTGCATATACCTTCCTTCGTTGAAGATGATGCTTGTACTATAGGAACAAAGCGAGCAATTTGGTTCCTCAGAAGAATATTTAAGGTGTTTACAGAAAACTTTTCGGTCATATATGGCTTAACCAGGGCCATCCCAATTTCCTTTAAGTGCTGTCGGCGTAGCATCAAATGTTTCTTTCTATAATAAAGAAGTTGTCCATTGGCATCGTGTAGATGGTACTTCAGAGGGTACATCAATTGAAGAAGGTTCTTATTTGTCGGAATCGTCGTTGTCTGCCGACTGTTCTGTTTCCGTGTTATGCTCACTGTGTTAACTAGATCACTTTCAGACACATTCTCGTCTACCAACTGTGAGCTAGCTGATGTTTCCTCTAGCCAAGACTATATTTGATCTTCCATGATATTACGGTTTTATAAATCCTGAAAATAAAAGGTTTTTGTTTGTTTTTATAATAATATAATAATAATAACGCTTCACACTCATTTACTCATGTTGTCACTCATGTACAATATTGTAATACTGTAATTTATTGATGAATTAAGAGTGTCGGACTACTTATTAGTTTTATTTACAAGTACCTACCTAATTCATAAGTAATTATTATATTAAGTTTTAAGTATCACTTATGTGTATCAAAATAAGCGAATTTTATTCTTCTTAAGAAAATAAATGTCTTAAATCGTAAATAATATAGCACAATTTTTACTTACGTGAGTAGGCGCGCGTCGAGCAAATCGCCGCCGGACGACACCTGATGCTAAGAAACTCCTTCTCAAGCGCCCCCCCCTCGCACTGATGGCATCCCGTCTTTCAGCACGGGTTCCGAACAAAATTGGAGGCAGCTACTAAAAGGCGCCAAGTTTTCGCGCAATAGTTTTAAGAATTATTTACGTTTTTTTGCATAGGGCGGCAAAATGCTCTAATCGCGCCCACTCTAGGGTTAAGGATTAATACGTTTTAGTAATTTAGTTACAACTTAACAATACAAACAGCAAAGTAAATGCGACTTCATTGGAGTGTTACAAAAAAACCTGTATCTATTAAGTAATCGGAAACAACAACGTGAACATAATAATTTTGTTATCAGTTATGTTTTCCGAAACACGAATTAAAACCATAGGTCGTCTTTTATGAACAATAAGCACAGTGTAGCCGTATGTTTATGTTTATTGACACCGAGTGCCATAACCGGGCCATAAACGCAACGCGCGCATGACATTGTCAGCGGGATGACAGCTGTTGGGTGTTATAGTGTGGTGAGCGGTGAGCGTGTGAGTGTGAGTGGGTGCACGCGGCACGAGCGCTGCAAGGCGGCAGACGGCACAGCGCTCGAGCGGCCTCGGACGTGGACGTAAACACCCACCCTTGCAGCGGGAGTTGCGGCGGCCGCGCTCGTTCGGACGATCGGTCATCGCAAACGACTCCTTGAAATGCATCTTCCGACTACACTCCTTAACCTGTCCACGTTCACCTCTATCATCGGCACTTCAGTACACGGCCGGAACACTGTCACCGATACCGATATCACCGGCGGGCGTCTCGACGCGCGCTCCCCGTAACGTGCGGAATGTGACGCATTTTCGATTTCAACCGAGCTCCGACGACGACGAGCCGACGAAACGTAAACGTTTCATTAGGCGCGAACCGGAGCGACAGTCGGCCTCGGGCGCGGACTGGCGTGCGATGCGATCGGCCGCCGCGCCGCCTCCGCGCGACCGGACCTCGCGTCTCGGGGCGAGGATGCGGGAATCGGCTTCGGCGCAATACCCGTCACGAAAATAATAGGAACGGCGAGTGCACCTCAGAGGCGCGACGCGACGCGGTCGGTGTGAGCGAGACGCGGATAAACACCAGACTGTTTACTTACGGTGTTCGAGAGCGGGGCGCGGGTCGGGGCGGGGGACGATAGCCTGCAATCCGCGCGCTGCAATTACTTGCCTGTACTCTACAATTTCATCCTAACGTGGACTATATTCCGACACATCCGACTGACACCCACAAGGCGAACACAAAAACTCGCCGCCGGGTTCTCCCAACCTACCCTGAAGATATCTCATATAACGGTATCAGCTGACTAACAATAAACAAAAAGCACACTCGTAAGACGATAACACCGCCTTGCAACTTTTTACGATGAATCAAATGAATACAACAATACGTCATGTAAACCAATATCCCCAAGATCGACTAAGTTGGTACTCACAAGTCGTTGCAACTTCCATGGGATTAGCGACCGTTCAATGTAGAAAAGTATGCGCTACGTAGCGTTTCTGTTTAGGTGAGGTTGAATAATAATAGAGTTAGGTGCGTCGTGCGGTGGTGGTGCGTGTTGGAGCTTGGAGCGGTAAGCAGTTCGCTGTTCGACGATCAATCGGCGGGCCGTGCATCGAGCGGTGGTGACTGCATTCCGGCGCCGCCCGCGTCCCGCGAGGCCTCACCCCCCGTCCTTCCGGCGCTCGCCACGTGACGCGCCGATTAGCCGTCCGTCGAGTGTGCCACCGAGACCAAAATAGAGCGCACACAATCTCGCCTCTCTATCAGCCATACAAAACTCTCACGCCTCCTTTCTGTTCTATCTCTCGTCTGCCGGCTGCCGAATGCGAGTCGTAAACCATCGTCAGCGGTTCGCGCCCGTAATGACCGACGCCAACTAGCCGCCCGTACACACTCGTGCGATCTGATTAGTGCTCCAACTCGGTCACTGCGTACTTATGCGGCGTTCGTAACCATTAACAATACAATATAAAACTAGAATGCAAGCGGAAAGATATTTTACTTTGAGTTTGGTAACGTCAGTTTCCACACTTAGATAGGTACTCGTCGGAAAAGGTTTACTACATCAGAATTTGAATAATTCAATACCCTATTCCTGTAATATAGTCCGTCAGATCGGACGTCTTACATTTCATCTTTTGGGGCCGAAACATAAACAAGACCTTCGAATTCGGAAGTATGAACTACAAAGAAAAATACGCACGATAAAAATAACACAAAATAAAGGTAAACACGTACAAAAGTACAGACAAGAGGGCATTAAACATCGGCTTCAGAAACGAAGTCAGGATCTAACGACCTAATTTCCGATGTGTTTGCCTAAAATAAAATTAAGCGAGGAAATAATGGCACGCACCCAAAGAGCAGTTTGGCCGAGAGCAGAGCGCCGGCCGGGTCCCACGGGGCGCCTGCCCGTGCCCGCCACCTGCCATTATACAACACCGACACCGCACTAACCCGACCGATCTCACCGCTCCCGAAACTCGATTCCTCATCTTATATACATAACATACATCTACACTCTACACGTATTATATAACAATAGTGAAAGACTAATCTTAATCCGATAAAAAAAGAACTAACTTCCATTTTAAAAATAGATGTAAAAAATAAAACTTGCACTTTTAGCATCGAAAACAAGTTACCCATACTTGATAAGTTTTTTATCAATAAATTATATTATTTTGGAGTTCAATTGCATCTAAATTTAATTAACCTACCAAGTAAATACATTAAAATGTAATCAATCTTAATTTAATTTATTTACTGTAACGTATCTCATTCTAAATAGTAAGTACAATTCGGCGTAAATTACACAAGCTGCCGCATTTAACAAGAAAAAGACGACAGGATCAATACAGGCTGCAAAATGTACACGTGATCGCGTCACTATATAACTCCCTCTTACCCCCGACCGCACCCCTAAACACCCAGCTCTTCCCCTGCCCCCGATGTCGACACTAAAAGATTTTTCTTTCCCTCCTCTCGCGTTTGAAGCGTCACTTCGTATACACCACATAATTATTCGCCACTCGAGAGCCGCGGAGACATTTAAAACGCTATTAAAATCTTAGTAATCGGCGTATAAAATAAATGACGTAATACTAAAGGTCCCGAGTTGCAATCGCAAATGCAATAAAGTTCACAAGTTGACAAACGCAACGCAAAACCAGTTCCCGTGGGCGAGAGGCGACGAACCATTGTGCGGATTCCGCCGCCAAGTAGAATTACAACGGCTTCCATTTCACCGGCTCGCTCGCCTGACTCGCCTCGCCTCCACTCCACTCGGGAATCAAATGGAATAATTAACATCACATCTACCTACGATCTGTCTTTACCTCGTGTAAAGACAAAACCCTCATTACGTTTTTATAGCCAACAATTTTTTTAACAATAACTATTTTTTAACCATAACCTGTGCCATAACTATGGGATATAAGATGTAAAGTTTCATCACTTTACTCTATTTAGTATCAAAAACTCTCGTTTTTTAGTTCATAATAAACATCCAATCTAATCATAAACTAATGAATTAAACTATTAAAGAACATAAATTAGAATACGTAGGAATTAGTTTAGCAGTAATGCGTTGGTTAGCCACCCCGTTTGACTCATTAGCTAGTGCGCTCTCACGGCGAGGTGAGGGGGTGGTTGAAACCGCCACTCACTACAAAGGGTTGACTTGCGAACAGCGATCCGGAGTGAGGTTCCGGTCGATAAGCGCCCGCAAAACCAAGCCGATCGCGATTATTTTAAAACCAAATTTTAGCAAGGAGAGACCTTCCGTATTTTATGTCTCTGAAGTTATACACAACATTTCTAGAAACTCGATAGCTGTAACTGTAATTGTGAATCGACAGAGTTAAGCAACTTTGAAAGAAAGTGGGGAATACAATTTGGGGATTTTTCATTGCAATTTATTTATACAAAAATATAACGCTTAAAAACTTAAATCATATTTTTATATATTTCCGTGTTCCTAAAGGTCAAGGGTTAATCATTTGTTTGTTAAGCCATGGCGGAAACTTACACATACGCCTTGAAGTGTACGTCAAGTAACATTTAGAGGATTTTTGAAAATTTGACAATTTTTTCTGAATAATATCCCCATTTTACATAAATACCTGAGTACCTTAGCCAAGGACTGTTTTGTCGTCACGAGGACTTGTAGAATCAACGCGAAGTGCGAAGAACGTAACACGAGTAAGTTCAGAAGTCGTAACATCAAACATTCCATCGCTAGCCGCGGCCCGCGCTCCTCTAACCAGTTCGCTACTTTCTTCTAGGTTGAAGACTAGTTCGAATGCTAACGTACACTCAAGTTCAAGCTTCACCAAGTGTCATGAACTTTATCGAGCTACGTTTATTGGTTGAATCCTTACTGCAAGTTCAAACTGAATCGCGACGGCGTATTCAATAATCTGGATGATTTTCAACCTATGCCTCTGAAAGATGCTACCTTTTTTTTGAAATCATGGCAAAATTAAGAAAAAACTATGCTGCAATCATGGATTTTAAGAATAATTATGTACTAATGTAATTAATAATATTTATTATTATGTAATTAATAATAATTAATTTACTAATGTAATTGATAATGTAAATTGATTAAAATGTATCCAGCAAGATCCCCAAAACGTCTTGATATAAAAATGTAGTTTTTCCAACAAGAACTTCAGTGCTATGTTAAATAAAGACTTCATTTTAAAAAGGCGTTCGACGAACGGCAAATCCCTCGCTCCAATTGTTCGCATTGTATCCTCAATTTCTATGATTATTATTTTATGTATACGATGGAGATATTAAAGAAAAACAAACGTTTCTCACATCTGGTTAATCTAAAATATATTTAAAGCATTTTTTAGATTCTTACGGTTTACAGGAATTGTTGCACTTATTTTTGACATAATCCGTACTGTTAATGACATTTATCAGATAATATTGATAATTATTAGATAATTTTAGATGATAGTGACGGTGGAGAATGTTTTGGGTGGTCGTATAGGAAATCAGTCAATAACATTTTAATATGCATTAGAAACACGATGTTGGGCAATTACAAAATTTAAGTTTGGTTTTATATTCCGCTTTTATCTTTATATAGAGGAACTAGAATAAATTATAACTACAGACACATAAATCATTGAAAATATGAGTGTCGCCTACATACGTAACGCTCACAATGGCTACGTTCTGATGTGTCTCGATTCTACTTTCTAGTTTTACCCCTAAATGGCACGCAGTAAACTTGTCAAACAAGTAAAACATGGAAATAGTAAGGCTGATATTTAAAAGATTTAAAGAAGATTAAAATCTTGTACGATGATTGGATAATAAGATAATGGAGAGTAAAAATAGCTTTTACACGGTCTCTTTTCTATGGTTTTAATAGCTGATACTGAGACATCAATAAACTAATAAAGCATAGTAAAAGTTTGGGACGTCAAACATGATCGCAACATCATTCGTTTTATTCGTTTACCTCCCTTTCCAACAAAAAATATGTTTCGCAAACAGTCCATTCGCTAGATTGCAATCGAATTAAACCAATGAGAATAGACTAGGTTGTCATTCTGGGTCTCAAACGTAGTTAGTTATTAAGACACCGCTGCTACAACTTTCTATTGCCGAGTGAAGCTCGCTCGTAGTTTCTTTACCGTGCAAACCACTTTTTCACTTGGTTAAACAGCAAAAAAAGTGGTGTATTTACTCGACAAAATTGGTGGCAACACCGATGCACGGCGGAGTATTTGCAACGGATGCAGCGAAATGAACAGTTCGTTGACCTCGAGCGCGGCTGGGTTTCACTCGTAGAGTAGTGCCACAGTACGCCCAGCTCAGTTCACTGGCCCTATTATATGAGAACGAATATTATATTGCAATTTTGTGCATACACTAACGCAGCCACGTATGACCACCAATCATGTCGTAGGAAACCTAAAATTAACCTATTTGGAAGGCTGTTCACATTCATGTTAACGAATCAGAAGTGGGATATATTGACTAAACAATGTTACGCTTTTTGAGTTCTGCTAAGCTTTAACTCAAGAAGTGAAATTTCACAAATGAATCTTGCTGCAACATTTAACACTTTCTACGTGTAATTCTATTATGTTACACTGTGTGATTCAAAGTGAATGTTCGTGAGGAAAATGTTGTACAAGATCATCCATTTTAGTTCAGGTATATTCGGAACGTCTGTACTATATTATTACAAATTCGATGATGCATGCCATAGTCGAGTTGACAAGGTCAAGAGTACCAAACTGTGTGAATGTTCCGTAAAAGTATCAGCGTTCATGTAAAAAAGCACAAAATAAATGAAATGCATCTGTATTGTTAATTATCTCTATCTTTATCACTATTTAGTTTCCAGTATTAAGTTTCACAAAACCAACAAATCTCAGGTACCTATTTATAATAGAAATATTCCACGAATGATTAACACTTCTATTTGCATCTCGAGGCAGTTGCCTCTCGTTATGTCAGTATTGTAAATAGCTCTGTTTAGGTTACACCGCGCTCACACAAAGACAGATTTGTCTTAACGCTCGGCGCAGTGGATGGTGTGAGTGAAGGCGAATAAAATTGGGTAGATACGAGAAAATGTGGGTGTCGACTCCCGGCATCGATCCACGTCTTATGTACGCGCTTTACATACTTCCTCGGCCCTCGCACTCCATGTAAAGATTCAACCGCGATGCGTCAACCGATGCACATGCACTGCACACAATTGTAAACAAGACCGGTATTTGTACGTAGCGTCCTCGCCCAGATAAGTTCCTAACACATTTCACGCGATTATACCACGCCACGTCCTCAAACCGCAGTTTGGAGTAGCTAAGCCTGTTTAATATAACATTTCGACACTAGCCTTTATCAAAGCATCATCTTAATCTTATATCTAAGACATAATGAACACGTCTGTGACGTAAGGAATGGCTATCAAAATGAGTAGCAAAGTGGCAATCAAATAATAACAATTAATTGATTCATTGTATCAGGTATATTGTCTATTAAAATCTTTTTAAAAACCTACAGTTATCTGAATATTTCTCAGTTCAATCGATTTATGAATCAACCTTGAAACTGTGACCTTTAGCGTTTGCCTTCCGTAAAGAAGGTTCTGCTTATAGTTTTTGTTTCTGACAACAATTAATTCGGTAGGATGATTTTGCCTATTCGGATACTGAATCACGAAATACTAAACGTTTTCACAAGTATCACGCTGCACGAGCCTCAAACAGTACGCACGACAAGAAATAACATGGACATCTTGAATATCGGTTCAACTATTGCAAGTGGACATTTCCGTTTCAATTTGCAGTGTTCGAGCATTCTTATAAATGTCACCTACGAGCCTCCAGGTCACCTTGAGCTTATTTGCTATACTTTCCAGCACATGTCTGTCAAATGTTTTGTCTCTATCGGCAACGTGTAATAAAAATAAGTATTCAACGTATGACCTTTCCAGTAAATATTATTATATGCCCATAATCAGTGGAAAATACCTAACAAAAAAATGAGACTAAGAAATGCACGTATAGTTATTATAGGTACTAGAGTAGTTGAGCTATTGAATATCTACTATGTAGCATCTGCGTCACGTACACATTACGACAATAAAAATCTATCCTATTACCATACATTTTTATTGATAAATAAAATACATGAAATAATTATATTCCTGTCTCAGCCACTGCAGATGCTGATACATGATCATACTAATTGTATGATTTTACAGGCAGGTATAAGGACATGCAGAATTTTTGAATACGAGTGTTTAATTGTTTATTCAAACAATCTAATCATGCATCATTTGCGTGTTTACTGCTCAGGTGTTGTATCGCGTATTCTTATATTTTCTACAAATCCAAGTAGGTATTAAGTTAATTACCGGGCATTTAATGTTTTATGACTACACACTTTGAATTCATATGAATTATTCTATTTTTAGTCATAAGTGGCAACGATGAGACTGAAATTGGATATTTTGATAATTTGCCAGGTAATTTCGAGGGCGTACTATTAACGTTTCTTATTTATTTAATATTTTACTTCGGTACCGTATTGCAAATAGGATTTAAAACAAGTATACGTGTCAAATGAAGGTTACAGTGCTATGCAGAGGCGTGCAATCAATGTGCAAAATTCACAATTGGCTCGAATGTGAAGGGGGAGCGTGAAGATTGATCGGCGGTCCGCAGTGTTGAAGGAATGTAGACCCTTATTGATCGGTGGCTGTTCACAGGTCTGCCTCTACACTCTACAGTAACTGACGTCAGACACACATGGCCGCAGAGTAGCGTCACTATCGCATTTTTAGCTGCAGATTTGCGGAACGCCCAATCTTGCGATTTTACGCATATTGATCCGCAAACTTAATTTATACAAATGTTGTGAATTTATAAAGTGTTTCAGTCAGAAAGCGAGCTGAGGAGCCAGATAAATAATCGTATGACATCTTTGTTCATCTACATCTGTAACACTATGAGCGTCAACGTACAGACGTGAAGCCATTTTTTCACAGTTCTCTAATTCATTTTTACAAGACCAATGTAAGTGGTCTATTACAAAGTTTTTTGTAAGTTATTATATTTTTTGCCATTTGCAGGGAGCTCGTCTGGCGAGTATTATTACTAATTTAAAGCATTCACTTACCTGGGTATAGTACCTTCTCCGTCATGCCTACGGATCTAACGTGTTATCCATTGAATCCTGCGAACAAAGAGCAAATTGTAGAAATAAGATAATATGTCCGGTCGAACGGTGGGAGTGGTATTTGAGGGCATGAAGAGAAGCTGTCGGCCTTGAATGAGTTAGGGTAGCAAGCGACACCTGTTTTTAGCGTATTACAAACTTAATTCATATACATATACAACTTAATTATATATAGGTAGGTACTTCTTTAAATTATGTAGGTAGATGTTGTAGATTGTAGGTGCTTGGGACAGTTATATAATGAGCACAATTTAAAATTGTTATAAAATATTTGCGTTAATCACGACAGTTTTCCACGTTTTCGAACGTGTATTGTAGATTCACGTAAGAATTTCGACGATAACAACACTCGTGCACTCGTGAGCCAAATAGAAAAGTACAAAGATAAGCGCCATCAACTCTATTAGGTAACTAATCATGATAATAAACAGTAAGTATCGGATTTTTACAGCTAATTAATACACAGGACTAACAAAAATTCTTAATATAGGTACCTACCTAGAAGAATTAATGACAATCTAGCCATTTTGTACACTGGCAATATTTTTTATTGTGGGGCCATCAAAATGCATTCGTAAATAATGTTTCGTTTTTGTTATCTTTGTATTTTGGCTGTTGTTGTATTATACATAAGAAAGTAGGTATGTAATTAGGTACCAATCTATGGGAAAATTAGACCATAGCCAAAAGACATTACAAATATGCACTGCACACAGAAACTAATTGAATTATGTTAGATGTTATTATACTCATTATATTATAATGACCCATAACCAACACCGAAAAAAGTATGGATATATGTGACTATGTCTCTTAACTTTAATATAATTATTATCTGTATTATAACTGTATGGGGGACATAGCGTATGGTATATAAATAAAGATATAAATAAAAAATCAAAATAATTTATTAAACATACATTAAGTTCATAAGAAGTAAGTTCAAAACCTCTATTTGTGGTTTGTATTTGTGAAATATTAATGCACTAAGTTTAGTATAATTAGGAACCATAAATCAGGTAAAATATTATGATTAGTTGGACATAAAAACAATCATAATCAGTTGTATTTTAAAATATGTATCACAACCATAACCTTGCTTTTTTGATATACCAGATATATAAAATGTAATTGATGTAGATTTAAATAATATGAACTTGATAATGATCATTAGTTTTGTACCACCAAGATAACCAAGTTTCATATTCTATCAAACAGATGTTTATTCAGTCTATCCATGGATAAATGACTGTTGCAGCAAATGGAAATACTCATTACTTTAGGCACAGATCAATAAATAAGGTAGATAAGACACCGCCTTGTATTTGAGTGAGCAAGAAAAATACCATGCTGGATTATGTAATTCCTGTATTTACAAGCTACCACGCCTACGTAACCCGGCATGGTATTTTTCTTCCTCACTCAAATACAAGGCGGTGAGTTATCTACCTCATTTATTGATCTGTGCCTTTAGGTTTATACATTATTATACATGAGACCAAGCCAACCTCCTTTGCTCATAGTGAATCTTGTTAATAAACGGAGGATTAATGGCAAATGGTCCTCTGTTACAGATGAGCTTTTTACGGCACTCTCCTTTTAAAATTGATGGAGAAATGTTATTTTATGTTTCAGTCTGAGTGTTCCTGTCCTTTTATAGTAATTTTATGGGTCCGCTGTTTGGTTTTAGGCAGGAGATAAGATATAAATACCTTTTACTGATATTTTTGGCGTACCTATAATACTTAATTAATAATAATAATGTCCATAGTCCTAGATATTCATGAATAAAACTGTGTTTATTTATGCCATTTTCAGTGAATTATCTGAGAACAAAAGTAGTACATACTTCTTCAGAAAATTTATATAAAAGTTGTACAATATCAATACATAATACACAAAAAATGTTTGTACAGATGTCTTTTATAGACTCTGAAACCATCCAAACTATATGCCTCGAAATGTTTTCAGTTGAAAGGCAATAATCCGAAGGTGGTTTGAGACTACTAAAACAATGCATTGGGCACATTTAGTCCATTAATAAAGTCGATTTCCCACTTTTCCCATACAACTATTTTAAGTTAATATGTAAAGATGGCGCACAAAAATACTGATATGTCATTGTCATCAGAATTTTTTAGCCTAGTGGAACACGCTGGGTATCCACTACTCAACAAAGCTCTTATTACAAAAAAAAATTCCATAGTGCTCTTAAAAATGATGTACCCACGATCATTTCCTGTGTGACCTACATGAATTAAGGTATGTTACACTGATAAGAAATCAGAAAAAAAAATCCATTACAAAAATGTTAACTGTGGAATCAGTGGTTTTAGTCTTCAAAATACATAGTAGTTACTAATATGGGCTCAGCTTTAGAACAGGGAATGTTGAAAAATTGGTTCAAATATTTTTTTTTCGGTAGATTATATTATTAAACGTCGATTACCAAAGTTTCACTTTACGGAAATTATTAGTTTAAGAGATATGAATTTTTAAAATAACAAATTATTCCGAATTATTTGCTTACATTTATGACTTAATACGTCAAAATACAACAGCCATCTTGAATGTCATGTCAATTCAAGGGGTTATCTGTCAATTTAGCTTCAATTTCTGACAGTAGCTGTCATAAATCGGCCAGCACAGTCGTCAAATATGTCAAAGCACACTAAAGCGAGGTCACTAAAGCTTGCCTCAGGAAAAACAACTGAACTCAAATAGAAAGAAGGATAGGTTAGGTTATGGTTGTCTGATTTTATTTAGGAGAAAAATAGGAACCCCGCGAAGCGGGGTTCCGTCGACATCTTTGGCGAAGCCCCTCGCCATGAAAAACAACTGAACTCAAATCGAAAGAAGGATAGGTTAGGTTATGGTTGTCTGATTTTATTTAGGATAAAATAGGAACCCCGCGAAGCGGGGTTCCGTCGACATATATGGCAAAGCCCCTCGCCATGAAAAAACAACTGAACTCAAACCAAAAGAAGGATAGGTTAGGTTGTGGTTGTCTGATTTTATTTAAGAGAAAAATAGGAACCCCGCGAAGCGGGGTTCCGTCGACATCTAAGGCGAAGCCCCTCGCCATGAAAAAACAACTGAAATTGAAAGAAGGATAAGTGACATATTTGTGACCGATACCATCAGTTTAATGTACTTTTTTGTCATTTCTGGCGTTTAATTATCAATATTTTAGTACCGAGGTTAGAAAAGTTATTTTCCATTTCCTCGGAAATGGTGCATCGCTGAGAGTTGCGAGTGGTATCGTTGTAATCAGGAGCGAATCCTTTATAAACGTATGATTAATAAACAATGAAATAGCCACGAAATAGCTTGATAAATTATCTTGATATTTTTATTTTCAAATTTTTTTTTCTCGAAAACTAAAAGTTTCCGTAGATTGCGGTATTCAAAAACGTGTTGTACACCCCCCCTCCTCCCCCCAAAAAAAATTTCATCGAAATTGGCGTCATTCCCTGTTCTAAAGTGCTTCCCTAATATGAAATCAAAATGTCTACTCTTTTGATAATTTTTTGATGGTCGCAGAGTAAATAGGGATACAAGTGCTAATTCTAATATTATCTATATATTATTATAAGTGATTCTAATATTAACTATATTTATCATTGCTTTTAGAATCAAGACAGCAAATGCTTTAACAATTTTATAATTACTTTTATTTATATGGTAGATACAGGATTCAATCGTAATACGAAAATGTACTGGGTTGACACATCGGTTTTTTCTGTTCCTTTAGGAAAAGCAATACGTAATAGTCTTCAGTGACTAAATGCTTAGGGCCAACCACATTAAAACATTACTTCTCTACTAACATTAAATTAGCAATAAGTCACGTAGATATTTTAAGACCTTGAAATTTGAAAAATAGAAAAGCTGCAGGAACAGTTTATGTTTAATAAAAAAATATGCTCTTACTATTTTTATACGTTAGTTGATGTACAGTTAATCTTAGTGACTGAATTAAATTGATTGTGTTAATCACTGAAAAGGTTACGTTGATGGTTTCGTCTACGATTAGAGGCGCAATTATTTATACATCTGCTAAAAAATATATATATAAAAATTAAATTCTAACCTGTTTAGGAAGCAATGTCCGATCCACTCCAAGTCCAGTTTTAAAGTTATAACACGCTTTTAATAATAATTATGTCTGTCACGATAGAAATGTACTAAATATCACTCAAGTTAGAAAAATATCGGTGCAATGAGTGATAGGTGCGAAAATGGCGACGCATACATTTCTTACAAAACAAATAAAATGCACAAGTTTTATCAGCACAGTCACTTAACATATAAATGCATAAAGTTAAGTAGATAATGAACGTTATAATGTCTTTTGCACTATATACAAATATATGTAATTAATTCACTGAGAACATAAGAACAACAAAAACAGTGAAGTTTTTTGTTTAGCAAATCTTCAGCAAATTTTCATTCAAGTTTCAATTGAACCACAGATAAATTATCTATCTCAAAACGTAATTGTAAAGACTAAAGTCAAATGTGACTTGTGACAACCAAATCGTGTCAGTTCCGGTTGTTCAAAGCCAAAAAGCCCATGAATAATTTTCATAACATAGACAATAGGGATCGGTGAATTCGCCAAAGTCACAAAAAAGAAATTCCGATCGATAAAAAAAAAAAATTTAATACTTTTATAATTTTTTATTTTAGAAACAGCTTTTAAACATATTTTTACATAAGGTCCCACATATTACATTACATTATTTCAAGTAATTTATATAAAAAAATTGAATAACACACCCGAAACATCATTATCATTTGCAGGGAAATTGCTGAATATTCCAAAATATTTTTTAAAAAACCTATCTTACACATTGCGTGTTTAATTTTATATTTTGAAGTAATATATAATTAGGTATATTACAACATATAATATTATGGATCAGCATTGCAGAACTATAAAAAAAACATGAATTAAAATTTTGTCATGAAAATTCGTCAACTCCATGTCAGTACCGTCAAACGTTATATTTCTCAAACGTTTTTTGGGCTACGCTAGAAGTTACCCCTCATTTCTCCTCGTCTGGTCCATTGTAAAAAGTGGACAGGCCCACTTTTTACTGCTTCATGGAGAAACAACTTTTATACATGAAAAACAACGACGTTTAGTACTTTGTCCCAATTTTAAATCAACGCCATTTACTGGATTTACAAGGTAAATATAAATTATACACTTATTTTATTATTCCACACGTATGTGTAATAGGAAGTAGGAACATGATTGCACAAGTTCTTAAATTAATGACTATTAAAATGAATTTTAAGCAAAAAGGAAAAAATATCATTACCATATGCATCATTCCCATTTGTTTTTTGTAAATGGGAATGATTTTGTGTGAATGGTAATGACGATTGGAGATTTTGAAATAAATTTTGGTTATGTAATGTGACCACTAATGTGACCTAGCAATTTCTTTTTCAACAATTAGTTTTTGATATGTGTATTGTAAATTAAATTAGAACTACAAGTTGTTCGTAAAGAACCTCCAAAAAAAAAGTTTTTTTTTTAATTTTGCGTTATCTTTTTAGTAAAATAAATTATAAAAGAAAAAACAGCTAATAAAGCCAAAACCCGTTTAGAGAAACAAAAAATTGCTAAATGGAGGAGATACACCGAAATCAGAGGCGATCGTGCATTGTACCATTTTTTTTTGTAATTTTCCCAGGCCTCAAAGATATGTTTGAGAATTTAAACGAAACACTACATTCATCAACGGTATCTTTTAAAGTTGATTGTGAAGGGGATGAAGTCAGAGATTTTGTCATCCATCCATCCATCTATCAGCCCTTGGAGGTCCACTGCTGGACATAGGCCTCCCCTAACTTGCGCCACTCTGACCGGTCCTGAGCCTTCTGAATGCAGCGGATGCCCGCTGTCTTCTTCAGGTCGTCAGTCCATCTTGTCGGGGGGCGTCCTGTACTTCGCTTTCCGAGACGCGGGCGCCATTCGAGGACCTTTCTTCCCCAACGGTTATCGGTCCTTCGCACTATATGGCCAGCCCATTGCCACTTCAGCCGGCTAATTCTTTGAGCTATGTCGGTCACCCTTGTTCGTCTACGGATCTCCTCGTTTCTGATACGATCACGTAGAGAAATACCGAGCATAGCCCTCTCCATAGCCCGCTGTGCTACCCTGAGCTTGTGGATTAGGCCAATAGTGAAGCACCACGTCTCGGATCCGTATGTCATCACTGGCAACACACACTGCTCGAACACCTTCGACTTCAGGCACTGAGGTAGTGTTTTGGACGACAAGATATGACGCAGTTTCCCGAGCGCAGCCCATCCGAGTTGGATTCTACGAGTGACTTCTTTCAGACTTTTCTTCTTCTTTTTTTCAGAGATTTTGTCAACATAACAGGAATATTTTAAAAGAAAATTTCAAATTAATTGGCCACCTTTTTATTAGAGGTAATTTTATTTTCAGTAACTAATAATTCATATTTAGAATTGCAATAATTATTTATTATTACCAATCTTGTTACCAATAATTTGGGGGTAATCTATGCCAATAATACTCTAAGTGGTTTTTACCTTGACTTTTTTTATCTTGATATGCAATTTAAAGACACAGTTGTAATACAACACCTTTAAAATTTTTTTTGAAGAACATTAAATTTAATTAGCTTTTTGTCCTTCCATTAACAAAAAATCATTACCGTTAAATAAAAGTCATTAACAGGCTGCTCACATTACCATTTTTTATAAATTATTTTACTACCCAATAACTTTCGATTTGCACAGCGAATTTTGAGGACTTTTAAAGGATTAGAAAGTATATTTTATGTGCTAATTCTTTTATGGTTTTGCACGCATTTCCACATAATTTTTTAAAAACCAAGAAAATAATTGAAAAACGCGAATTAACCCCTCTTTTTTTTGTGCGGGTGAATCAATTCACCCGCTTAAATGTAGTGTTTAAGTACTCTGTGGTAATGTTTATGTACTCTGTGCTGCGTGCGGACCATTCTAGAAGATAGTCTGTATTCTGGTGTACTCTGTGTGTCTGTGAATAATTTTTTTATATTCGTTTTTTCTCTGAATAAATCTTTATTTTATGTTTGCGTATTGAGTGAGTTTTCAATAATTTGCCATGCGATGATCGTGGTTATCATGTAAATTGTGCGCTAGGTATTACCAATATTTTAAAATGTTTGCACCGCCGTAAAACCTAAAGCCTGCAAGCAGTATGTCGTTTATAAATGAGCCTGTGTTGAATATTATAGTGGTGGGATTCCATCATAAAAAAGGATGCCAGGTAATAAAGGCGTTACATCCCTCTCTGAATAATAAAGACTAAAATTACGTATAGTAAAATCTATAGAAACTAACCTTTCTCTCTGCAAATAGTTTAAATCGGTTTATCTTTGTGTTATTGACCAATTGTTAATTGTGATATTGAGTGGCCTGCATGTGAGCTGAATTGCTTAAAAAGTCATCTACAAGCAAAGAAAGAGAGAGACTCAACATGAATGTGTGTAAAGTTGGAACCATTCAATACCTAATTTAATTATTAATTTAATAATCCAATAGCACATAGCATCATTTTGTTAATAAGGTCAAAAATTCTTTTAGACATTTTATCATTATGTTTTATGTAGATCTGTATAAAAGGTATAGTATAAGAAAATGAAATCTTTTAGGTGGAGCACTGCTACCCAGAGCTGGTGCCAGGTCGTCCTTCGGAGCTGCCTCCGGCGTGGAGGCACCTTCCCGCACTAGCCTTGCCAGATGGATCTCACAACTATCTCTCTGATACTATATTCTTTAATTTGCCAGGGTTAACAGAACCAGCACATACAGTGTATGGAATATCATGTTTTCGCCAAATTCCAATAGAGGTATTATTTTACTCTATTTTAATAATAACTTTTTTATTAATGCATAATATAATTGGGTTTTTTAAATTTTGCCTCTAGAACCTAACAGCGACTGACAGAGAATGCTTTTATCATGAAATCCGCCTTTTGTACCATATTGTATATGGTATAATAAAGTTTAAATAAATAAATAAACCTAGGCCATTTTAGGCTCAAGTATTGTTTGTGAGATAAATCTCTACAATAAAGATTAAATTTATATTACAGAATACCAAATAGGCCAAGTAGAGACAAGATGTTTTGATTCATCTTTTTAAAAGTAGCAGCAATTTAGATAATCTATGAACAGTTTTTAAGATATTTTTACACCTTGTTGATCATTTTTAAAGGAAAATCATAGAAAATTAACTGACTATTTACTGTTAAATATTTTTATCAGATGAGATGTTATCTGAATGTTATTGCCAAGCAATTCATGTAAGATATGAAAACAATTATTTTTATCATTTCAAGCAAGGTCTTATTGTATTCAACCAATTTATGTATATAGTAAATTCATCTTTATTACAGTGAAATGAAATGAAATAATCTTTTATTCATGTAGGTATCACTGATACTCTTATGCACGTCATTTTTTTTAATCTACCAGCTTTTCGGTAAACAGTAACCATAAAACCGTAAAATACTCACGGTTTGTATTTAGGTGACCCCAGCTTACCATAATATTAAAGACGTGTTCAGACACTCCAGTCTGTGAATACATACCAAATTTATTATTGTTACAGCAAGTGGTGCAAAAAACGGAAGATATGACCCGCAGTTCAGTACAAAAAAGTGTATGTGTGGTATGTCGAGCCCCGTTGTTTGGCAGACTAGCCGTCAAGATGGAATTGGTGGTGCGTGCTTGGTTTGTGCAGGGGGACTTTTCACAGACCAAGCTTTTAGAGGATGCTTATAAACATTTAAACAGCTGCCCGGTCCAGATCGACCAGACACTGGAAGGTAAGATACTGTGATGACATCTACTACTACCTTTTCACCTTACATTTAAGTATTATATTGTTCACTTGTTTATTTTTATAATTTAAGGTGAAATAAACATTTCTTTCTTTCTTTCTTTCTTTCTATTGTTATCTTTAAACATTGTAGATAAATAACAGACGTTTATTAGAAGAACCAGTGTTGTATGTATGCTATGCATGTTAAATATTTGTTAAAATTGTTAAGAGTTAGTAGATAATACACACTATATCACTGATAAAAGCAGGAAACCTTTAACAGCAAACAGAAGCATGAAAAAACTTTTTAGATGGAGAGTGGTAATGTCAGATAGTTTAAGAAACCTACCCTCTATCACGATCGAAATTAAACAGGATATGCCAGTCATTGTTAACCTTGTTTAGATTTCTAAATTGTACAAATTGTAAAGAGACCTTAATTATTGGTCTATAAATTTTAATGTATTTCCGGAAACACTTCCATACATTATTCATCAAAATGTAATTCACAATGACTCATAATGATTACATTGTACAGATATCTGTTGTTTATCGGATATTTTTAGAACGCTGTTCGCTGTTTGATTGTAAATGTATAAAAATTTTTTCTTTCCAGGTT
Source organism: Thymelicus lineola (assembly GCA_963932265.1). NCBI lineage: Eukaryota > Metazoa > Arthropoda > Insecta > Lepidoptera > Hesperiidae > Thymelicus > Thymelicus lineola. The sequence continues at coordinate 7,887,247 of OZ010686.1, forward strand.
TAACAGTTCAAAAATTGGTTGAAAACTGGAGACACAAGGCTTTATTACTATTTAAGTTATTATTATTGCGTCGGAAGGTACTTATATATGGATCTCCGGCGGGGACCCTCTCGGCTACTCTATTGACCCTGGTGTCTCTGCTGCCACGTTGCTTGGAGTACGGTTTAACACGCGCTGCTAATGTTACGTAAGTATTTATTAATATCATAAACCCTTCCACTAATGCCACTGGAGCTGACAGAGGAGAGCCACTTCTTTAATGTCTAGCTTTTCCAGCATTTTCCAGGATTATTAGTACCCTATATGTTATTCCAGAGGATCTACCTGTGTGCTAAATTTCACGAAAATCCTTGCAGTAGTTTTTGCATGTAAGAGTAACAAACATACATCCATATATCATCACAAGAAACTTGCACATTTATGATATTAGTAGGATTTACAATACCTACGCATATATGTATATAGACATAGATCATTCTGCTAATGTTATTGTAATATTTTTAGATTATCCAGACCTTTGTCACCAGTACCAATCCCGTTTAACGACAAAGACCTAGAAATTATCGCTCCAAATTCAGAAGTACCTGAGGAAACTTACGTAAATGGGTCAAGCCAGATAGAGGAGGAGCTATCACCAAAAGAAACCGGGAATTTGTTAGAGGAGAAAGATAGAGTGAGCAGACAGAGCTTCGATGAGACGATACTGTCCGATGTTGTGGACAGGCAGGAGGTGACCCAGGAGGTGGCCAGTCGAGAGAAGTGTCATAGCATCGGGGAAAAATACAAGAGCCAGAAATCGGTACTGGACGCCCAGCAGAGTCCTACCATGGCCCGAGATATGAGCGTGGACGGGCTGTATAACTTGACCGGGCAGATTGATCAGACCGAGTGTGGGTTTCCGTTGCCGCTGTTCGAGGAGGGGTACCTGTGTCTGCCGTACCTGTCGCTCAATTACCTGGACCTATTGTCGGATAGTGCGGTGCAGGGGTTCGTGGTTGGCGCGTCTAACGTGTTGTTCAAGCAGAAGCGGCAGTTGTTCGATGTGCTAGTCGAGTTGAACGAGATGAGGATAGAGACGGGCGACCTGGTGCTGAGGCGACAGCTGGCCCTAGGGACGGAGGACCTCCGGTTCGCAGACCACGTGGTGCGACACGGACCGGCGCAGGGCGATGCCTGGATCCGGGACCAGTTTGCTAGCTACCTTATATATTTACTAAGGACTTCGTTGTTGCCAGGTGATTTGAATTTACTTTAGTTGCTGCTTTTGTTAGTGTGTATTATCTTTCAACTCTTGGTCCTCAGACCAAGGAGGAGTGGAGGTGGGTAAAAAAGTAATTACTGTGTAGCTAAAGAAAAGTAACCATTAACTTAATTCTTTGATTATGTTACTTACTTATTGCTCTATTTGTGATTGTCATTTTTCAGATGGGAGTAGGGAAATGGATTCATATAATGTTCAATTTATGAGTGCTTTCAAAGCTACACCTGGCTATCAAGAATGGTTGAAATCAACAAATAACGGAGATATTGAAGCATTTATGAATCTCACGCCTACACACCCATTTTCGGGTCAACTTTCTGTCGCCGATATGAAGTTGAAGTTTGCACAGTGAGTATATCTTTTTGACATTCATTTTTAGTAGCTTGAAGAGAAACTATATTATGGATTTAACAGAACTGTTGTTAAGGAATCATTCATTACCTAGTAAGAACCATAGGTTTTAGTCATTACTTGGCCACTTCCTCTATGATCATATGGATATTGCACGGTAGTCTCATAAAGCTAAAATTATAACTTCTAAAATAATAAGAAACAATAGAATGTCCTAAAATATAATAATAATGGTGAAATCAAAATTTATCTTATTTTATTTTTGTATTCAGTACTATGTCAACGACGGAGGGTGGGCGAAAAGTGACGGCGGCCGTGGCGACCACCGGGCGAGCCGTGGCGACCACCTCCCGCGCGGTGGGCGGCGCGCTGTCCCATGCGAGGGGCGCCCTGTCCGGCTGGTGGAGCGCCCTCACCGCCCCCGCGCCCCCACACGACGACAAGCTGCCCATCGACGATGCAGAGGAAGCCACCAACCAAGATGTGATTGTGGATGAGTCCGAACTCGATCTACCTGATGACAACCGCTGCCCCGATCCTCCAGACAAACTCCTCGAAGAAGAAACCTCCAATCTCAGCAAAATAAGTGTTGTGTGACAGTGATAATGCCATGGATTTCCCCGTAGCCGAATTAAAAGTTCCATTGTGTGTAAAAGTGATATTTTTAGACACTCCCTTAGACACTGTATAAAGCTTTATACTCAGCAAAGTAGAATAGATTAGTGCTCAAAATAAAGTTCCATGTCAGATGTTTAAGACAAAGTGGTAGTTCATGTTTAGTTACAAGTATTTCATTAATGCTCATTGATACAATTCATCATTTTATTCATTAAGTGCTACTTGACACTTGTATGTTCTGATTAACTTGCAACTAAGTCCTGAATGATACCTTGACTCAATGAAGTCCTATAATTCAATTTAAATGGTAATAAGATTTTAAATGGTAATAAATCATCTTTCTGCAAGCTATTAATTACAGCTTTTTTGAAACACGAATTTGAGATAGTCATGAACAAAAAATTTTAACTTGTTATTGTTTTGAACAATGTGAGTGTCTTCAAGGCAAGAGTGAATAGGCTTTTACTAAGTTAATGCGTTTTACCACCAATGACTACATCGCCACTTACCATCAGGTGGGATAGTAGTCAAGCATTAACTTATGAGATATAAAAAAAAAAACTATGAAAAATTATTGAAACATGTATGACCCTCTTAATTAGTACGATTGAGCAGGGTTTGTAGTGGGATAATAACTGTAATAAGTAGTAAATGTCAAGTGTGAGAATTACCACATAGTTAAACTTTAGTTTCTCTGTGTGAGGTAATCTAGGAGTAATGTTGTTAGTGTTATTGAATGCACAATTCTGAACTGAGCCCTTGTTGAAGTTTCCTTTGGAGACGTGTTGTTAACTCTACCTGTAATATAACATAGTTGTAGCTTTGGAAGTTTTTAACGCGAATACTGTAAATAAAAAGATTTAAAGATCTGTTTGAGTCCCACGATTGGCATACCTTGAGTACTTACGTGAGATTATGTTTTGTTTTTTTATAATTTTATCATTTGTGAGGCTTTAAGTGTCCGTAAACTCGTTTATTAAAATAATATATTTATTTACTTACTGCCTTAAGGTATTCCTATTATTTTATTATTTATTCAATAACATAAGTAGTGAGTGTTGAGGTAAAACACTAAACACTTCATATTAGCTTCTACCTAATTTATTACATAGTCAATAACAATGTAATTTCTTACATATTATTATTATATTATGCAGTTCTGAAAATAAAACCCAGGTGTATATTTTTGATGGTGGTCTTCCCCATAATGTTTATTAGCTTTCTTATAAAAATATTAAATGTAGTTATTGCAGTTACATAGTAGGTTTATATTTTTCATATCAGAATCAAATAATAAATTTTGTATCAAAAATTTTACTTATATGAAACTTCCACTCTGGCAAAAAACGGCTTTATTTTTTATTTGTGTATTGATAAATGATTGATCTCATTGTATTACTTAATTTGTTGACATTATAAGGTTTTATGAAATTTTTTATGTATCATGCAACTTGAATAACTTTACTGCTTTGATGTATCTAGTAATAAATCAATATCAATTATTATTCTGTGACTCAGGTTGAATATTTTATATACATTAGGTAATTGAATGACCTGTGAAACTGGCAGCAAGAATAAATAATTAAATACATCGTTAATTTTAAACCAATCAATTCATTTGTAGCTGTGAATATTGAAATAAGAATCATGAAACTTACCATTGTTTTATTTTTACCAATCCTGGCAAATCTTATTTAAATAAAAAAATGTGTGCAATCCACACGTGGTAGAAGCGAAACCTTCAAAAACTTTGGTTTCAAGATAATGAGACGAATGTAAAATTTCGGGAGTGATAATTGTAGGTTTTAGTAATGATCATAGTGATGTAAAAACAGGTAATAACGCCATCTCTTAACATAATATGAAGAGTAAAATGAGCAGCTAGCGCCATCTATCCAGCAATAAAACGAATCTTCTATCTTGTTCCTCGCGCCATCTATGAATACAACTTGGCACTTAAAGTAACAAACACAGGTAACAAAGAGAACCACGAACACGGAGAAACACTGTATATTGTATAATGCTTCCTATCTCATTTTCTCCCCCGTTACATCTTATGAATTTATGTGTCTCTTTTTACTGTCGCTTTTTCGTTTCATGCTCTTTCAAATCATAACGATGTTAAAGAAGTTTTCACTTCAAAAAAGAAAACACACAAAACTGCCAATCTCGCGAGATCTCGCAGTATTGTTATTCATAAACTCGCGGGATCTCGCTTGAGCCCCAATCTCGCGATATTTGCATTCCCTACCTACAGGTATACGTAGGTAAGGGAACATACCAAAACCACGTAACCCATTTTTTCCAACTTTTTACCCCCCTCACCCCCCTTCGTGACCATCCGTAGTATATGAGAAGAGGCCCCTCCCCCCTAGTTTTCACGTGGTAATTGATAAATACGGTTTTCAATACTTTTTTGCAAAAACAGAGTTAAAAAATAATAATTTTGCTTGTTTGACGACTTGTGTGGCGCAATGGTTGCTAAAATATTGACTACGTGACAAAAACCTTAAGCCCCCCCCCTCCCCTCTGTGACCAAGCGTGGTGTTTTGAAGACCCCCCTCCCCCCCCCTAAATGAGGCACGTGGTTTTGGTATGTTCCCTAAGGTGAGGATGAATTTTTTATTCGTCACGTACCCTATATTGTGGGATACCGTTTAAAAGGTCTTTTGCAAATATTATGGGTCTTTTACGACCATTCTTGGATTTAGGGGTCCGTTTGCGAAATATTTGGCTTTAAAGTGCTAATTTTGGTTAGCGTCGAATGTGCCCTCCCTGCTGGCTGAACGGTTGGAGTTGGACAAGTGAAAAATTCTCAAAAATTGGTTATAATATGATGATTTTACAAGGAAAATTATCACGGCCATGTTAGCATAAGTACCTACCTAGTTAATGAGTAATAGTCGATAAACTTAATACTTCGGAACCCTACATTGCGCGTGGTCTGACATGCACTTGCCCGGTTTTTTTCTACTTAAGGATCTTATGCAAATTTTTTTCAGTTTTTACCAACTGGGTTTGCCGAAGGAATTTTTTATATGTATGTAAAGTTTATTCAGCAAAATATTAACGTAATTGAACAGAGTAACGAAAATAATTAAAATACAGTTATTTTTTTAATAAATTGAAAAAATATAGATGGATGGTTAAATGTCCCTGTGAGTGTATAAATCAGCAGACGTCAGCCGAGTCAGCTAGTAAAACTATAAAAACGTCTGTCAGGTAAGTATATTTCAATATCTTATGGATAATAATATCACAATTCTAGGCATACATTACACTTATAAATGCAACATAGTAATTATAATATTTGTCTTCAATTGTAAATTAAGTACTGCGTTAACAGTCAGGGTGACCGCGACGATCAGTTTTAAAATCCATATGCGCTCCATATTTGAGATACGGAACCGATGGCATAGCATCGGGCGCGTCTTAACAGTCGAGTCGAGAAAATCTCATCGATGGACGACGGGCGCTCACACGGCGGAGTCGGGCTCCTCCCAAGGCCAGGGCGGTGCCTCGAGCGCGTCCTGCCGCCACAGCGTGCCGTGCGCCAGCAGCCGCATGTTGTACGGCTCCACCATGTTGCCTAGCGAGCCGGCGCTGTCCGTGCGCGCCATGCCCCCACCCCCGCCCCCGCCCGCCGCGCCGCCCTTGCGCTCGGGCAGCAGGTCGAACCGCGAGGCGCCCCCACGCGGCGACTCCAGCTCGGCGCTGTCCCCGGGGCCGGCGGAGGGCGCGGGCGGCGAGGGCGAGGACACCAGCGGCGCCGACTCGTCGTCGGGGTCGTCGCGCGAGGGGCTACGGTCGCGCGAGCCCCCGCGCGCCAGCAGCTTGTCCTTGAGGCGCGCAAGCCGCTCGGCCGAGCCCGCCGCCCGCAGCGCGTCCGCCGTGCGCTTGAGGCCGCGCAACTTGGGGTCGCCGTCGGCCGAGCGCGAGCGGGCGGCGGGCGCGGGCGCGGGTGGCGAGTCCCCGTCCGCAGACGCGAGCAGCGAGCGGGGGCGCGGGCGGGGGCGTGCGGTCCGTGGGCGCGCCGTGAACGTGATCTGGCCGTCGTCGGAGTCCTCCTCGTTCTCCACGCTGAAGCTGACGGCGGGCGGCGGCTTGAGGGCGGCACGCTCCCGCTCCCGCTCCCGCTCGCGCGGCACTATCAACTCGCTCTCCTCCCCTGAAACGGACGATCTCCTGTATTAGTGCTGGCGACGGCGACGCCCCGCCGTGTTGTCGAGGCGTCGTGTGTATCTGGAGCGGTGCCGCCGGTCGCCGCCCGGCACTATGTGACGGTTCGAGTTTGAGTTTTGCATCGGAAGCGGAAATGAAACAACAGCCGTTAATATGTCTCCGTTTATTTTTATTTAAACATGTTTGAAAACTATATGGAATGCTCTATTTGACGAATCATATTCGAGTAGCAGGAATATATTTGATATGTATACAATTCAGACCGAATGATATTCCGATTTTGATAAGCTACTGGTTGCTAAGGAGAAGGTACATTTAAAAAATTATCGATATAATATTTTGATACATAATTAAGTACCAGGGATATATTTGCACCTAAGACGGAACGTGGCAAATTAATTACAGCAGTCCTGAATCAATTTTACATGCCAAAAGAATTTTACAATCCAATTTTACAGTTTTATGAGTGCATCTAGGCTTGTACAATACGATGGAGTGAAAAAGCATACAAGCACTTAGCATGTATTTATGTACGCCAATTTGAAGTTATACCTAGTTTACTTCTTTCACTACTTAACACTCAATTCATTTTAGATTTTACCATGGTGAAGTTTTGGTGTAACAATGTACCTTTCGCGCGCATTGTTAAAATTCTAATCATTTTGTCCATACCGTATCCAGTACCTAGTATAACTTCAAAAAGGCGGTTACTTTGCAATATCCAATTTTAATTTAACTACTCGCCGTAATAGTTGGAATACATTTTCACCTAATCACTACTTGTTCATATTAACTAAGTACTATAAATAACCTATTTTGTCTAGTTATTGTATCGCACGTTTATAACATTATTTGATACCTTAAACCAATCGCTAATACATTTGGCACATTTTATTTTACATATCTAATTAAGTCGATAATAACCAATATAGGGAAAGATTTGCAGAAAATTTATCAAAAACAAGTCATCGAATTATAATTCGCCGAAAACAATTCCTTGAAACTAAATTCTTCGAATAGCAATTCGTCGAACAACAATTCATCGAATGGCAATTCTTCGAATAGCAATTTGTCGAATTGAATGATATAATTTTTATATGATCATTAATAAATATTTTTTATTGTACAATATTTTTTCAAACGTTACACACGCTTAAAAGGACGTATGCAGCAGGCATAGTTTCTGTCACGGCTAGGCAGCTCCGGCCACAGACATAGATAGTAAATAGATGACGCAAGCCATGCTCCACTGTGTGCCCGCGATTTGAGCAATGCTCAAATACGGGGCCGTCGTAGCTCAATCCGCTGTCAACTGTATTCATGAAAGGTCGACTTTGAAAATATGAAAATGCCTAATTGCGCTGTTGTAAATTGTAAAAATACTTCAAAAGTGATTTGCCGAGTAAAAGGAAATATTTCGTATCATCAGTAAGTACTTATTTTATTTAACAGTTTATGTACATGTATAACAGTGGTTACAAAAGGTCATGAAAGTAATTTTGTACATTTTGTTTATTTAATTTATATGAACGGTAATTTATTTAAAATTAATGTTTTCTTGTTATAAGTTAATCATCCTACATATCTGATATACATTTCCATATTATCATACATATTCATATTTTGTTATCTATCTTTCTTTTGTTATCTATCGGTCTTTCTTTGCTGGTAGAATTATAATTGTTATACTCGTACTAACGAGCAATGTAAAATACAAACGAAACATTCGCAACCGCAGTGAATTCGTGATCCAGTCGCTACTGTTATTCTTCCGACAAATTTTACAATTATTGATTGACGTTGTCCTTGTATTTTTAATTCCACGAATTGCGATTCGAAGAATTGTCATACGGTGAATTGTTGACGAATTGCTATTCGAATAATTGTTTTTTCAATAAATTGTTTTCGGCGAATTGTAGTTCGATGAATTTTCCGTAGACGATAAGGAATATATGTTTTCCATAAGTAAAATATGATGCCAATTAATTATAAACACAAGACTAACTATATTACTAGTAAGTACATAGCTAGTGTGCACAGGTATATCACAACCGAAAAACATAGCACAGCCTCTAAATATATAATCACCCTCTTAAATAACAGGAATGCCCAATACTATTTTATAAAAAGAAACTTTGTAACTAATTTAAAGCTGTTGACAAATAATCTGTCATCAATATTATGTTGGTTAAATTATTGTTACTGTGAATCTGTGAATGAGACTTTTTACAGTTGTCATCTGGAGTTGATATTTTTAGGAGAGGAATTGTATCTTTATTGTAATTGACACTAAATTAATTAAAATAATAAATATATTATTTATATGATAATATTATGTTATTTATGAATATATTACATTATATTCGCATATTAATTCGGGAATTGATTTTCACAATCATTTTACTAATACCTATATCTAGGAAATCCATAAATATGTTCCGAATGTTTTTATTTTATTTTGAGTTTTGTATACGACGTACCAAAAACTCTTGAAATAATAATGAAATGAAAAATTATTTTAACTACCTACTTACACTTATCTAAATGCATTGCGATATTTGTTTTTCTAAACAAAACTTAAGTATAATTAAGCTCTAAGACAATAATTTAGAATTGACAACATTTCAGAATTTTTAAGTATCCCAAAAAAAATACAATTTTTTCTCTGTCCTAAACTAGATTTATTCTTGGAGAAATTTGATGAAATAAATATACCTAATACAAAAAAGTGACGACGTCACTTGTAAGGCTGAATGCGGCAGTTATATTTGCAACATTGCAAGAAATAAAATATTGACCATGTCATAGGTCAGTTTTTTGGGTCAATGGCCCAAAAAAATCATTTAAGTGTTCGACCGCATTACGATTTTAACCACCTGTGAAATTTTTCAATCAAAAATTGCTTGTATGGGATTCCTATGTTACAGAATTTATGCGGTTAAAATCGCGGGGGTTAAAACTCCAGTGCGGCCGCACTTAAAGGCGGTTTATGTGACGTGACATTTCACGTTTACTTATATATTATAATGTATAAATGAAATTAAATTTGATGAGCAAATTATGGTTTAGACAATTTTGTAAAATAAAAAAATATATACAGGCTGCATTATTTTGCAATAGCCATGTAATAACAATAATATTTTGTAAAAATGAAATGTTGCCAGTTGTGGGCACTTGTATAGAGTGTTCCACATTTACTAATGTTATAAAAATATTACAAAATCTCTTAATCAGTAGCAATAATTTTTAATACAAGTATAAAACTGTCTTTCAAATAGCATTAAAAATACCGCCGTGGACAATAATTAATGAAAGGCGGCACTGTACATTAGTACAGTAAATATATGTAACAAAACGTTTCCTATCTAAGTCACAACATTCGTGCAAGGTAAAAACAATTTACTCTGTACACATGTAAATCTGCCAACAAATGTTGGTTCAGTGCACAATATCTCTTAATCGACTGATTATCCTACGTGAGTGACAAACACGATGCGATGTAAAAATATAAAACATTTGTAGCTTCGTGGCCTCTAGATACATGTCTGTGTTCGTGGCCTCCCAGTAGCGGCGTTAGGGTAGGGCGCGATTGGCCGACCGCCTAGGGCGCCAGGTTTGAAGGGGAACCGCAAGTAATCATAACGAAAACCTTATAGTTTCTACATGTATGTATGTCCGTCCGTCCGCAGCATAGCGTCGAGACCCTAAGGGTGCTTCTCCACCAGAGATGTGCTATGCAGATATGCTGCGAAGATGTGAAATGCAATAAATATGATTGGTTCAATAAATTGATTGATTTCCACCAATGAATATGATTGGTGGATATCAAACGCATCCATAGCAACGTAACATAGCACATCTCTGGTGGAAAAGCAGCATTAGTGCTGGAAAGCTGTAACTTGGCATGGATTTACAGTTTTTGTACGGGTTTCAATGGCAGATAGGGGCGCCGTAGAAATCTCGCCCAGGGCCCTGGTACTGCTAAAACCGGCACTGTGGCCTCCGATCAAAAATTAACTCCACTCGATTGCACTAGAATGCATTTTACTGACGTTAACTTCGTGACGCTAAAACGGTACAAGAAAAACGTTGCATTTTTGTTACCAGGGGGTAACAAAAATGGGGGGGGGGGGGTCTGTTACGTTGATATAGAAGAAGTCTCACTTCGGAAGTTCCTCACACTATTTTTTTTTTATCTTGGATGGACAGTTCTTTTGGCCCTAGCGGCCTTTTCGATTCACACAGACTGACCTAAATATTATATAAATACTGCTCGTTAAATATCGCTAAAAAATGGTATACGGGCAAATATATATTTTTTGCAATTTTCATCTTTTTAGTTTAACAACAATAACATTGTAGCCTAGTGAGCGTAAAATTGTTGTCTCAATTTTGTTTTTAATTCAATGTTTCTTGAATTGATTATTGTGTTGCAATTATTAGTATAATATAATTTTTACCGAAATAATAATATTTGACCAATATATTTAACATTTTTGAGAATACATATTTAGCTTTTAAAATTGGGTGTTTTTTTGAGTCGTTTTCAATAAAGTTAAGCACAATCAGCTTTTAATTGTTGATCAAGTCCTAAGATCATGAATGGCTTTTGTTGTTAGTACAATTTTTTTTAATAGTCGCACCTGTCACGTCACATACGTAGGATAATTAAAAATAAATATTAATAACTAATAACTATAATAATAATAACTAATAACTATAATAATAATAACTAATAACTATAATAATAATAACTACTCGTATAATAATAATTTCTCCTAACGAAATATTGTGTTTGAGCACGTTTGATGCTAACAATAGCATTTGATGGATCTAAAGACAAGTTACATCTAAAGTCATTTTTGACCGCAACAATTTTTACAATGTTTTTTCACGCATCGTTCCTCATTCCGGGATGTATCTTTTAATTTTATAGTAAAACCCGCTTTTATTAGAAAGCATCATCAAATTACATCAATTCGAAAAACCATCTAGGGTAGAAGTGGCCACGTTCAATAATTGGCCACTTATTTAGTTTTACAAGAAGTCTTCTCTTTTTATTAAAAAAAAAAAATTTTAATTTACGTTACGCTTTAACTGCCAACAACGCATTCCAGTTAAAAATAGGGTTTCACACATTACACAATATGTTCAAAGAAGTGGTTTGTATGCAGCTTCTTAAACTCGTAAACATGTGCAGATAAGCAAACTTCGTGCGATATTATATTCCGCTTTAAGGTCGATGCATACGTAACGTGTTTTTACCCCGAACGGGACGGGTCGTGAAATTTTGGAAACATTGTTTCATAGAAAATGTAAACGATAGCGCATACGCCACGGAGGCACGGACGGGACGGGAACGGGGCACGCACGTATATTTATGTCCCGTCCACGTTACGTATACAGCGACCTTTAGTCTAGATGTAAGTAGCGGGAGTTGAGTTGATAACTTATACATCAGTTTAAAGAACAAATATTAAAAACACTTTATAAAACGTGAAAAAGGATTCCTAAGTACCATATGCACGTTAAGTTATCAACTCCCTCCGCGCTCTCACCTACGCAGCCTCGTATCGATATATCAGTGAGGTCACAGGAAGACGTCATCAGACATGTTGACGATAACGTGGTCGTGCCGCAGCTCCTCCTCGGACGAGGCGTCCGTGCCGCCGGGGGAGGGGGAGGGGGAGGCGGACTGCGAGGGGGAAGGGGTAGCGGACGAGGGGGAGGCGACGGGGGGGTGCTCGCGGATGGTGCGCAGTTGCTCACCTGGGTGGGAGGGGGGCTCCGACTGCAGGACGTCCTCCATCGCCTCCTCGTTGAGTGTTTGCAGCGCGCCGCATATCATTTGCTCCTCAAGTGTTACCTGCAGTGATACGACAATGTTACCAACTGTTTAGTTAGAGACGTTGCCCGTTCTAGATATTTAATTAGGTTTGATATAAAGCTGAGTAAGGACTAGAAACGTGCAAGGTGCGCGAGGAAAACATCCACCAATAGAATTATGCTCGTATTTTACGCTAGGAAAATGAAGTAAACTATAGTGGAATTTTTTCGCGCGTAGCGCCTAGCTTTCTAGCACATCTCTTGTGGATACCCAGCCTTCATCTATATTAGATTACATATTGTAATTCCGTTTCCTCTACTGTCTCAACTACGATTTAGGTATTCTACATTTCTGGTCACAGTGCAGTTTATAAAGTTGTAACGTCTATCGAAAACAGTGCTCTAATGAAACCAACAAACTGAATAAACTGAAAAATTTCATTGTGAAACTTAACAGAAAGATAATTCACACGTCTACGTTCACGTTATATCGATCTGATTTACCCAATTCTGTATCAATTATTTTTTATTCACTACACCTATACAGCACTAAATAATATTATTATAACCAATTAATAAAATTGAGTTAACAAATTTAAATAAAATACGTAAAAATAGGGGTACGAACGAAATCTGCGATATATGGTTGGGCTAATTTAAATTTCTTCGTTTAGTTAACTTTTTTATGGCGCGAAGCATTTAACTATTACTAAGTACCACGCAATGTTAGTAACATTTTGTGTTTATAATAATTCTTACCGTAACTTTTTCTACGGGTATTTTATTTTCCTTCCCCTTTTTACTAACCAGATGTAATTTCTTTCCAATTGCCGCAAAAAGAAAATATCTGTCACATTTTGATACTCCAAAATAAGATATAGGTATGTACTTTTGAATTTCACTCAATCTAATACGCTTGTTAGCAAAATTGTAATGATTCTATGAAATAACTTTATGTGACATGTAATGTGGATTAGCGCCAAATGCTGATGTTCAATAAAGCACAATTAGATTATTTTAAATTGATTGTATGACATAATGCTTGTGTTTTTCAAATAATTCTATCATGATAGAAAATGCTACTGGGAAGCAAAGCTTTCAATAATCTATGTTGATGATCATTACGTTACTAAAAACTAATTAGTAAAACTAATCTCTAATAAGTAACTAAGAACTGAACATAAATTCACAAAAAAACGTAAAGTGCAGTGCACCTATAGTGACCGTGCGTATAATTATATTTACTAATCACCTGATACTCCGCATAAGGCTGCAAAACATGTAAGGGTCAATACTGGTTGTAAAAATACTTGTTCGATATTTATTTATGTAACATTAAACGTAAATTCTATTCAAATTAATAGTAAACAAAAAGTACCTAATACATCGAATATAATATGATACATACAAATCACATAATAAGAAAGAAAAATCTTTATTCACGGCTTTTCAGTTCGGACCATTTCAATTACAGGTGTAGCTCGGCCAACTGAGTACAATACCTACCTACCTACCTAATACCTACTATAAATAGGTATAAGATTGTATCATACAATAAAAATATATAAACAGTTTTAGTTTAAAACTCTATACAATTTTTTTATGGAAACAGCTGGCAAACGAGCTGACGATCCTCTTAGTAAGTGGCTATCGTCGCCCATGAACATCAGCAACACCAAAGGCATCACTGATACGTTGCCGGCCAAGAAAGAGAGAAGAAAAAGAAAGAAAGAAGTAGAGAGAGTAGTAGAGTTTGAATTGAGTAATTTTATTAACTGATGACATTACTGCTTACCTGTTTTTCAACGTTAGTAGGCCGGCTGCGCTGGTGCTCTATTGACGATCTTGGTTTTATCGAGTCTGTGTCCGATTCACCCGGTTTTTCCGGCATCACTGAACACGAAAATGATAATGTTACGTTTATTTCAATTGCTTTAAATCTGTATATTATATAAAAGGCATAAGTGATTGACTGATGTATCAACGCATAGGCTTAGGCTAGGCCTAAGGATAGAAACTTAAAATTTGCACACGTATTCCTCTTATTACGTAGGCATCCACTAAGGAATGATTTTTCAAAATTCAAGTGACTTCCCTTGAATAGATGAAATAGGGGATAAAATTTGATATGAAACTTTTTATTCCTTAGATATATTTGCATGAAATTTCGTATGAATTGAGTACGGCAAAAATAATGAATTAGGTATTTCAGCGTTTTCAAAAATTCAACCCCTAACAGGGTAAAATAGATTACACTGATTTGTTACATTCTTAGGCGATACGAAGTTCGCTGGGTCAGCTAGTTAGAAATAGAACGTTAAAGGTGAACGCTCTTGAGCACTTCCGTGCATCGGTGATCGGAGGGCCCGTTTAAACTTTAATCTTGTTGGTTATCGAGTATCTTAAGAATAAAATTTCACCAAGTTAGTGAGGTTACCGTCTTCTACGATTAAGTCCTGGGATACCGATTAAGCATTAATTCATCACAACTAAAATATTATGGATAGTGAATTTTATTAAGAATTCAAAATAACCTGTGACTGCCGGTGCAGTAATCGGCATGGCAGCTTCCAGTTCGCGAAGGTTTGTGATCAACATTTTGAAGAGCTCCCAATCACCGAAAGGTAGATCTAGCACCTGTGAAAAACGAAACATATTTCACATAACAAAACTATATAATATAACGTTTTAAGTAACTACGCACTTTCAATTATTTTTTTCAACATTTTCTTATTAGTTCAGTAGTAACAAATAGTATAGTTTTTTTTTTAAAAAAAAAGAATGATTAGTTTTAATGCAAATTTTATAAAAATATGTAAAACAGAAAAAAATATTGAAAAATAAACATTATTCATAAGATTGTCTTCTGGGTGTTATCAAACACAATTTTGTTTTTAAATATAATAATATTTATAATATAATAATATCATTCTATACTATATAATTTATTCCGAACGTCATTGACTTTTCTCTGCCACACCAAATTAAATTAATATTTCCTTAAAAAATAGTGCTAAGATTGTTTATCAAATAAGTGTCGTCTGATAAATTTAGCACTATACGAAAGAGAGGCAACGTCTAGATGTCAACGTCTGTTGACGATTAGTGCTGTGCGACCTGAATTACACTCTATTGCGTTGGAGCTAGAGTCGCTATTTATTTAAATGATTTTGCGGAGTTCGCCTTCTGTACTCATTATAAGTATATCAGTGAGGCCATGAATCTCCAGTGAAGGTCCAGGGACGAACCTCTTTATTCTACAGCGCTTGTCTGATGCAGAGGCTGGCATATAAGAAATGTCGTGTCATATTTAGATCAGGGAATTGTCAATAATGTAGAACAGATTATTATTGATCACGTAGTGGAAGTACTTTGGAATACTGATGTAAACGTTAGGAGAACTGGAAATATATCATGGTGCAAAGTAAAAGGAAAATCATTTCATAACCAACACCATAGAATACCCTTCTGCTACAAGTACTATTATTTCTTCTGTGCTAATACGATTTATTTATTTATTTATTTATGTACACTTTATTGACCACAATATAAAATACTGAAGTGCAAATGGCGAGCTTAATGCTATTGCATTCTCTACCAGCTAACCATTAGGCCAAACAGTCAAACACGATGAGCGGTATATAAAAAAGTATAGATATATATATATATATATATATATATATATATATATATATATATATATATCGGTGCAGTCTAAAATAAGTTCGTAATAATCGTTGAAATTAAGAAAAAGGGAACTGTCAAGAAGACAGACAGATTGAGAGTATCGCGAATCAAAGTAAACAACTAAATAACGTTGAATTGATAAAATCGGGTGTTATCAGGCAATAAACGAATAGTATCCTTGTGCCTGTCGAATTGTGTGTTTTATTTAGTATCCTGGCAGTCCTGACATATAATTACGCCCACAGAGAGAGATCCATGTTCATAGTACTGAAGTAATCGTTGATACATGGTTTGCAGAGATGATCTGAGTTAATACCATAGAATACCTCCTTCTGCTAAATCAGAAGTGATGGAACAAACCTGCCCACAAATCGGAAAATAAATGAAGAACAATACAGTTTGTATAGCATTTGAAATAAGCTTGAAGGAAAATTTTACATAGAGAAACGATATAAAATCAATCAAACATAAAGGAGTTGATGAGATCATGGAGTGTGATTACAAAGTTGGGCTTTATCTAAAAAACATGTTGGCACATTGGTACTTAGGACTAAAATCCGAGAAATAAATGGAAATGAGCGTTTGGTTTCAGGTTTTTCACAAAAGGAATGCAAGATAAGTAGTAAGTAGTATGATGCTTGATATCATGAAACTAAGAGTAACCTATCTTAAATGTTTCAGCTAAGGAAAAACGGCGAGATTTGAATCTGTGTAGCTATTTGCTGCAAGTGTGGAGCGAGGCTGGTTTCTTTCAAATTGCAACGGGTTGTTGATGCACCTACCGGCGCTGCTGTTGTGAGCGCTGTGTTCCGCGCTAATTACATGGCTTAATAGGCATAAAGCTTTCAATCGTTAACATTTCATTTACCTTTAGAGAACCCAATACATACTCAAGAACTTAAGATAATTATGCTAGGGTTGGTAAAGATGCAATTGTATATTGTACTAAATGAAGTGGTCTCCTGGTTTGCTATACGTAAAATAATATAGTGCATCAGAACGACTAACCTACCCGTGCCGCTGAGTCAAGTAATATAACCAAGTGGTCACTCTAGCATATGAATCTTATCATTACATTATATTACTACATTCTGTTTTTCATACGTGTTAAGATGGGCATGTAAAATCCTTGAATATAACATTGGCGTTTCCTACGTAGTTGAAACTCTTTAGCGCTTTTACTGCGAACTTCAATGATCGCGTATATGATTGCAGATTGTTGCAAAGTACACTGAATGATAACTTAATATCTTCAATTGATGAGCAACAGTAACTGCATATTTAAATAGTAACATTATTTAATTTCATGTTTTGCCTACATAACTTTGTGACAATATTTTGATAGGGATTGGGTTATTATAAAATTGCCATCCCTATGATTTGATATGTCACATGTTTTGACGTAAGTATTAAAATCTGTCGAAGTGACAACTGACGACAAATATGATGAAAAATAAATGAAATGTCATTCTTCTGTCGTGTTGACTACAGACCACTCTCAGGTTCGACCGCACTAGGCGTAACTACGCGACACGACGCGACGCGACCAAATATTCTTTGTATTAAATTGTATGAGATAAAACGCACTAGGCGGCAGCGGAACTACGCGCCGCGACACTGCGCGGCGAAGTTGACCAACTCGCCAACTCTGACGCGTCGTGGCGCGTCGCGTAGTTCCGCTGCCGCTAGTGCGGTATAGCGAGCGGCGCCGACGCGACACTATGAGTTTTTCTATATGGGGCTTCATAGCCTGTAATAACTGGTCGAATTTATGTTGAGACATACTAAAGTAGGTATAAAATCTTTTCTCATCCCTTTTAAGTCGCGGCAAAAGTGTGTAATATTGTTCCTAAATTAATATTATTAATATGAAATTAATATTCTTCCTAAATTCCTAAATTAAATTCCTTCTTCATATCGTGATTTTGAAATGTCATGTAGCCATATTCTTCTTTTTTTTTGCTTTCTCTAGCTCCATCCTTTCTTCCTCACATAGTAAGGAAAATATTAT
This sequence comes from Thymelicus lineola, assembly GCA_963932265.1. Classification (NCBI taxonomy): domain Eukaryota; kingdom Metazoa; phylum Arthropoda; class Insecta; order Lepidoptera; family Hesperiidae; genus Thymelicus; species Thymelicus lineola. Next base: position 7,905,183 of record OZ010686.1, read on the forward strand.
AACATCCATAATATCGTCCATCTTGCTCGGAAGTCGCCGAACGAGTGACAGGAAAAATTTGCTGAAAACTGTCGCGCCGCTGCAGCTTAAGTGCGGTATACTAAAATAGGATCACGTCGAGTTGTATCGCGTCGTGTCGCGTAGTTACGCCTAGTGCGGTCTAACCTTTACAGACTTACTCACTTTAAAAGAGTTGAATTTGAATGTTATGTTTGATTCGTACTACAAATAAAATTCGGATATGTTAAAATTAGCGTTAGAATAAATGTGATAAGATATAATGAATGCAGTAAAATTAGGTTGGATCCTAAATTCAAAAATCCATTTCAAATCATTGTGTTTATTACTTTCTCGCTAATGATCGGTGCAGTTTCTTAAATTCTAAAAAGGCAAAATGTTGAAACAGGATTTGTTGGTATGATGACGAGATGAGTTGTTGATACGACGTCAAGCTTTATATCTTTCTTTTTATTAATGCAAAAGTAAATTGATTAATTGATATGGTGCTGATGATTATTTGTTGATTAAATTGAAATTTAATGATGAATGAATAAACCACGCTGCGAAATAATGAGTCATATGTAGGGTTCTAACTTGTTATGTTATGAGATAAATTGTTTAACCAGTATGCTTAGTTGACTTAATATTAAGCTTGGCTTAATAAGGGCTCTTTATCTGTAACAGCCGTGACTGTTTAAATTGTCTGAAGGTCAAACTATTAAAGTAGAAATCCATGCAGCATTTCGCATGATGATGTTGAGGCAGTTGGGCCAACACAATGCTTAGTGACACTTGGGTTGGGAACGCAAAAAAAAAGGCGTGTCCTGTGTGAGAACGCTCGAGTGAGCATGTATGTGGATCCGAGAGAGATCAGTGATATAAGTGTACCAAGCAAAGTGATTAATTTATTGATTTGAAAAAAATATGATGATGATGATCAACCTTCAGCCATTTTTCTGTATGTTGAACTGCGCCATTAAGTGTACAAATCCAGGTTGGATATTGCTTAAACTTTGTAAATACTGGTTAGACAATAACAAAAAGTATCTTAATTCTGGTTAATAAGAGCGGTTTCAAATATCTTGAAGGTGATTTTGATGTTATAATTTGATGTTATGTTAATTGTGGTTTATCTTTAAAATGAAAGTAGAGCAGTATAATACGGAGACGAGAGGGTTAAACGCCCTTCCGTTAATTTATTGAGGAATGATTGAGTTTATTGAATATAGTTGATATGGGAGTTGTGAAATTTTATCGGGGATTACGAGCACACACAAAACATACACACACATACACTTCCCTCACTTCATGAAGTCAGAATTGCCGAACGAAATACTGTGCTGATTTTGTCTTTACAGAATGATCACACGAGGACGTGTGAGTCGTCAGCGATGGCCGCAACAGTGAGTGGAACGGAGGAGATTCTTAGATTCGGTGACGACGCCGCGACGTACCAAACGATCGACGCGAGACGTAAAGACTTTAAAATCGTGCAAATAATAATTTGGTAGTTCCGTAACAAAGAAAGTGTTGTTATGGAGTTTCTTGCGCTGCTTCTTCTCCATAACGAGAACACATTGCGAAGCAGTGGTAATGCTAAAAAATGAACTGATGCTATTTTTGCGGGATTTCGGGCAACAAAGAGCTTTGTTGTAACCTTTGGCAGTAAAGTAAAGGAAAGTTTATGAGAATGCCTGTAGGTCATGTACCAGTCGATGTTGATATTAATAATGATTTTGCTGATGAATAAGATAAGATGGGAACTCGAGTCAGTAACTTTGTAGCGCCAGTGGCAATTACGATCGAAGTGCGATTCGTGTTTTGCTCTGGTATGATATGTGTATGGTAGCAACGGAGATTGCTGGTTGGCTTTGAAAGCCGTGGAGATTGAAGGACTTACTCGAGATCATTGAGAATGTTTGTTATTGCTTTTGATAATTGAAGTTAACTACTATGGTACGTGGCTCAGGATAATTATTCCAAATTCGTAATTGCTCTTGGAGATCCTTGTTTATGTAACGTTTGTTAAATATGACGCGATTTAGTACCATTTACACACGAGGACGTGTGTCTTGTCAGTATGGCCGTATCGGTGCAGTCTAAAATAAGTTCGTAATAATCGTTGAAATTAAGAAAAAGGGAACTGTCAAGAAGACAGACAGATTGAGAGTATCGCGAATCAAAGTAAACAACTAAATAACGTTGAATTGATAAAATCGGGTGTTATCAGGCAATAAACGAATAGTATCCTTGTGCCTGTCGAATTGTGTGTTTTATTTAGTATCCTGGCAGTCCTGACATATAATTACGCCCACAGAGAGAGATCCATGTTCATAGTACTGAAGTAATCGTTGATACATGGTTTGCAGAGATGATCTGAGTTAATACCATAGAATACCTCCTTCTGCTAAATATATATATATTTTTAGCGCCCGGAGCCGAAATTAATTAAAAAAAAGGATATCAATCACTGCGAAACAATTTATTTAACACAAAAAAAATAAATCAACTAAGATTTTTAACAAAGTTTAACAAAAATCAAACTCAAACAATCAGCCGTTAATTTTACTTAATTTTACCGCACAATTATCGTTTACAATTATATATGACGCACACCGAACGAGACCCTATCGCTACGAGAGCTGACAAGCAAATGGGCAGGCCACAGACTCGCAGCCTCTTAAATAGGGCTCATCAAGTGGCGCCATCTATCGCTCGATAATTTTTAAGATGACCCTTATACGGCCTCTCCTGAACGTGCACCGTCCCGGGGCACCGCTTCTTCTTCGACGCTGGAGTCCTCGCATAGCTCGTTTGCAGTGGCAGCCGACGAGGGTCCCGCTTCCAACTCGTCACTCGTCAAGTTTGCAGGGCGTGCAGACGAAGGCTCAGCATCCATATTATCTGCCTCGGTTTCGGAATCAGCGTCTGTCGAACACAAAAATAAAATGAATATCAAAACATAATGCTAAGTTTGCCTATCTTTCATCCTTCATCATTCTAGGCCTCCTGTACATTATCTGACATTCCCAATTAACTTCCTGACTAAACCACGCATTTTCAATTTCATACATCACCTTCACTACACATCATCTCAATCATACACAGCTAGCTACATGTGGCGGTTGACTCGCGATTGCCAACCGTCACTTTACACGCCACGTGACGCGTCTCTCACATGCATGGTAAAGCCCCTGTCTTTACGATGCATCTGAAGGCAATAGCTCACCCAGATCACGATAAAGCCCCTGTCTTCAAACGAGTCTGAATGGCTAATGCCTACCCGGACCTTGTCCGCTAAAACCAGATCACTACTGAGCCCCTGTCTCAAATCGTGTCTGAAGGGCCAGTGCCCACTCGGCCCGCTTACGATGACTGCTAGGCCGTATCCGACTCCTGCCGACTCGTCTCAGTTCGAATCAGCAGCATTCACTTACTCTGCACACAAAGGAAAAATCATTATAAAAACTGAAACAAAAAAAAAAAAAAACTCACTTTCAAAAAATGCTGCACAACTCTCGGGACACCACTCTCCCTTCCAGGGCACCATATATTGAGCCGCTGCTTGTGTGGTTTTACCACGGGCTCCACTGAGTAATTTCAATTCGTATCGGTCGCTTGCAAGCACCTTCGTAACCCGGTATGGACCTCTCATGCCCGAGTCGAGTTTGCCGGAAGATTGTGAGTATTTTATGACGAATACTAAGTCATCGACTTTAAATACTCTTGGAGGGTGTCGTTGCTGGTTGACATACGCGTCTTGTTTTTCTTGGTTTTTCCTTAGCAGTGTGGTGGCTCGGGTTCTGCAAATTTCTCTCCACCCCTCGCGATTAGAACGGTGATCTTCAAGTGCCACGTCACGGATTAGCGTACGGATAACAGGAGTGGTCGCTTCGATACCAACTAACAAATTTAATGCCGATAATTGTGTGGTTTTTTTGCTTTGTCATATTAAGCACAAGTTGAATTTTACAAAGTGAATCAGCCCAAGTGCGATTTTTGTAGTAAGTCTCGACGCGAATCAGGTTTAGAACTGTTCGTACATACCGCTCGACCTGACCATTTGCATGGTGCATTTCGGGCGTTACGTAGTGAACGTCACAACCCAACTCTCTCGTCATGGTGGTGAAGCTGGAGGATTCGAACATTCTTCCTCGGTCACAGACCAATAACTTCGGTACGCCAAACAAAGAAATTGCGTTACTAAATGTGCGTTTGAGTTCATTAGCATCTTGTCGATAGATGGGATATAGTAAACAGAATTTTGTAAAGGAGTCTATTAAAATCAAAACAAACTTGTAACCGTTGGATTCAGGCAAAGGGCCAAGAACATCGACATGTACGGTACAAAACGGGGTATCGGGTTTCTCCCACGAGGTAATGGGCTGGTTTGGAGCTCTCGGGACTCGTTTCTTTGAGATACAAATTAGGCAATGGGAGGTATACTTTTTTACAAATTGTTTGAGACCGGGAAACCAGAAATGTTTCAAAATGAGATCCAGAGTTTTGTCTGCTCCTATGTGCTGGTGCTCATCATGGAAAATGCGTAATAAACTTAAGCGATAACCTTTAGGGACGTAACATAAGAGACGAGACTCCTCTCCTACAGGGGAGTAGCGATAAAAGAGAAGGTCTTTTTGACAAACATAGCGTGTGGAATCAAGTCGGCCGTCCGATAACCTTTGTAATAGTGCTTGGGTATCGGTGTCGGCGACTTGTGCCATCTGTGCCCAATTTAAAGGCTTTTCGATGTTATTCACTTGCGCTGCTGGTGGATTTCTGCTCAAATAGTCAGCATGCGACATCATAACTCCTTTTCTGTACTCTATGCTAAAGTTAAAATCCTGTAAGTAAATCCACCAGCGCGCAACACGAGGAAGCAGATCCTTTTTGCGCTCAGTAGCCTTCAAAGCATTGCAGTCAGTGAACAAAGTGAAATGAACGCCAATTAAATAATGTCTGAAATGTTGCAATGCCTTGATGACTGCGAGCGTCTCCAATTCGTAAGAATGGTATCTGCTTTCTGCGTCTAATGTTACCTTACTGAAGTAACCCACAACACGCTTATTACCCTCACGATGCTTTTGCATTAATACCGCGCCATATCCTATGCTACTCGCGTCTGTGTGCAACTCAGTGATTAACTGCGGATCGAAAATTGCAAGTACGGGCTCGTTAGTTACAGTCAGTCAAGTAAGAGCATGGTCGTCATTACCGACAGGTAATGAAAGATTTCGCTCTAATTCCTTTGCGAGCCGATAGAGGGAAGCTTTGTCCTTGATGCATTGTCAACAAAGATTCAGTTGTCGTTGATCTTTTGAACGAGAATCACGTTAAGCGCCATGAGTGCTAAATTCGCGTCGCGCTACGAGGCTGTGTTCCTTTGCACCCACCCGAAAGGTCCCAAAATGTCGCAATCAGCGGCTGCTAAATATATGAGAAAGTCGAAGGCATTTGTACAGAAGTGGGTACAGCGATATAAAGTGGCTAAAAACGTCGATGATTTACCAGAACGTGGCTCGATAGGAAAAGTGGACAAAAAAGATGAAAAAAGAATAGTGAATCTGTTTTCGCGGAATCCTGGTTTAACACTGCGGCAAGGACAAGCAAAATTAAAGGCAAAAGGTTTAGATATATCCTACGAAACTATCCGAACCCATCTCCGTACTCATGACGTGAAATGGCGCAACACAATTAAGAAGCCTCTGTTGACTGAAAAACATGTGAAAAAGCGACTCGCTTGGGCGCATGAGAATATCGATAGAGATTTTGAAAATGTCATTTTTACTGATGAATGTTCTATATGGGCACGTTGTGTCCTCACGCGAGCCTGGTCAACTTCCACCAATAGGCTTGTTCAGCGGACCGTAAAACACGGAATAAAGGTGCATCTTTGGGGCTGCTTCTCAAAGCAGGGATTCGGCAATTTGTACCTCTTTACCGACAACCTAAATGCCGAAAAAATGATTAAAATCTACAAAAAGGCTTTACTGCCATCTGCCAAACGTTGGTTCATCAGCAAAAACGAAGATTGGATTCTGCAAGAGGACAACGATCCCAAACACCGCAGCAAGCTCTGTACTGAGTGGAAGACTCAATCTGGCATCGTTACATTGGATTGGCCATCGCAGTCGCCCGATGCAAACCCTATAGAAAATGTGTGGGCATATATTAAACAGAAACTTCGTGGAAGACGCACACACACTTTGAAGCAGCTATCTTACGAAATTCGTCGGATCTGGAGATCGTTGCCACTAGAATACGCCATCAAATTAGTAGAAAGCATGCCTCGGAGATGTCAGGCAATTATCGACGCCGATGGTGACTGGACACCATATTAACCGAATTGCATCATCGTTTGTAATGTGTATAATGTATTTATAAATATGAAAGTTTCACCAAATAATTTTTTTTATAAATTAATTCGATCACGCTCTTACTTGACTGACTGTAAACGATTAATAACGTACTGCCTTGTTTGCTCCTGTTCGCTCCCCCATTCGAATTTAACACCTTTCTTTAAAAGTTTAGAAATACTTGCAGTTTTCGTTGCGTAATCTTTGATATACCGCCGAAAATAGCCAGCCAAGCCCAGAAACTGCCGGACTTGTTTAACATTGCCTGGTGCAGGCGTGTTAACCAAGGCCTCAATCTTTCCCGGGCTCGGTCTAACCTGACCGTGACATATTTGGCGACCTAAATATTCTATTTGGGTGGTCAAAAACGAACATTTTCGTAGGTTCACTGAAAACCCCGCGTCTGTAAGCGTCTGGAGGACATCGCGTAATAGTTTAATGCCTTCTTCCACGGTCATGCTCAGCAAAAGCACATCATCTATATAAACGAGAACGTTCCCAGCCTCGATAAACTTCTTCAGGGTTTTGTTAATGATACGCTGATATACAGCCGGAGAGTTGCACAGCCCAAATGGCATTTTAAGGAACTCATAGTGCCCTTCAGGCGTCACAAAACCCGTCAAGTGAACCGATTTCTCATCAATGGGTATCTGATAAAATCCAGACGCCATGTCGAGACTGGAAAAGAATTTGGACCCACCCAGACGATCTATGTGGTCCTCAATGAGCGGCAGGGGGTACCGATCTTTGATGGTGATCCTGTTAAGCGCTCTGAAATCCACACACATCCTGTCTGAGCCGTCCTTCTTCTTGACCAGGATTATGGGACTGGCGTACTCGGATTTCGATTCCCTAATTATGTTCTTATCCAACAAATCCTTAATAATATCGCGAACCTTCAACCTTTCTAAATGAGATAATCGATACGGATGATAAGCCACTGGTATTGGACTAGACAACCTGATACTCATACTTCCCGTCTTAACTGTCGTGGACGCCGTACCAGTTATCAAAAAAGGTTGAAAGTAATAGATAACGGTCATTAGAGATTCTAGCTCGGCACCCTGAAGGGGCGTACTGATACAGGGCTCGTCTACTTTTCGTACAGAGTTAACGTGTGAGTCACGGGTCAGATACTGATTATTTTTGGTCCTGACGAACACAACACCGTCTCTATTCAGTACGTCGGTACCGATAATAACCGGCGCGTTCATACAAGGTGCGGGTACGACTATAAAATCTACTTCTAAAGATATATTAGGGAATTCAATGGTCAAATTAACGTACTCGCGTGCAACTACCCCGTTGTTACCCAGACCTTTCAACACACAATACGTTGGCTTACGCTGACACGAGAGATGCTTTACAACATCTGAGGATATTAAAGAAACGTTAATTGCTCCGCTATCTATTAACACGTCCACCGGAACGCCCTGTATGACTGCGGTGCTAATGTCACTACCACTAGAACTATTCGACTGTTCTTTACACAAGTTAATGTTTTTCTCGCTTGTGCCCTGAGTGAGAGATCTAGATTTAGCAAAACATGCATCTTCTTTATGGCCAACCTTCTTGCAAAAGGTACACGTAATTTTGGCGCTAAAATTGGCAGGAGTTGAACGTTGTTGTGGCTGTGACCGACAGTCGGCTCTTGTATGACCCGTTTTGCCACAGGAGTAGCATTTGATATCTGGTCTGAAGGTTTGTGGTTTACTCTTGCCTAACGCGACTGGTCTACGATTATCGGGCCTAACGTTATATTTAGGTTTTGTATAATTAGTCAGAAACGAGACTAAATTTTCGACCGTTAAATTCGAGTTCGAAGCTACTGCTTTAATTTGTGCGTCAGTTATCCCGCGAATTATTATCTGAACCATAAGCTCCTCACTAAGTCCTTTGACTATACGAAGGCGCAACAATGATCGGCGAGCGTACTCGGCATACGACGGGAATTTATCCGAGCTCGTATTCATGACTTCAAAAAGAACGTTGGCATAGTCAATCTTTCCTGGACAAAGCGATTTGAACTCCTTAATAAAATTGGACCACGACCGATCATTTGTCGTCCATTCGTTAAGCCACGTCCTAGCGTCACCTTTTAAGCAAACTGCGACACGCGATAAACATTCTAAATCACTCCAGCCGTTGGATAATTTAGCCCGTTCCACCTCACTACACCACACCTCAAAGTTGTGTACTGACGGATCGAAGTTAGACACAAAATAAGCGCGGTTTGCTCGATTGATAGCAAGGAGGGTATCGGCGAACGCTTGCGTCGGACCCACATATGGTTCATGACTACTTTGAGGCGTGTTGTCACGTTGAGACGGCATCGAGGACGTATCCGCTGTCCTTTGCTCGATATCGTTAAGCCGCGACATAATAGCGTTTAACGTCTGTTTTATCGAACTTTCGTTGCTGCGTGAGCGACGGCGGTCGTCAGGCTTAAGCGATTGATCTCGCCGGTAATCGTTTGGACGCCCGCGAGTACGCGTGCGAGAACGATCTCGGTCCGAAGTCGAGGAAGACTCGCGGCGACTACCCCGCGAAGAATGGTTATGAATATGACTGTGACGTCGGGATCGATCACCACCTGACCTTGAGTAACGATTGCGACTGCGCACCGGAGATCGTTCACTACCACTATCACTAGACCTAGGCGAATCCCTATTGCGGCCAACACGACGTCTGCGTTTACGAGATACATTACTCCGCATCGGTGGAGTGCCTTCCGACCTACTACGTGATCTCGACCGATTAGGCATCACAAACAGATTCGAATAGAACTAAAATTGAAACTATAACGGTAAAACTATCTGACTACTGAAATCCGACGCGACGGAATTATTTAAATCAAAGAAAACGAAAAGTTAATGAAAGAGATCAAACTAACACGACTTCAATATAACGGAAAATAAATCGTTTAAACAAAACTTCAAAAATTAACGGCTGTTTGTTACACTGGTCATTTAACAATTTTGAAACCGAATAAGTGGGCTGAAAAGCCAATCCCACTTCTGATTTTAGCGCCCGGAGCCGAAATTAATTAAAAAAAAGGATATCAATCACTGCGAAACAATTTATTTAACACAAAAAAAATAAATCAACTAAGATTTTTAACAAAGTTTAACAAAAATCAAACTCAAACAATCAGCCGTTAATTTTACTTAATTTTACCGCACAATTATCGTTTACAATTATATATGACGCACACCGAACGAGACCCTATCGCTACGAGAGCTGACAAGCAAATGGGCAGGCCACAGACTCGCAGCCTCTTAAATAGGGCTCATCAAGTGGCGCCATCTATCGCTCGATAATTTTTAAGATGACCCTTATAATATATATGTAATAAAATGAATGTATTATATAAAAAGAATTAATTAGAATAAATACACATATACAACATATATATATACTTACATGAATAAATAATATAATAAATAAACTATACTTGCATAAAATTCAAGTACAAAAAAAAACTTGATAATACAATACATAAAAATGATGATATTATGTTACGAATTACGATGTTAGTAAGTATGTGTGTGTTACCGGCTTGAGGTCCGCGAGCTTGCAGAGTGTGAGCGCGAGTCCGGAGACGCGGTGACGTTGCAGCGCGGCCGCCGCCGCCCCGCCCCCCGCGCCCAGCGCCGCGCGCACCACGCCGCACACACCCTCCACGCTCAACGTGGACAGGCGGAGGGAGCTTGGATCGCCCTGGATACGACGGTTACATGGTTACAATAACAATATTAACAATTTTTTTATAGCCTGAAGGGCAGACGAAAAAGCATACGGGCCACCTGATGGTAAGTGGTTACCGTCGCCTATGGACATCTATGGACTATGATCCTACTGTATAATGGCAATCAATCAATTTAATGCATTATCTTTACTGCCTCGTACTCACTTTTTTTTTTACTTAAAATAAGTTAATGTTTACTTAAAATCACTTACCTGCGCGTCAAACATTTGAATAAAAAAATTTATTAATCACAATCAAATGTACCCTACGTCACTCAGGCATAATGTAGCTTAAAAAAAGTAACGGTTCAGCAGTTTTAAATCTATCCATCACAAACTACATACATAAAATCAAAAGTTTCCTTTATATAACATTAGTAATAGATTTATCATCAACTGACCAGGTTGGGGAAGGCAGTCCGCAGCATGGTGTAAGGGTTGAGCGCGAAGGGCGGGGCTAGATGCGGCGGGGATTCGTGGGGCCCGTAGACCCAGCCGGGCCACGCGGCCGCCCCGCCGGGGCCTACCGGGGCAGAGGCCACTTGGGGCACTGGGATTTTCTGCTATTATAACGTTGGAATTTTAGAGCATTTTAAATTAATTAAAAAAATAATTGATAGTAAACAGAAATTAGGTTTGGCATTAAATTATTATTTGCCTTTAAATCATCTTTATTTAGATTCAGCCTTATTTTATTAATAGACAACTGAATACAACAATTATTATTACCTGTTTCTTGTTGACGACCTTGTAGGGGTGTCGCGGATGGTGCGGCGCGCCCCACGCCGCGCCGCCCGCCGCCACGTCCTCTTCCAATGTCGCCTGGGCTTGTTCCTCTGCACCAATCAAATACTTATTTTAGTATTATTTATTAAATTAACGCGTTAAGAATAACATTACGCAGGCGCGGCCAAATTAGCGCGTTAAATGGGCATACTCGGGCGGCGGCTTTTCCGACACATCAAAGGATTGTTTTATTATGGAGTCGAGATAGAAGTTTATAATCTATGCAAATTTTTTCTTTCCCTCCCATAAATATGGAAAAAATCTGACATTTGACATTTTCAAGATGGCGGCCGAGTTTAGATTGTCCAATCTTTTATTGTTGGCTGCGACTTAACGAACTAAGTAACGATTAATGCAGCTCATTTCAGCGCAGCTATTAACAGTGAAGCATGTACTCTCATTGAAGCATAATGTACTAGAACAGACATCGCAAACAAAATTTGAATCTCGCCGGGAGGTTGTATGTTCAAAATCGACTGTTGGCTTTAACCCATTAATGGCCCACTACTGGGCACGGGTCTCTCCTCTTGAGGAGGCCTAGAGCATACTCCACCACGCTGCTCCAGTGCGAATTGGTGGAGGGGTTAGTGGCCAACCCGAGTGTCGAAAGTTTTCAAACCGCCCGAGGGCCTCCGACATGGCTTAACGACTGTTATCTTATGATAACAACCGGGACCGACGGCTTCACGTGCCCTCCGAAGCACGGAAACGCTTAAGATTTTTTTTTGCCACTAGTAGCGTCACTCAATCCCGCTGTTGCTTAACTTTGTCGATCACTTAGGATCGACACAAACCGCCGGGCTATGAGCGTTTCAATCGACTTCAATCGACTATTAAATCCACTGAAACCAGTTGCCAATGGGCAACAGTTCATTGCATGACTCTCGCTACCAACCTTTAATAACCTTCTTGATGTAAGGATCCAGGTTGATGGTGAAGGGCAAGAAGACCTTGAGGTCTGCGGCGGTGAGCGTGGCACGGTGGAAGCTCAGGAACACCTCCAGTTTGCGCTCGTCACGGTCCAGCTCCAGCAGCGCGCTTGCCTCGCGCAGCCCGCTGATGTGGGGCTTTACTCTGGAGAAGAAGAAAGTTTGAAACGTTAGCTGCAAGTTGACAGGGGATATAAAAATATGGGAAAAGAAAACCTTTAAAACTGTGACGACAGCGCACATACGTCACACGGTGACGTCACGCCAACCTGAATAAGATAGGAGTCGGCCTGCTTGGTGGTAGGGCTTCACATAATGATTAAGGATATTAATATTATTATTGCTATTATTTTGTTATCCTTACTTGAAACCTGCTTGGCTCTCCCTGGAAGAAGCTGGGTACGCCCATGGTACCAATTGATAGCTATTATAATATGGTGTTGTGCCATAGTGTGGTGAAGGACGAGCCTCTTTCTTTCTTTTTTTTCTCACTTTCCTGGCCGGCAATGCATCATTGATGCCTTTGGTGTCACAATAGTGTCAATAGCTACTTACCATCAGGTGGATCGTCAGCTCGTTTGCTGGCTATATCCATACAAAAAATGCCTCGAAAAATCACAAAAAGACTTTGTAACAGAAACACACGCAGAGTATCAACAGACAATCACCAAGGTCTATGGACTTACTTGTCATAAATCTGTTTTAGTGAAGTAGAATCATCTATATGCTCCTCATAAGTTTCATGGTGGTAGATGATCCAGGAGGTGCGGAAGGGCCACTGCTCCGTCAGGTTCACCCAGGACGCCAGCTGGTACCAGTTGAATTCTATTTGGAAGGCTTTTAGAAGGCGACCTAGAGAGGGAAAGCGAAAAATATATCAGAAAAAATTGTGTATATAGATGCAAATTGGAACGCAGGAAACTTTATTACAGGGCTATTACTGTGCAGCGATAAGACAGCATGTGTGGCATTATCTTAATATTTATTTAAGCTAAAAAAAACAGAAACCACATACCAGTGACGTATAGGACGTTCATAAGCCGCCTCATACTCCGTGGGTTGACGTCACTGAAGTAGTCATCAGTGAGGAGCACCCGGCCGAGGTCAGCGGCGCCCGCGTGCGGGGCCGGCACAGCTCGGTGGAGCCCCGACGCCACGGACGACGCTACCGACTCCGACGCCTTTAGACGTCGAGGCGCCTCCTTTGCTATGGGGGCGACTCCACCCCCCACCGCTGCCTTTATCCGCTCCTGGCTGGACATTAGCTCGGAGGTTGACGATAGCCTTCTTGCTGATACCTGCAACGTTTTAGGAGAAACTAGTATTAGTAGCGCAAAAAGACGTATCCCGTAACCGAAACAAACAAAAAGACTCTATAACCTAGTTGGTAGTGAATGACCTTGACTGCGAGCGAGAGGTCCCGTAATCGATTCCCGGACGGGCAGTTTGCGTGACAGATTGTCTTCTGGTGTTTGTGAAGTACCACTTTTGTACCACTGGCAACATAGAGGACCCTAATCGTACTCATACCCATTACAATATATCCTTAACCAACTTACAGATCGCTGCAACGAGGTAGAGAAGTCATCAGCGCCGATGGCCTGCACGCGCTTGGCGGCGGTCTGCTGTGCGACCTTGACGCGGCGCAGCGCCGAGTTCTGGAGGTAGAAGGGTAACTGCACCATGTTGCGCAAGTAGTCCCAGCCACCGATGTTGCTCTCGGAGAACGCGCGCCGACTGTTTATTTCTACCGCCTGGGAAGTAACGCGACTTTAATTATGTCACTATATGGTATTTAAGGACTAATTTATTTACGGTGCTCGTCAAAGTTTCTGGAAGTATGTGCAAAGTAAAAGTATTACGTTGTTTGAAGTACACTCTCGTCTTTCGTTCGTCTTGAACACTAAGCTAGATCCGTCAGATGATTCGTCGTTTACCGGCTAAGGGCTTGAAATAGAGGCAAGACATCGCGATGCCTAGGTTTTACTCATATCTATGGGCGACAGTGACCATTTAACATTACGTGGCTCGTCAGCTCGATTGATAGTCTTTTCTTATGTAAAAAGCCGTCAGACGAACTGTTTTACATAAGAAAAAACTTCATTAATACTCGCGATGCATTTAATGGCAGTAATCAAATTAGCGCCACATCACAGAAAATATACGCTGATGAGACGTTATTTTCAGTGTATTAAATTACCAGCAACTCGCTGGCTAGACCGGGTCTTGTGTTTAAAGGTACCTAAGTACAATGTAATAAGTTGTACTTAGGTACCTTTAAATTAAATTTAGTAATTAAATTAAATTAAATTTAATTTAGTATCCTATATTTATTTATATTTATTATATATATTATTGTGGTATAATTAGCATTATGTTAGATGATGATTCGGAATATTATTCTGCTTGCAATTATTCTTCAAGCACATCTAGTGATGATTCTTTCAAGGAGCCTGAAACTTTAGGAACCCAACTACGCAATGCCTTCTCTCACTCCCCCCTAGCGTTTAATATCTGCCACCTCAACTCACAAAGCATACCGTCGCACTATGCGGACCTTCTGGAGGCTTTTGACACGTCTGATCCCTTCATTCATGCGATCCTTATTTCAGAAAGTTGGTTAAAACCTTCTCTTCCGACTACCTCTTACAGTTTGCCAGGTTTCGTTTTAATAAGAAATGATCGCATAGGCAAGGGGGGTGGAGGTGTTGCCATCTATCTTCGTAGTAATATCCCATTTAAAATAGTTGCCTTATCACCCGCTAAGTACTCTTCATCAGCGGAATACTTGTTCCTTGAAATTCAAGTTAAGCGTGCTAAAGCCCTTCTTGGAGTTGTTTACTGCCCGCCATCCATAGACTACTTCTCCAGTCTTGAATCAGTACTTGAGGCTCATTGCTCTGATTATGCGCACTTCATCTTAATGGGTGATTTCAATACAGATCTTCTAAAGAAAACGTCTCAATGTAGTAATCTTCTTAGTATTTTCAAGTCCGTCAATCTTTCTGTTCTTCCCTCGGGACCTACTCACCATAACCTTGACACTTCTGACTCTTTGCTGGACTTGGTTTTGACTTCCTCTTTAGATCATGTAATTTGTCATGGCCAACTATCTGCACCTGGTTTTTCTAGGCACGATGCAATCTATATCAGTTATAAACTAAAACCGCCTAAACCTAAAGCAGAAGTTGTAATGATGCGCTGTTATTCCCAACTTGATACCAATGCTCTGTTGAAAGATGCGGCCAAGATGGATGTCTCCAAGATTTATGCGGCACCAACGGTGGATGAAAAAGTCTCCTACTTAAATAATTGTATCACAACACTGTACGATAAACATGCTCCGTTGAGAGCCGTTAGGGTCAAAAGACATCCAGCTCCTTGGATTACCAGAGGGGTTCGAATGGCAATGACACGTCGCGATAGAGCCTTCCGTAAGTTTAAACGTGACAGGTCCGACGAAAACTGGTCTAGTTATAAAACAGCTCGAAACAGGTGTAACCAAATGGTAAGAGCAGCTAAACGTCTATACTTTACAAATAACATCTTTGATTCTTCGCCAGCCCATATATGGAAGTTCCTTCATTCACTCGGCATTGGTAAGACCAAAGCTGTTAATAATAAAATCCCTTTCTCTTCGAATGCTTTTAATGCACACTTCACTTCCACACCCATTCTTGATACTTCTGTGAAATCATCAACTGTTTCATATATTTCTTCCATGGCTTGTCCTTCCCTTGATAGCTTTTCGTTTTCTCCTGTACTTGCGGACGAAGTCCGCCGAGTCATGTCATCTATTAAATCAAATGCGGGGGGGTACGATGGGATTAACAGAGCTATGATCATGCCTATACTCCAACATCTTCTGCCGGTAATTACACACATCATAAATTTTTCTATGACCAATGGGGTGTTTCCTACTCTTTGGCTTAAAGGTCTCGTAATACCTATTCCGAAAACAGCTAACCCCAGTGGTCTAAAGGAGTATAGGCCCATATCACTCTTACCTTTCTTATCTAAAGTTTTGGAGGCTGTTGTGCATAAACAATTTTCATCTTTTATCTACAAGAATAAACTGCTTAGCCCTCTTCAATCTGGGTTCAGACCTGGGCATAGCACAACAACTGCATTACTAAAAATCACCGAGGATATACGTCAAGGCATGGAGAATAAAATGGTCACCATTTTAGTGCTAATTGATTTCTCGAACGCTTTCAACTTGGTTGACCATGATATTCTCCTTGCCATCCTCGCTACTTGGCGGCTTTCGTCCGCAAGTCAGTCGTGGTTCTCATCCCACCTTCGTGGTCGCCAGCAGGCTGTAAAGGTTAATGAGGAATTGTCTAACTGGTGTAACCTGTCCTCTGGTGTACCACAGGGTGGTATTTTGTCACCTTTGCTTTTCTCTATTTTCATCAATTCTCTTACGCCCCTTCTTACCTGCTCTTACCATTTATACGCTGATGATTTACAAATTTATACCCATGCTGACGTTTGCGATGTCGCCAGCGCTATTAAAATCATCAACTCTAATTTGGCTCATGTTAGTGACTGGTCCCAGAAGTTTGGCATTAAAATCAACACCTCAAAATGTCAAGCTATCATCGTAGGGAGTATGAGGCAACTTAATAAAATACATTTTCAGTCGTTAGCCCCTGTCATGTATGAAGGCTCTGTAATACCCTTTTCTCCGAGCGTGAAGGATCTTGGGGTCTATATCGACAGTGATTTGAGCTGGAGCACCCAAGTGAGTGAAATTTGTCGCTCTGTCATTGCCACGCTTACGTTCCTAAACCGCTTGAAGAAGTTCCTTCCTCTTGCAACAAAGGTACATTTGGTACAAGCGCTAATATTTCCTATCATCGATTATGGTGACGTGTGCTGTTTGGACCTTACTGAGGCTCAACTGGACAAGCTGGACCGACTCATAAACAGTGCCGTTCGTTTTGTTTTCTGTCTTCGAAAATACGACCATATTTCCATCTACCGTTCTAAGCTCAAATGGCTAACTATCCGTGAACGTCGGCACCTAAGAGCCCTCTGCTCACTGTCCTCTATCCTCTTCGACCCTCTAGTGCCAGATTATCTCAAAACATTGTTTCAATATTTATGTTCTTCCCACGATCGCCAACTCCGCTCCACAGAATCCTGTCTCCTATCCTTCCCCATCCATCGATCCAGTTTTGTCTCTGATTCTTTTGCTATTCAGGCTATTCGCCTCTGGGACGCGCTTCCAGACGAAATCAGAAGGCCAGCTAGTAAATTTACTTTTAAAAAAAGGGTACACACCTACTTGTTAAAACAACGCTTATAAATTGAATCATCATAGTTATTTTAAAGCTACTTTAGTTATATATTATTATAATATTTTTTTTTTTTTATATGTATTATTTGTATATTTATATATTATATATATGTTTATGTATATATATATATATATATATAATTTTAGTATTTGTGTATGCATGTATAATACTTATTCTTAAAAGAACAGTAATTGTAAATATATCTACTTTTTAGCTTACCACCTATCTATCATACCGCTCCTCGTGTATTTCGGTTTGGCCTAATGGTTAGCTGGTAGAGAATGCAGTTAGCATTAAGCTCGCCATTTGTACTATAATATTTTATATTGTGGTCAATAAAGTTTACATAAATAAATAAATAAATAAGTGCGTACGAGGTTATACGGACAAATGGCGTTCAATTCAGTAAGTGGTGCCACCACACTATGTTGGTAAATTAGCTGTCGCATTAAAAAACTCAAAGAAAAATGGGTTTTTCGGTTTCAATAAAATTTTAACAACATAGTGGCAGTTCTGTGCCAATTGTTTTTTTTCATATTAATGGGTTTCATTTTAGGTCATAAAAATGCAGTTTTGTTATTATACAATTATGTACGACGTAGTGGAAAAATTATGCACATAAAATGCCATTTAAATTTTGTGATAAAACTGTTTTATTATTGTATCAAATTATTCTTATTAAGCCCATATATTTCTGTATCATAGAATAATATGGGTTTTCGATTTAACATCGCTTTAGTACGTTCAGATTACATAACCGGAATAATATCATGCAACATCAAGTAACAAAAATGATAAAAACCAAATGAACATAAAACAAAACTCGTCATGCATAAACAGTTAACAACCAAATGTTAACACCGCACGGCACAACATCCAGTTAAACCAGCTATTGACTTTAACACCCATCAGTTCTGTTACGGTTTAACTAACCTCCATCCAAGCAACCTGCGCACATGGAAACGTGTTAGAAGCTTTCAAAATCAATTATAATTTGGTCTAACACTATTATCAAAGTCAAAGTCAAAATATTTTATTCATATAGGTATCACTGATACACTTATGCACGTATTATTATACTAATAGATATTACGTAAAAGTTTTTTTTTTACATTGAAAAATTTTGTGCTTGACATCAATCCCATCTGATGGTAAGTGACGATATAGTCAAAGATGGAAAGCGCACTAACTTATTAAAAGCCTATCCAGTCTTCTCTTGAAGACACCTACATTATAGGTGGACGGGCACCCACGTGAGCAAGCTATTCCAGTCCTTTACGGCGCGCATAGTGAAAGATGAAGAATGTCGCGTCGTACGTGAGATATTCACGACATATAGGTTGCTGTTTGTCGGGTTGTTCGGAGGAGGAATGTCTCACTATTTTTAAATTTTCACCGTCGTACAAATATGCAGGATTAAATTACTAAAGAGTGGAATTATATTATTTTTCCTTTGATCGACACTCTACTAAGACATATAATATGTCTATATATATGTAGTCATATAATATGTAGTCTATAGTTTTTATGAAAATTAGGGAAGCTATATGAAAACAAAACATTTAGTAAAATTAATTGATAAAATCAAAATTACGATGTGTCATAAGAATATACCTAGACCGTAGACAAAGATAATCGATTCGTTTTCCCCCAAAAAAAAAACATTTTTCTATAGCATATTTTGGGAGAAAGAAAAATGTTTACAGAAAAAAAAAATATGTTATGAATTAAGATTTTTATTTCTGATGTTATTTTCAAAAGTTCCAATACAGGTATTTGTTATTAACTACATTTATTTCTTATGAAATTTGCTACTTCTAAACAAAGTGTTAATAGCTTTCTCTGTCTACGCTCAAAGTTTTTATCAACAATCATCCGAAAAAGGTATCCTTCAGCCGTCGAAACGCGACCATTCTATCAAAAAAAAAAAAACAAAGAAAAGACCAGTGACACTGACATAAAACCCATTCACTAGTAGGCAGCTCACCTTACTAATGATATGCGGGTCGATGGCCAGCAGCAAGATGAAGGGGCTGCGAGGGTCAGAGCAGAGCGCGTGCACCGCGTTCAGCAGCGCCAGCACCTTCTCCTGCTCGCAGCTGTCCAACGCGTCTACTACGACCACTAAACGCGTTTGTTGCCCGGTGAACGCGTCTAGGCAAGATACCTGCAGGTTGGGAAGAAACTTTTTTATTGGTCATGTTTTCATTGAGCGAGTTCGAGTAAGCATTATAGACTGTATTAAGATTCCACAATGAAAAAAAAAATACATCCCCATTTTATAAAATATTACAACGTGGGTTTCGTACAAACTTTTATTACATGTTGTTACCAAACAAATGATTGAAACAAAAGTCGTACTCACGTTCACACTACGTTCATTACGTCGTCGTTAATCATAATCGACGTTAAAGCGGGCTACAGACGTTACGTTTTTACTGCATAGTTTTAACTGTACAGTCGAACTGTTCAGTTAAAACTGACATTACTATACCTTGTGCGCTGTAGCATGGTGCGTGTGACAGTTTCAATAACGTTTCGTTTCACTCTTGAAAGTTACCGCGATTTACAAATTATGTTCTAATCTACAAATAAAACCTATTGGAAAGAAAAATTAAGCAAAGTCTTATGCGTATAACGTAACGCCATAGACGTATTTAGTACTGGTACTGACAGATGTCAACATCATATAGACAACAGAACTGTCATGTTAATATACTCTGAATAAAATTAATTGTCACAACTGTCACAAATGATATGTCCTAACAAACATATTATATTTTATATTATATTTATATATTTTTTTTTTGCTAACGTGTTTGCTGTGCTTCAAAAGCCGTAATAAAGTTTTTTCATTTCATTTCATACTCACGGCGTGTGTCAACGCCTGCACCTCAGGGCGTAGCGCCAACGTGCGTGCGTGCGAGTCGCGCCGCAGTGCCCGCTTGAGCCGCGCGCGCGGGCCGCACACCAGCGCGGCAAGCGCGCGCCCCGCGGCGTACGCGTTGGCCAGCGCCACCGCCCCGCCCACCGCCAGCGCGCCCACCATGAGCCCCTGTTGCACGTCACGCCGCCTGACACACCCGACACACCCGTCACACACTAGCTCAGCAAGGCTATTCTGTTTTGTAACTCGACAGCGGAATCCGCGATAACTTACAAAATTGAAGTTAGAGTTCGACAGTCGCTTCACTTCGCAAGTGCTTACTAGATGATTAGACAATTACATGTTTATTTGTCATATTTTTCGTCGTTTGACGTTCGAGTTCGGGACTCACTTCACTTCGCAAGTGCGTAATAGATGATTAGAGAATGACATATCAAGATTTCTGACTCGAACTTCAATTTTGAAACTTATCGCGGATTCCGCTGTCGAGTTACAAAACAGAATAAGCCTTCCAGCTCGAACGATCGAACCACAGATCATAATGTCGTCGTTATACGATCATGTAGCAAGATTTTGAATGTATTTACGTATAGTCAATTTTTTTAGACGAGTCATAGTTGGTAAACAATCTTATGGGGTATTTTTATTGTAATTTGTAATTTAATAACATAAAATTTTAACAAAAAAAATAAATCGAATTCAAATGAAGTACATCCTTTCCAATAACAATAAAAAAAGAATCATCGACATCGGGTGGCGTGATATTGAGTTATTCGAATTTAATGCAAAGAACATTGCCCAAAAATTATTTTTTATTTTTTGTAGCGTCTTAAAACGTGAGTTATACCGAAGCAATTCAATTATTTTTTTACGTATTTTAAAATTAATACCTGTGCCCGTATTACCCAGCGTAAAATAATTTTATTAATAAGTGATGAATTGACTATAATAACAGTTATGTCAACAATGTCCATTTTCATTCGGGCACTCACTTCGATACATAGCTTGTATCAAGCAAGATATAGGGAGACTTCTGGCCAATATTACACACAGAATTTCGTTATAAATGTTGGTAACAAATGTAATGATGTCAAATTTCCATTTCCGGTTGTCAATCAAAAAGAAGTCTGAATAAAAAATAATGGTAAAAATTACATTCTCCCCTACTCTATGACTCAATGGTTATAAGAATTCAATCTCAAAATACTTCGCTTCTGGGGTGTGTCTGCTGAAAATTCTTATATATCTAAGCTCAGAAATTAAAGTGGCGATTTTTAGATTTTTTTTTATTTTAAGACGCTAAAGTTGAAAATGAAATAAAACGATGTATGGCAGTTGGGCATTGTTCTTTAAGACATATGGTTTTCTCATGGATGCCATTGTTAGATCTCGCTCAAATTTAAAGATAGACAGTAATTTAATGCCAAAACTACTTTCTGATGACTATTTCAATAAAAAGTAGTGCCAAGATCGTTCACTATATAAGACTCGTCTAAAAATTTACTAAAAAGAGCAGGATGCCTCTTGTCTACTTTTTAGGCTTGAATGACGGTCATTGACGGGAATCATGCATGCAAATGCATGGGATCGTCAAAGGACCGCTTTGCGTACTGTTGCTCAGAGAGTTTCCCTCATGGTTCCCTAATCTGTACCTAAATGCATATTAAGCTGGATGATCCTCTAGGTGCCGCATTAGAAGAAGAATGAACTAAGCGCTGGCTCCATTATCTGTTTTATTACTAGAAACATCACTAACATCATTAAAATAATTATAAAAAAGCACGGCACAATGCACGGCCACTAAAAATATGTCGCTAAAGCTCTACGCAATTGCTGGCATAATAATTTACTCATTTTAAGACTATTTGCACGATTCTATTAATTAATAGTGCCCAGTAGTATATGTTAAAACAAACAATCCGTACTGTTGGTCGACGTCGGTCTCGGTGAAGTACAGTATGAGCAGACACGCGCCCACCAGCAGGCACGTGAAGCTCACCTCGAACGTCACTATGTGCGGGACGCAGCACGCGCGACGCCATCTGGACGAACGGACACACTCACATAAAGTTACAGCGGAATGGTTTATCAATACAATATTCTAAACAATCCAGTAGGACTTTTTAGCCGATATTTGTAAGCTTATAAAAACGCATTTCTTTTATTACTGGAAACGAAGGGGTTACACGGAGAAATGCCTAAACACAAAAAAATATATATATTATTCGGCATACAAACGATCTGAGCAAGAACATCAGATAAGGATGCACGATATACATCGATGTTCGATGTAACACTCGATGTAAAGTATGGAAACATCGATTTAATCCAATGCTTTTTAATACGTCAACATCGAGTAAGCATCGATGTTTTTTATTCGATGCATCGAAGAGGCAACCCTAATCACAAAATCCACCATTAGGCCATTAGGCTAATGTTGAAAAGCATTTCCTTAGTTTTTGGACATCAAATTCACTGCCGATGATATTTTTTTGGTCCCAACGCTACTAAAAATAAAAACAATCGATGTACAAAAACATCGATGTATTTTTTGAATCATATATATTATATCGATGCCACTATGCGATGTATTACATCGAAAAAAAACATCGATTTTTTTTTTCATTGTGCATCCCTAACATCAGATCATAGCTATGAAATTAGGATGTTGCCATCCCCTTTTATGCACATACACGCACACACACTACACGCGTGCATGCACGCACTCACACGTACGCAACACATAAAACAAAAACACATCAACACTGACTTCCAACTAGCGGTGGAGGAGAGCGGGCGCGGACGGAAGGCGCGCGCGAGCCGCGTGGCCAGCCGCCCGTACTGCCCCTCCAGCGCGTCCGCCAGACTGGCCAGCATCTGCACCACCAGCGCCTCGCCCTCCTGCCCCGCGCCGCCCTTCATGCCCTCCGTGAAGTGGAACCTGGGTACCAACACATTTATTTATTTATTTATTCTTTTGCAACACCTTAAAGTAGAGGTTACAAGGGCGAACTTAATGCCTAATGGCATTCTCTGCCAGTTGACCCTGGGTGATGGTGAAAATGTGAGGTAGGCAAAGAAAACAAAAAAAAAGGTTAGAAACAAAACGGGAAGAAATAACACAATGAACAACCTATTGAAATACTAATGTACGGATAACAATAGTATATAAAAACACACATTATGTTACGTTTTCGTAAGAAAAGTAATTCACTTGATACACAATACAATAAAATAATTCTTTAGTTGAGGTTTCCATTAATATGTTATGTTTTTTTTTCTTAAGAAGCTTAATCAAAGTATGGGCATCCGTCTGTATTAATCAAATAACAGAATTCGTTAATTAACCTGTCTACACTCACTACTTGTATTCGGGTATAGCCCAATTAACCCAACCTAGACCAGGAGAGCAGTTTAAAGTTGGAATTTTTAGAACAAAATCATATATTTTTTGTAATCCTCCTTACCGACGTTATTGTTACTGTTTTGGGATCCTTATTTTATCATCTATATTGTGGCATATATACAACTTTACTAAAAAATCAACTTTAAACTGCTCTCCTGTAAAGTTAGCTCAATGTCGTTTAGTCAATGTTTCCTTTCAAGCGTCGAAATGTACTTCAATGGCAATATCACATAATAGGGATGTTTACACTAATTATAAATGACTATAAATTTTTGTCTAAAATACTAGTGGTAACATTTAAAGGCCTAAAATATGATTTTTTTATCGAAATCAATCACAATATATTAAATATCATGAATTTAAAATATTAAAAATTGTACTCACTGTCACGTGACCTCAAACGCCATTTTGAGAATATGACGTCATTGAAAGTATTTTATATGCAAATTCAACTAACTTCAGCAGACAGATAGTATTGAATAACGGATTGTGACGTCACGTGACGTTTTTGGTGGGAAATTTGATAATGATTTTTATTTATCAATTTTTGTTTTTAAATTATAATTTTTATATTTTTTTTCGTGAATATTAAGGTCCTATCTATAAAATTAAATATAATCCTAAAATTAGTCAACATCCGTATTTACCGTATGGGCGTGGCGGGCAGTGCGTGCGGGTCGTTGGGTCCGGGCGGGTGACAAAACACCACCTGCAGCAGCAGCAGCAGCGCGCTGAACCGCCGCCCCATCGCCGATATCAACCCGTCCGCCCACCACCATTCGTATCTGTCACAATACAAGCGATAACAATAGTAATAATAATTTTTTTTAATGTACTCAAAAATCGATTATGGATACATGAAATGTCATAATTTAAGAGACAACACTTGAGAGCCAGTTACTTCCTTCTTTCTGTCTTTTCATTTATTTATTTATTTAATTTTTGCAACACCTTAAGCTAGGGTATACAAGGGCAAAAACTTAATGCCTAATGACATTCTGTACCAGTCAGCTCTGGGTGCTGGTTAAAAATTTAAGGTTATAAATTTAATAAAATTTAATTCATTCTTCAGCGGTAACGCATCGTGGATATTTATGATATTATCATGGGCAGTGGAACCCACTGGTGATTATAGTTACATAAAACAAATATGTAAGTATTTTTATAGACCACCTTAAGCTACTACTGAACACAAAGCGTTTCATGTAAAAAACAATGAGTTTTCAAGGTATTTAACAGTTTCAATAATTCAATACAAGAACTCTAACCTGTTCCCCATATACCACAGCATATAGAACGCGAGGTATATAACAGCGAACAGCGCGAAGCAGACGGCCACCGCGACGTATGCGGGCGCGCCGACGGCGAGCGTGACGGCCGCCACGCCCAGCGCCGCGTGCCAAGCGCCCCACGACACCGCCCACGACCACGCCCAGCCCGAGTCACTCCACTGGCGGGCGAAGTTTTTCATCTCCTCTGGAAAACCATAACAATGGTTTACATTTATTTATAGATTACATCCGGCTCGAAGGACCAGATTTATAGGCAATGGAAACAAAGAGCCGAGAAAATATGTAATATTAATTTCTCTCTTATTACAAAAAGAAAATAAGAATCAATATTAACATATTAAAAAAAACTAAACAACTAACCTTTGAGCTTGTTCAACAAAAACGACTTCCCGGACCCCCATCTCGCGTACAGTCCAACAGTGATGGGAACGGACAAGCTCGGTTCACTGAGCATATCCGCGAGCGCCGCACTATACAGCTCGTATCCGAGCATATTCTCATTGTCCTCGTTAGTGTTCAACTTGCGCGCGCCGAATATCTGACCCAATATCGTCTTGTTGTAACTCATGTCTATGTTGTAAGGGGTCTCATTCAGCTTGTTCGGCTTGTAGAGTAATTGACTATTCTTTGGATTTCTAAGTAGAATTTCGACTATTTGCTGTAAAAAAAATGAAATTGTTTTTGTAATTTTTCCCAAGTATATAATGAGTTGTTATGAGGCACTAAAACAGATTTCTTAAACTGATACTTAGAAGTATTTTCTTTCCATCAAAAGCATCCGTTAATTAACACGTATGACGTACCTTAGATCTTGCGCGCATCGCTATATGCAACGCTGTGTCGCCGCGCGCGTCCACCGCGTTGACGCGAGCTTTGCGCTCCAACAACAACTGCACCATCTCCGCATGGCGCGAGCGTACCGCACGCAGTAGCGGCGTATCACCCGTCTACGGATAGTACACATTTGTTTTAGTAAAATAAAAGAATGGTATTTTTCAATACACATAAGCACATATTTTAAATAAATAAATAGCTTTTATTTCCCGCCATACCTGCGTCCTATCGCGTTAAGAATGATATCACGCAGGTGTGGCCAACAGTTAGCGCGTTAGTAAGGGTGGGGATAAGTTAATGATATGGACACGTTCAACGAAATCTCAGGTGGCGGTTTCTTCAAACGATTTTAATTATATCGGTCGCTTAGTAAGGCGCATTAATGTAGATGTAGGAGGGATAATAAGACTTTTTGCAGATAAGCTTATAGCAGCCAGCACCATGGTAATAATGGGCGTGGACTCGAATTAATACGTGCGAGATGACGAGAGGGTAAAGTCAGTAATTTACAACAACAATATTAATAGAAGCGTGCGGTTGCGACGTTATTTATAATAACAGCTTTGTCTAAGAACTAAGATTATCCTGACAGAAGGACCATAAAGTTGAGCATAAACAAAGAATCAATAATAAAATCATAGTAGGTAAATATGTTAATAACATACAATGGTGCAGTGTTCGAGGTCAGGGTTGGAGGTGAGCAGTAGCTTGAGTATGGGCAAGTGGCCTTTCTCCACGGCGTTGTAGACGGGCGTCTTCTTGTCCTTGCCCGGCAGGTCCACGTCCACGTGTTTCTTCAGCAAGGCCTCCACTATATTCTTATGGCCTCCCTTCACTGCGTGGATAAGGGGCGTGTCTTTGGAATGATCCTGTTAAAGATATAACCATAGGTTTATTTATATGAACTGGGTGTAAGAGAAATTGGTAGTTATAGTCAAGAAGGTGGATTTGACGAACTGACGATTGTCGTTATTTCTAATATTACATAATTCCTGTTAAAGATTTACAAGTAGAATTGATTTCAATAACTATGTTATCAATATCTCTTACCCAATACTTGTTATTTCAAGTTAATTGGAGGGATTGATACTTATACTATCTATGTTTCAACCGTATTTGTCTGCAGATATTATCATCATATTTCAAATATGTGTAAGTTTACATGAAGTATCATTTAAAATTCTTAACTATAACTAATAAACATTTGCCCTCTTGCATGTGAGACACGTCACATTTCACAGACTCTTGGCACTCATCTAGGTGTGAAGTTAACAAAATTGCTACGTTACCTAAGACTTATTGACTGATATAATTTGCCTAACTGCTCATTAATTATTTGTTATTGCTGTTTCAATGCACTGCACACACACACTGAACTTATATTATTACAGTCAAACTATATCAAACTGTAAACCAAGTAAGCAGGATTCACAGTATCTACTTTTTTATATAATTACTAGCTTTTGCACACAGCTTCGCTCACGTTAGAGGTGGATTTTTTACAAATCCCACGGGCATCCTGAACTTTTCCGGGATAAATAGTAGCCTATGTTTTAAGCCAGGGTATAGGCTATCTCCATTCCAAATTTCATTCCAATCGATTAAGTATTTGTGGCGTGATTTAGGAACAAATACCCAAACATATTCACAAACTTTCACATTAATAATATTGATTTATAATATTAGGATTATGTTAGGTTTACCTGAACATTAATATACGCTCCAGAATTAATAAGTGCCAGCGCTATTTCATAGTATCCTTCCTTGCAGGCGATGGCGAGCGCGGTATAGCCATCCTTGTCTAGCGCGTTCACATTCGGCTTGTGTTCTAGCAGCATTTGTACTATTTCAAAGTGATTTCCTGGAATATTAAATGTTAGTAATTAACAAAATATAGTCTGTATTATTATTCCAATTTTACATCTAACATTTTTGTAAGCCTTTGAGTAAGAGAAACATTTACTATCGTCTATTTCATAACAGCAATTATTTTTTTCTGTTGCTTTGGATTACTTATTCGCAGACATAGATAAATTAATCGTAAATTACAATTCTGAATAAATGTCTAATTGTATCTCTTGAACTTGCAATAAAATATGAGCATAAATTGTAATGTAAATACCGTTAATCATAATTATGTGTAAGTGAAGGATCAGCAGATATCATTTGTAACAAAATTAGATCATCACCGACAAGTACCATTGAACAACCGGGAAACCTTTTTAAATATTATCTATAATTGTTTAAAAATCGTGTATTACTCTCCACCGATCTGCACTGAAGCAGTGTGGATGCTTTAGGCCTCCTCTAGAGGAAAGACTGTGCTCAGTAGTGGGCCATTAATGTGTTGAAGCCCATTCCACTTGAGCCCCCTGCAGATGTATTTAATCATACCTTGTGCAGCTTGTAACAACGGCGTCCAGCAATACATGCCAGCTGTGTTGGGGTCGGCGCCGGCCTTGAGCAGCGCGGCACAGGACACAGTGTCGCCAGCTCGGGCTGCCCACGTGAGCGCTGACGTCGCGTACTTGTCGCAGGAGTTGGGTCGCGCACCCGCTGCCAGCAACCTCAGTACGACGTTACTGTGCTTCCTACCCGCTGCCCAGACCAGCGAACTGTGCAAGGAGGTAGTTAGTATGGAGCTTGGTAACACCCTCCCCTTTCCCTGCTCCTGAGAAATGTCCTCAAAATCTCTACATAGAACACACTACATTCTTATCTCAGAAGGGGGGGGGGGGGGAGTGGTAAAGCCACGCTTCCAAAATACTATAACTCGAAATACTAATAATAAACACTAAAAATCGTTGAAAATTTTGATCCTTTTCTAAAACGAGGGGGGTCAAAAGTGCCAAAAATTATCCTTACGTAATTAATGAATGGCCCCTATGATACTTCGATTGTTTTGCAATTGTTTGATTTGCAATTATTATGAGAGCATGCTGACTTCTTCGGAAATAGGAAGGTGAAATTTTTTTTAGATGTACATACCTATTATATACTCTGAGTTATATACCTACCTAATATTAATATTATGGATTTTTGGCAAAGTAACGCGATACTTCAAACTGACCAATTCATCAAAATATTACTTGGCCTCAACTCCGTGCAAACATTAACAGCTCTCAGCTAAATTAGTTTATTATGTGCTTCGCTAAAACACACAGCGTTGTGATGAAGAAAGCTGCATGTGAAAAACGCCTTTGCTAAATATCTATGGTAAAACTTACCGAATTCTCTCTGGTTTTACTACCTTTTCCGCTCACCAGAGGGCGCCTGTTACTTTGGCGCCATTGTTGATAACCAACTTCATAGTGGAAATGTCAAGGAGCCACCAAGTTCATACTGAGTTTAATTACCAAAGCTCGCATACCATTCATAAGGAAACCCCCACTACAATTTCCTGGCCATCAGGTGGTAAAGAGATTTTCCACCAAAGTAACAACGGAGATGACAAAGATGATTTTGCAATTAAAAAACATGAAAATACTAGAGACACCACCAATATTGAATCCAGGCTTCCTTTGTCGAATGTTCCTAGTAAAAAAATCAGATGGGGGTCTCCGCCCCATATTCGACCTGAGAGGGCTCAATGCATATGTAGCAGTAAAGAATTTCCAATTAATTTCTCAAGTAGATGTAGCAAACTTTCTGCAGATAAACGATTGGTTAGTGAAGATAGACATACAGCAAGCTTACTTTCACTTACCAATTGCAAAGACACACAGGAGATTCCTCCGTGTAATATACAATGGAGAGGTTTTACAACTAACAGCCCTACCATTTGGCCTATCATCGGCTCCAAAGATGTTTGCAACAGTCTCGAATTGGATTGCGGAAATCCTTCGAGCCCAAGGTTTTCGTGTAATAGTGTATTTGGACGATTTCCTTCTGGTCCACCAGGACCGAGAGGCACTTATTTCTCAGGTTGCGGAAACACTGAGAATTTTGGAAACCTTGGGATGGCACATAAATTACAGCAAGTCAATGCTGGTGCCTGTTCAGGAGACAGAATATCTTGGTCTTGTTTGGAACTCTCAGAAAAATCTTGTAACACTGCCAACAAAGAAGGTAGAGAAAATAAAATCAATGATCACAAAAATGCTGTTGTCTGGAAGCAGTTCTCTCAAAGAAGCTCAGAGTTTGTTAGGTTTGCTAAACTTTGCAAATTACGCAACGACCAAGGGTCGATTACGATGTCGCAAGATGCAACTTTTCCTGAGAGAATTCAAACTAAACAGACCTCGAGAAAAAAGAATTTTGCCTCTACCTGTTCAGCGAGATCTGAATTGGTGGTTAGAGACAGTAGGTCTCAACGCAACACCAATTGCCAAAAGAAGTGTAACCCACTTTTTGACAACAGACGCAGCAGATGCGGGCTGGGGGGCCCAGCTGAACAACACTCTCCTATCAGGGAGATGGGCCCCACATCAACAACTTTGGCACTCCAACATGAAGGAGATGTATGCAGTGTTTGCAGCATTAAACAGTCAGCGGATGGCTTTAAAAGATGCACATGTACTCGTGCAATCAGACAACAGAACTCTGGTAGCTTATATAAGAAACGAGGGAGGCACCCGATCCTTGACCCTGCTGAGGTTAACTACCAGACTGCTGCAACTCACAGAGAGTTTAAACATAACTCTATCAGCCACTTACCTCCCGGGGAGGCTAAACGGAATTTCGGACCACCTATCAAGGGGTCGAAAAGTACCAGAGTGGCATCTTCTGCCCCAGGCCACGGAGGCTATTTTCACAATGTGGGGCGTCCCAGACATAGATTTATTTGCGTCAAGGGACACCGCTGTCGTACCAAGGTATGTAACTATCGACTCAAAAGATGGCTGCGCATTTTATTGCGACGCTTTCAGCCGACAGTGGGACTACCAACTGGCGTGGGTGTTTCCTCCACCCAGTCTAATACCGAGGGTACTATCCCATCTGAACAGTGCAAAGGGAATATATATTCTAATAGCACCTCAGTGGACCAAGTGCTTTTGGCTACCAGATCTGCGAGCACGGGCCTTGGTGGAACCAGTCCCAATACAGAGCCTGAGAAACATGTTAATAGATCAGACAACAGGCAAGTGCCCTCCACAAGTAGACAAAATGACTCTACTCGCTTGGAAAATTGGGGGTGGGCCGACCAAGTTGCTCACTGGTCCCCAAAAGAGCAAAATTTACTAAAGAGTAGTTGGCGGACATCTACCTTGGTTACATACAATGCTCCAATTAAAAGATGGATAGCCTGGTGTGAGAGCAAGAACCTTAGTCCTAAGGTACCAGAAGGGCATGACGTTGCTAGATTTTTAGCTAAATTGTTTTTGGAGGACAACTTTGCTTACAGAACTATTTTGTTGCACAAGTCAGCGATTGCTACTTACTGTGCAACTACAAAAGTAGATATTTCAAAAGATTTTTTTGTTCACCAAGTTCTAAAAGCAATTGCTCTTGCTAAACCTGTAGTTAGGAAACTTCCAATATGGGACACAAGTAAGTTATTTAATTGGTTGAAGACATCAACTAATTGTAAGTCATTATTTGACATATCAAGACGAACGGCTCTAATACTTCTATTAACCTCAGGTCGACGACTGCACGATCTCACATTATTAGAGGTTAGTAAAGAAAATTTCATATCCTCGGAGGATGAAATAACCCTATGGCCAAGGTTTGGTTCAAAAACGGATTCAAAGACACACAGACAATCAGGTTGGATGTTGCGGAAACATCCAGATAGAAGAATTTGTCCTGTCAGGCATATTACTGAGCTAGTGGCTCATTCTGATAAAAGACGAAGCTCTGATAGAACTATTATTAGTCTGTTTATTTCCCTGTCTGGGAAACTGAAACCTGCTTCGAGTACAATGATTGCAGGTTGGATACGTAGTATTTTCAAGGAGGCTCATATTGATGCTCCACCAGGCAGTATTAGATCTGCCGTTGCCTCCAGAAGTTGGTTGGAGGATAGACCAGTACAGGAGATTCTCAACAGAGGCAATTGGAAGAGCATTGAAACCTTTAGGAAATACTACTGTCGTCCTGTGGACAGGATCAAAGACAACACTGATTTTGATTTATTACATGCAAATTTTATTAGTATTTAATTTCATTATTTGATTTATTTTTATTACATTATATAAAAGAAATTTATTATTACTTAATTTCTTAAGTTAAGTTATTACATGGTAATTTTATGGATATTAATAATGTGATTTTAAAGTTAATGACTAATTTGATCTCATTAATTGATCTCAAAGAATAGATTTATTTTTGTTATGATGCTAAGTAAGCATGTCTCTAATTTGTTTTTATTTGTTTTTTGTATGTCTATAATGATTATAATGATAAATAATCCTTTCACTTTTTAATGTGTATTTATTTAATTCATCATAGCGTATGTACATCTCACCAGCAGATACCAAACAGGTCTTCATCACAACGCTGTGTGTTTTAGCGAAGCACATAATATAACTGTTTTGCACTACAACAAAACAGGTATTATGTGTTGAATAAAACACACAGCGTTGGAGCAAGGTCCTTGCTGGTTTGTTCTGAAGACTCTATGAAGTTGGTTGTCAACAATGGCGCCAAAGTAACAGGCGCCCTCTGGTGAGCGGAAAAGGTAGTAAAACCAGAGAGAATTCGGTAAGTTTTACCATAGATATTTAGCAAAGGCGTTTTTCACATGCAGCTTTCTTCATCACAACGCTGTGTGTTTTATTCAACACATAATACCTGTTTTGTTGTAGTGCAAAACAGTTATATTATACGGCCCCCACCAGAAATATAAATAAATGTCGAATTGTTTACCATGGAAACGCGTCATTGCCAAATTTTTAATGAAGAAAATATTTGTTCTAGAGCAATTTTATATTATTATTTCAAATGGATATCATGGAACAGCTGCTAAAAAGAAAACATAATTAGTGAATCTCTGACAGTGACATTTTGAGGACGTTTCTATAAATATAGAAACTCGCTGTTTTCATTATGTTTACGATTCTGCGAGTAAGAAAGGATATTCTACAGTATTCTATTATAAATTTTAAAAAGGTTTAACTTCTATGTATTATACTTATAAAAAAATGTTACATTATTATTAATTGCGCACTTCGAGGGTTTAGTTATAGATACTACAATAATAATTATTAGAGCTAAAGTAACTCTCATTGTCAGTAAGAATTTCATAATGACCACGCCGTCACGATTGAGCTTCAACAATGCTCTCTAAAGCCGCCATTTCTATAACATATTCTGAATATGACATATTCTGAAGATGCAGTTACAGCCTCCATGTTACAATAAGCTATAACATGAACAATTACTAATAAATAAAATAATAATGTGTAAGCTGTCATCACTCTTGCATCCATTCAGCATATTCATATCCGATAATATACGTAATTATAAGGAAAAATTGCGCCTTGAAATACGATAATTATCTGCTAAAACAGTAATCGTAGGAATACTAAGCTACGTAATAAAGATTAAATAAAACAGCAATAAATATTCTGCGTATTCGATGTTATTGTTATATTTTTCTGATGCTAGCGTTAATTAATATTAATACGTACTTTATATTGTAGTTCCCATGTGCGTGAACGTCGGCTCCTTTCTCCAATAAAATAGCCACAACATCTTCGTGTCCTTTATACGAGGCCCACATTAGAGGAGTCCAGCCTCCCTGAAGAGAAAAAAAGGCATGGGTAATTGTAATGTCTTTTTAACTTCTTATATCTTACATAAATAACTATAATTTTTTAAATTAAAAAAACTCTCCACAGTTTTATTTACATCAAACATAGCTATATCTGAATCACGTCAACATTCAAACAAAAAAACCGCATCATATACGGTCTATTCTTTTAGGAGCTACAATGCCACAAACAGACACACAGATAGATACACAGGCACACAGACATACAGACATGTCAATAGTGCTATTTGTAAACGTGTAAAAAGATCCCGAAGGGAAGCTAGGGCGGGTTATTGTTTGTAAGCGCGGGGTATAATCATATGTAGCATAAATAGCTTCGCAGAAGGTCAACACCGTCTAAATCCAGCAACAATAGGTTGGAAATATCAATGCACTTCCAGTATCTTATCGAGTGTTCTATTATCAGATGCTTTATTTTAGTTGTTCAAGAAAAAAGACATAGGGGTTAAATATAGTCTATTTATAACAATTTATTGCTGTAGTCGATCCAGGAGAGGGGGAGGGTTTCAAGCCCCATTTTCAATTGGGTCAAGCCACCCCTCCCCGTAGAAAAAACTGTTTCAAGTTGGATTTATGTCATGGATAAACTAAGAAGTTAATGTGTGTTTTGCTCGTTTGTGATTGATCTTTGTATGATTCTACTGACCGACTTATTGATGTGAAACATCTATATAGGCGAGGGGTAAATCTGATTTTTGGCGCGGTGAGTGGCGACGCTTCGCCGCACTATATTATTATGGTAGGGCAATATGAAAAAAAATATAATAACACAATGTGGGTAATCATAAATAAACTTAGTTTGATAGGCTGTAGCATACAGTAGGACAAAACTGTCATCATTTTCTGGAGACAATTCGTAATATTGTATTTTTTCATCATGCCATATTTAGTTCCTGTCATAATCTGTAGGTACTTTTATGCCTATTAGTTGCATAAAATAATTTCGATGTTTCACATCTGCCAGAAGACCCATGATGGCTCACATTTTTTTAATTTAATAGCTTTAATTTAATTAAAGCATTCATAAAAAACTAAAAACAACACATTCTTCCTTAGTGTAACTAATGCAAGAACGTGAGTAATTAAGTAATGTATTATGTAAATAAGATCGTCTCCTAAAGTATTATATATTTTTTTTTTTTATTCTATCGTTACCTTCAAAACTATAGGAAGAAAAATTATATTATAAATTATTAAAAATATTTGCGTTGTACAGTATGGCCCTAATGTGTTCTTTTATTTATTTTATTTATTTATTCTTTATTGTATTAACCTTAAAGTAATATACAACTAATCTTCTTTCTAGAGAGAAAACTTCAGAAAAAGTGATATCTAGCTAATATACAGATTTCAGATAGCTACTTTGTTTGTCAAACGAAGACACAGTATAAAGTTCACAGGAAGAAATAATATATTCCTAAATAATTTGACCTCCAATTTTCCACATGTATAACTGTCCCCGCAGTACAATATGTACATAAATCTATATATACCTACTATAATAAAACTCAGTGTTTGTTGGTCTGTCTGTCCGGGCATCACATAAAAACCCTTGAACGGATTTCGATGAAAATTGATAAAGTTGTTACTGATACCCTGGGTCATATTTTAGACAACTTTTCATCCCGCAAAAAAGTTTAAAAGGTTTAAAAGGTGTCCCGGGAAAACAGGATAAAAGTTTGAATAAGTTAAAACAATTTCCGTATGCAAAGCTGCGTGCAACAGCTAGTTGAAAATAAATGTCATGAGCTTGTTTACTTTTCAACGCCAAGCCAACTGTGTGTCACTGTGATGTGATTTGAGACATGTGTTTCCCGTCAGTAGGACATCGTCAGATCATGTTCCATAAACATTTTATCTACGTGGTTCGGTTTGACTAAATAATACATAAGTACTAATAATGCAAACGCAATATTAATTGCGCATAGTTCGACAGTATAATTCACTACCAAAAGGAAGTAGTGTTTTAAAACTAATCGGCTTTGGACGACGCGACGCTACGGCCTACTTTTCAGAAATACAGCGAGAATCCAATTACAGTGATTATAAACTTATTTCATAACAGATTTTTATATATCAGTTATATTTTCCTAATATTCATAGTGCTCGCTAATGACACTCTATACTACGCGACGAATAAAAAATTAATCCTCAGGTTACTTACCTGTACCCAGGTACTCTGAAAAAAATGTTTTTCAATATTTTATTCCACAATTCTGGAGTTTTAATAAATATATATTGTATCTCCAAGCCAAATTAAAGATTTCTCGTACTAAGGGTCTCGGCGCTTTCCTTCGGTCGGACGGACATGACGAAACTATAAGAGTTCCGATTTTACGTTGGAACCCGAAAAATTATTCTACTGTCTAGGCCTATATCCAATCATTCAATGCCCATGTCGCCCGAAACGCTCCTGCTTAGGTGTCACTGTCAATGCTTGGGTATTAAAAGGGCTAGAAATATGCGAAATGTGGCTCTCTTTAGTTTTGAATATTGTTCAATAAAGAAAATTAATGGCTCTAACTCTAATGGCCCTTTTTACTTTTTCTTTTTTTTAAATCGGCAACACTACCATGCAAATGGCAGGATGATAAAATCATGAGTAATTCTTGGGACATCCTATATAATGTGATATCCTGATATCATTTTACAGTACCTCAGTTACATCTTGTGTTGAGCAATTTATTGGTTATTCAACAAAATGAATTGAAAGAACAGTTCCGAGAAAGTGGTGTTGCGTGTACCTTATAAGTCTTATAACTAACTGTACACTTGGTTCCCGCTGCGTTCCTTGGAATCAAATCAAATTATTTATTTAGCTGGATTGATAAATGAGCACTACGGCCGTATTGGCATTTCTACCATGCAAATTTTGCCATTTAAAAAGAAATAAATAGGTCGGTAGTACCCTACCGACTCGATACTGTATACGACATTCCAATTTTGTTTTGTTTGCATTATGCCAGTCGCAGTGAACTTTAGAGGACTTAGAATTCTCCTGATTGGGAAACGCAGGAGTATGAAAGAAGTCTTGTTTCATCACATTTTTAGTAAGCCAATTACGCTTTGCAATAATTATATTTGCGACTAGCGCCCGCATTAGAACAATTACTACTTATTTTTTATGAAATTTTCATTCTATTGCATAAATTGGATATCCTCATGTAAGTAGGTAACAAAAAGCACGCAAACTTTATAAACATAGGACGGAGTACAAAAGATAGAATCTGGTTTAAGATATTTATTTTCTCAAAGAAATAATACATTTCACTTACAGAGAAAACTTAAATAACTAAGTATATTTAACATGATTTGCGAGCATACAAAAACAATATTTTGTTGAATTTAGCACACAGACTACGATCTGAAATAACACAATAGGCACTACTGTAACATAGGGCACACTTAAATCTCTGAAAACGCCGACAAAATCATAGTATAAGAAGGAGTTTTGTGCGTAATGACATAATTATTCCATACTGATCAAACTCGAACATAATAGTACTTATTAGTAATTTTATACGTAACGTAATCATTATTTTATTAGGAGGGTAATTAAATATTTTTATTTTTAATATGCGGGTGAGATGCAAATTATTATGGCCTGTTATAAATGGGCCGTACTTAGACGCTTTGTATATAAATATTGTTTTAGCTTAAATTTAAAAATGTTCAACTTTTTAATTCTTTAGGCAATGAATTGAATAATTTTGCACCATAAAAGTATATTGTTTGCTTACCATAATTCGTTCGTACTTTAGGTATATATATGTTGTTAGCAATTCGAAGTAATCTTCTGCCCTTGTCTTTATTGGATTGAAATTTAATTTGTGTGTGTATTTCATTATCTAATATTTTTTTGATTAGCAGACAGATGTTATAGTAATACGATTGATTAATGTTCATTATTTTTGTTTTCTTGTATATTATATTACTAGGTGTTAGAAAATCGAAATGGAATAAAAGTTTTATTATTTTATTTTGAGTTATCTGTAACTCTTTTAGGGTTGTTTTATAAGCACTACCCCAAATTTCAACCAAATAATCCAGATGCGGTTTTACCAATGTATTATATATGGTATATCGAATACGATGTGGTAAGCATCCAATGCAACCGTATAATAACCTTAATAGGGAGCTCAGTTTAGATTTTATTTTACTAATATGACCCTTCCAAGTAAGAGTGTTGTCAAGTACAAGTCCTAGGTATTTTTCTTCATTCTTTTCGTTTATTTTGTTGCCATCTATGGTCAACGGTATGTGAGTATGTATTTTTTTGTTTTTAGCTTTAAATATCAAATACGATGTTTTTGACGAGTTGACAGTTAGCAAATTAGATTCGAACCATTTATGTAATAAGTTTAAGTCAGCCTGGGCCCGTGGTATTAGTTCGTTAAGTGAGTTTCCAAAATAAAAAATACTAGTGTCATCTGCGTATAGCGAAATTTCACCATGTAGTTTAAGATCCGTTATATTGTTTATATAAATAAGGAAGAGGAGCGGGCCTAGAATCGATCCTTGGGGAACACCGTAATTAATGGGTAGTGGAGAACTTTGGTAATGACCTATTTTTACAATTTGATACCTATTGCTTAAATAGCTTTCGAAAATTTTTAACGCTTTGCCACTAATTCCGATATGCGAAAGTTTTTGTAGTAACAGTGAATGGCTTATTGAATCAAAGGCTTTTTTTAAGTCTATAAATATGCCAAGCCCAAGGTTTTTAGCATCTATATGTTTTTTAATTTTAGTTATTAAATCTACGTTTGCGACTAAGGTATTCGATTTAGGACGAAAACCATATTGGAAATCTGATATGAAGTTAATGCTTGTGAGATAATTGTTAAGGCGAGTATATATTACTTTTTCGAAAATTTTTGACAACACAGGCAACACTGATATTGGGCGGTAATTACTGGGATCTGTCTTCGCACCCGATTTATAAATAGGTTTCACCTTAGAGATCTTAAGTTCGTCAGGAAATGTTCCGTTATCAAGACATAAATTTAAACAATCTGTGAGATTTTTTAAAATTATGTATTTTATGCTTTTAATAGCCTTTGTTGTTATACCATCAATACCGGATCCTGTGTTTGAATTTAGCTGATTTATTATTGTAGAAACCTCAGACTCACTACATTTTTGCAAAATTGATAAACTTTCACCTGTGTTTATTTGATTTCCAAGTATATAATATGTATTAGTGTTATTCAATTTATCTTGTGATATTTTTTTCGCTAAATGAGAACCTATGGTTGAAAAAAATAAATTGAACTCTTCGCAAACTTTATTGCCATCTGTAATTAAAATTGATTGAGATACAATTTTAGGGGGAATGTCATCAGTTTTTAGTTTGTTGTTAGATAGCGTTCGTATAAGTTTCCACATTTTTTTAGGGTTAGATTTACAGGTATTAAAAGATTTATAATAATATGTAATTTTTGTTTTAGCAATTAATTCTGTTGTTTCGTTTCGCGATTTTAGGTGTCGAGTTTTAAGCAATTCTTTTTCTTTATCCGAGCTTTTTTTTAACTGTTGCCAAAGACTATTTCTTTCATTTATTTTGGTTAGTATATTTTTGTTGATCCAATCATCTTGGGGTAAATTTTGTATTTTATATTTAATAATTTTACTTTTAGATATAACATTTTTTAATGCATTATTGAATTCACAAAAGTATTGATTGTGCTTATTAATACCACCAAACTCCTCCTTACTATATTTGTATAATAGATCATAATTAATCGCTTCGTATTTCACTTTTTCTGGTGGTTCTCGTTTAAATTTTCTCATCCCTACAAACATTTGCTTGTGGTCAGATATCGACGAATCATGTATGGCTATATGAAAGCTCCCGTCTCTTATGTTTGTAATGACAAGGTCTAATATAGTTTTTGTAGTTGTAGTTGTACGCGTTGAGTATTTTTCTTCTATTTTATTTAGAATGCTGTAGCCAGATTCGGTAATTAAATTGGTAAACTTCTGCGCATTTCTATTAGCAGCCAGTAGATCCATGTTGAAGTCACCGAAAATTATTGATCTCTTTCTCGGTTGTATTTGTGATTCAAAATCTTGCAAAAAATCGTTTATATTTGAGTCTCCTGGTTTATATATGATCCCAACATCTAGTTTGAGTTTATCAAGAGTGATCCACAAGTAGTTGTTATTATGAGTGTATTTGACTTCACTCGGGCTATGTTTTATATTATTGCGTATAAAAATAGATACACCACCTCCTCTAGTCTTTGTTCTAAAACTATAATAGTGAGTATACTCTGGTATTTGTATATTTATTGCGTCCTCTTCGGTTTTTATCCACGTCTCGGTCAACAAGATTAAATGTATAGGTGGTTCAATTGACTTAATAATGCATTTTAATTCATCTAGCTTGCCAGGCTTTATAATACTGCGTATATTACAGTAAAAGAAGTTCATAGAAGTACGTAGTGTTTTAAGATTGTCATATGTATCCAGTATTTCGTAAGTGTTTTCTAGTTTTGTATTTTTAGTATTATTTATCGTTGAATGTGTAGGTTGTGTTATTAGTTTTTTGATGAAGAAATAATGCTTGGATGTCCGTTGACGTATTTTATAATTAGATTACTTTCTCCATTTTGCTGCCTTCTAAGTAGTTCTTTCTTAAGTTCCTTTATATACAGTTGTTGCGCCGGAGTCTTATCCGAAAATATTTTTATATTTTTATTTCCGATTTTATCTTTATTCTTGAGTATGTTCTTTGCAGTTGCTGAGGATCCCAAGCACACTTTCATGGAACGATTTTTATTTGGTTGATATTTCCCAATCCGTAATGTTGTTAATGAGGTAGTAGGATATTCTGATATCTCGGTAATTATATTTAAAGCCTCTTTTTTATCATGTGAGCGTCGATCGTCTAAGGTTGCTCCATGCAGCTCAGGTAGACCGATAATAATGACGTTCTTCTCCCTGTTAGATCTTTCGTTGACTTCACGGATGAGTTCTTCTTGGGATGATAATGTAGGTAAAACTGCAGGTACTACATGCTCCTCTTTTTTTAAGGTGTTTATGTCAGCTTCAAGTACCTTAATTTTTTGTTCAGATTCGATTTTCATGTGTTTTAAATTATTGATCTCACCCATTATATTTTTATGTTCAGTGACAAGGAATTCTGTGGTAGTTCGCATATTATCTAATTGAGTTTTAATTTGATTTACATCTTCACGCATTGTGGACATGCAAACACTTTGTGATTGGGTAAAATCATTTAATATTTTCAAAATATCGTTCCGCAGTTCAGCTATTTGTTCTGTGCAGTTACAGTCCGGCTCTGGCTTCTTACGCCTGCGTGTTGTTATTAACCTATCTTCCGATTCACGTAGCTTCGTTAAGTCGGGCTGTGAGCCGCTGGCTTTGATTGGAGATTTCTGAATGCTCATTGCTTTTGGAAATTGTTGTTTATTGGCTGGTAATAAAGTCGAGCGATGATACCATATACGATGAGATGGTCATGCGCTTGAGACAACAACACGATGGAAATGTTCTGCTTACCGCGTATGAGAGAGGTGGATAACTGTCGCGTCCTCTTGGTGCAGTGGATTATCTTCGGATTGTAATGATTCCAATATAGATTGTCTTATGTTAGATCGTTGGTTGAAATTTGCGTAAACACAATTTATAAGTCGTTAATATTAATTTGAAACACGTCTACTCTGTACGCTCGCAACTTCGCAATCTCATTAATTAATAATATTAAATCATTGCAGTTGGAATCAGAACGCAGTAGGTCACTGTATGATGCTAAAACTCTGCATCTTCAAAATAAAATAGACAGCTTAGAGAAAGCACTTCATAACATGACCAGCTTGTACACCAAAGCTCAGGAACAAATACAAGAACATATATCTTCTTTTGACAACCTCCTGGAAACTTGCCATGATAACATGGAGAGATTTGAGTCATTTCATTGTCCAACAAATTACAGCTTAACCAGGACAAATGCTGTCAATGCACTTTGACGGTGCAGGAGGAAGGCATCATACAGAATATACCACTCAACGTCAGCTCAACATCAGATAAGTCAGGCAAAAAAACAATTATTATTAGTGACAGCTTAGGAAAACAATTTGGGTCTATTATAAATTCCTATATTACACACTCAGTTGTTAACTTGTGCTCACCGGGAGCCACTTTTGAATATTTATTAAAACAGATTAATCCAGAACATTTAGATATAAACACTTCAATAGTTTTAATGATCGGTGACAGCCTGAACATTAGCAAGAAGCAATTAATAAAATATATCAAAAGGTTATTATTTTTAAATAGAAGTACCAAATGCAAATTTGTAATGTGTGCATTTCCCTATTCGAATGATTTAAGTCCGGAAGAAAATGACCATATTTATAAATTAAATCAGACTATGTATAACTGGACGAATCATCATAGCGATGTAATATTTTATTTTGATATAAATAAATTAATTTCATCATTTAAATTAACTAGGGGCAGTATGTACCTGCCATTAAAATATAAAAGACAATTAGCTAGGTTGTTAGCTTTCAATTTGAATGATGCTGTTACAAGTAGGGTAACAAAGTCTATTGACACTTTTATTGATTGTGGTAGTATTACCACTGTTTCTTTTTTGGATAATTGTACTAATATAAGTACAAATAATTATTTAAACTAAATGATAAGACAACGGAGAAGCCTTCTTCTTTAAACATTGTACATCAAAACATACAAGGCTTATCCAGCAAAGAATTAGAAATAGAATTATTTATAAAATACTGTAATATACATGTTTTATGTATAACGGAACATTGGTTACCAAGCACTCAAAATCATGTCAGTATAGGTAATTATAAATTGTCAAGTGCATTCTGTAGAGAGACTGCAATTCATGGTGGATCACTAATATTAGTGCACAACAATATGTCTTGTAAAGATCGTAAAGACATTGTTAGTCTTTCTATTGAGCGCACTATTGAACTGGCCTGTGTGGAACTGGAGCGGTGTGTTATAGTTTGCGTGTATCGACCCCCCTCTGGTGATTTTACTATTTTTGAAGATACATTGGAGGATGTACTTAAACGGTTATGTGTTTCTAGAAAAGGATTAGTGATATGTGGCGACTTCAACGTAGACATTTTATCGGATAGTACTATGGCTACTAGGCTACTAAGTTTGTTTAAATGCTTTAATTTAAATCCATTATTCAATGAGCCAAGCAGAATAACTGAAACTACAGCTACTTGTTTAGATAATATCTTTTGCAATTGTGAGATTTTAAATAAAGAGATATTCAGTAAGTTGAAAACAAAAAATTTCGTTGTATAATTCAGTCACTAAGAAAAAACAAATAATAAAATGTAGACCAATAACTAAAAATAAGATTTCAACTTTTAAAGGAAAAATCCACTCAAAAATGCAAACGCAGTCAACATTACAACAAAGAGATCCAATTAAACTATATAACACATTGTCTAATAACATAAATAACGAATTTAATCAAATATTCAAGTTTAAGTATGTAGATCTAGCTAAATATAGTAAATTTAGTGATTGGGCTACTGTAGGTATTTATAAAAGTAGGAACAGGATGTATGACCTTTACGCCGAGAAACAATACAATTTTTCTCCAACTTTCCAGGAGCACGTGAGAAATTATTCTAAAATCTTTAAAATTGTTTGTATTCAGGCGAAATCAATGTACATAAAGAACAAAATTATTAATTCGGATAACAAGATAAAAACCACTTGGAATATAATTAACAGTGAGAACGGTAACGCAAAGTCCTCTGATTTCAATTACGAATTATTGATTAATAATAATATAATCAGTGCTGATAAAGACGTGGCAAGCGAGTTTGAAAATCACTTCCGTAATATTCCTATAACATTAACCAGTTCATTAGCTTCTTCACCGACGGAAGCACTTTCTATATTAAAAAATCATATTAATGAACGTAATATTTTATTTGAATTTCAACATATAACCGCTAGAGACTTAATTAAGGCCTTTCAGTCTCTGAAGGTAAAGAATACGGGTGATTTGTGGGGCATCTCGGTGAAAATAATACAGCATGTTATAGGTATTATAGCTCCATATTTGGTCGTAGTTTTTAATAAATGTATAGATCTAGGTATCTTTCCAGATCTTATGAAATGCAGCAAAATCATTCCACTTTTTAAAACAGGTGTAAAAACTGATCTTAATAACTATAGACCAGTTTCTGTTTTACCAACCCTTAGTAAGATTTTCGAAAAGATAATATTGAATCAAATGCTAACCCATTTCAACAATAATAAATTATTACATCCTGAGCAATACGGTTTCACTAAAGGCCGTAGTACAACCGATGCCGGGGCTAGGCTATTAAAGCATATATTTGAAGCATGGGAGGCGTCACATAATGCCATAGGAGTATTTTGTGACTTATCTAAGGCATTTGATTGTGTTGAGCACGAAACATTGCTGTTTAAACTTGGCCACTATGGTATAAAAAACAAGGCCCTTAGCTTGATCGCGTCTTATTTGAGTAATAGAATACAAAAAGTTAGCATAAACGATATTAAGTCATCGGGGTCACCGGCTGTGATGGGTGTACCGCAGGGCTCGATCTTGGGTCCGTTTCTTTTTCTGGTATACATTAACGATTTACCACATTATGTAAAGAACCAAGCGGATATTGTACTATTTGCTGACGATACATCATTAATATTTAAGTGTGAAAGGAATAAAGTAAATTTCGACGACGTAAATAGTGCTCTTTCGCATGTGTCCCGTTGGTTCACTATCAATACTTTACTGTTAAATGTAAAAAAAACGAAATGTATAGAGTTTGTGCTACCTAATGTTAAAAAAGTAAGCAAATCTCTTAAACTAAATAACGAAACATTGCATATGGAGGAATCGACGGTATTTTTAGGGGTGACCTTAGATAGTAAACTTCAATGGGGCCCACATATAACAAATCTCGCGACAAAACTCGGTAGGGCTGCTTTTGCTGTTAGGAAAATAAGGCAGTATACAGACGTCGAAACTGCTAGGATAGTCTATTTTGCTTATTTCCACAGTGTTATGTCTTATGCCATCTTACTGTGGGGCAAAGCAGCCAATATAAAACAAATTTTCATACTCCAAAAACGGGCAGTTAGGGCTATTTATAAACTTAGGTCTCGGGAATCTTTGCGTGAAAAGTTCAAGGAAATAGGTATACTTACAGTAGCTTCCCAGTATATCTTTAACAATGTAGTTTTTATACGGAAGAATATAAACGCGTATAAACAAAATTTTGATATTAATAATCGCCATACGAAAAGAATGCATCAATTAGTTACGCCTTCGTTCCGCCTAAGTAAAGTGCAGCGATCTTTCATAGGGCTTGGCATACATTTC
This sequence comes from Thymelicus lineola, assembly GCA_963932265.1. Taxonomy (NCBI): domain Eukaryota; kingdom Metazoa; phylum Arthropoda; class Insecta; order Lepidoptera; family Hesperiidae; genus Thymelicus; species Thymelicus lineola. The sequence goes on from OZ010686.1 coordinate 7,949,823, forward strand.
TATAATAAAATCCCAAAATTAATACGTGACTTGCCAATAGAAACTTTCAAAAAACGTGTAAAGACACAATTGTTAGGCAAGGGATATTATAGTGTGGACGAGTATTTAAATGACAAAGACGCATGGAAATGACCAGCTCTGCAACCAGTTCTGCTCAGAATAGTAAATACTTTTGTATTATTATCTTTTTTTTGTAATATTTTTTTTAAAAGATGTGCTGAGGAGTTTCTTTAGGCTTTTCTTCTCCTCCACGACAAAGCACCTTCCGAAAAGCCAAAAAATGACGTGCATAAGTGTATCAGTGATACCTATATGAATAAAATATTTTGACTTTGACTTTGACTTTGGAACAGAAAATTAAATTCATGAAATAAATTACAATAAATTAATTCAATTATGTTAATATGTTTGTGGTTGTTAATATGCCTAAAGCCTGCTGAAATATATGTATTACTATTGTTTTGATAGGTGAGAGGCAACGCATCACCAATGCCTTGTTTGATGAAGGCGAGTAAAGCGCTTCCCAAACCCGAAACAATTGGGATGTTGACACTAATTATAAATTAATATAAATTTATGTCTAAAATATTAGTGGTAACATATAAAGGCCTAAAATATGATTTTTTTATTGAAATCAATCACAATAAATTAAATATCATTAATTTAAAATGTTAAAAATTGTACTCACTGTCACGTGACCTCAAACGCCATTTTGAGAATATGACGTCATTGGAACAATTTTATATGGAAATTCAACAAACTTAGCTGACAGATAGTATTGAATATCGTTTAGTGACGTCACTTGACGTTTTTGGTGGGATTTTGATAATGATTTTTATTTATCAATTTTTGTTTTTAAATTGAAGATTATTATTTTTATATATATTTTTTTCGTGAATATTGAGGTTCTATCTATAAAATAAAATTGAATCCTAAAATTAGTCAACATCCCTATTAAAAAGGACGTTGGTTTGGTAGGTAGCCAAATGGGTAAAGAACCTAACACCGGAACATGACAGACTTAACGTGCCGTGAACACCTGATCACTTATACTTATGGGTCTAAAGTTATGAGTCACGCACGTGCGTCCGCCTTGGGTCCTAGATGCGCGCTCATTAGACAAACTTTCCTAAAAATAAATTGTTTATGAAAAAAGTTCACTACGTGACGGTGGAGGCGTGTATTTCTATCAGTTTTAAGAATTTGTGGATGTCACTGACATCTTGGCAGAGCTCCATCCAAAGTATAAATATACAAAATTCGAGTGCACAGTCCAGAACACATTTTGGTCAATGCTCTACTATGAATATTTGGGTCGCAAGTGCAGCTGCATTGTTGCAGTTTTGTGTCAAATTCATCAGCTTTTGCTTCTTTCTTTGTTGAGTTCCGTAGAAAGGCGATGTTACCATTTAAGACATTTATGTTTCTTCTTCCTAACTTATTTCAGAGTCTACGTGGACATGGCCCTTAGAGATTATCTGATTTAATCACGTTTTAACTAAGAGGTCTAACGTTATAAATATTGTACAATTTGTACATGTAATGGGACGTAACAAGAAACCCTTCTGCGCTTTTATTATGTTGATCAAAATCAAGATCAAAATCATAACAGTATGGCAACTTGAAATTCATGCATGACATGAATGAAGGCTGAACATGCTACATTATACATGAACATGAACAAGGGTCACATGAAAACTACACTAATTATAGGCCGATAGCGATACTAAGTATTATAAATAAAATATTTGAAAAAATTTTAATGAATCAGATCGGGATGTTTCTAGAAAAGCATGCAATATTGACAGAATCGCAATATGGGTTTAGGGTTAACAAAAGTACAGCGACGGCCTTGACTGCGTTTTCCGACGATGTAAATAATGCACTTAATAACGGGGATGTAGTTGTTGCTCTATTTTTAGATTTTAAAAAGGCGTTTGATACTTTAGACCACAAGTGCTTGTTGCAGGCCATGGATGAGTGTGGTATTAGGGGCCCAGTGAAAACCTGGTTCAAAAGATATCTGGAAAACAGAAAAATTGTCGTGCGTGTAAATGGAATAGATAGTAGGTTAGGAAACATAAAATATGGGGTTCCGACTGGATCGGTGTTTGGCCCGATTGGGTATACAATGCATGTCAATAGCATGGTAAATGTTATCAAAAACTGTAGGGCTTACATGTATGCTGATGACACGTGCCTTGTCTATAGTGGACAAGACATTTGCCAGATACAGTTAAAAGTGCAGCAGGATTTAAATGCTGTGTTGAAGTGGTCCCATGATAATGGTATTATCATAAATTTAAATAAAACGAAGTTTATGATAATATCATCACCCTATAATCGTATGGTAAACAATATAAATATATCACTCAAGGGTCACTCCTATGATTGCCTACATACTGACCAATTAAGTACTCTCTGTCACTGCGAAAATCTGCAATGTGTGGTAAACTATAAATATTTAGGGTTAGTTATAGATAACCGTTTCACTTGGGATTTGCATGTGGAACTAGTGTGTAATAGACTGAGGGCAGTATTGAAAGAAAGAAAGAAAGAAAGAAAGAAAGAAACATTTATTGGGAAAGTTTTATCAGATTAAATATGTTGTGAACCGCGGAATCCTCTACATGTTGTATTATGCACTGGCTGACGCAACTATTGGATATGGCATAAATGCATATGGACTTACTTTCACAACTTATTTAAATAAAATTAAATCGTTACAAATTAGGTTTTTAAAAATGTTAGTCGATCCTAAAACTAAAAAATCAGTAGATAGTAATTACGAAAAATTATTCAAAATTTGTAAAATTGTTCCTGTAGACAAAAAAGTAAAGTCCTCTATATTATTAGAACAGCATAGTATAGTAACGTTTAAGAAGCTCCAAAAATATAATCGGCCGAAACGCCAAGTTACACAAAGGAGGAAATACTTTGTTCCAACTGTTAAAAATTACTTTGGACGGCGTACGCGTAAATGGATAACTCCAACTTTGTGTAATGAGGTGGCGGACATATACGACGAAAGCGTGTCTAAGGCACAACTGAAAGGTATGCTGCGGAAACACTATTTGTCGTTGTGTCCATAGCAATGAAATTAAAATATATATATTATTTTTATTTTTAAATGAGATAACAGGCTGAAAATTAAATAAATAACTAAGAAGTGAAGAACTAGCATACTGTAATTATAAGTAGATAATTAGATTGTTAATATATATATATATATATATATAAGTGGTAATTATATATTATAAGTAAAACATTGTAATACTAGGAGTGTGAAGCGAGAAACTTGTTGTAATTGCCGACAAACTGGCTTACAGTTTGGCAGATATGGAAATGTGGAATATGTACACTCATTTTTTGGTTAAATAAATCAAAAAAAAAAAAAAAAAAAAATATCCAACTTATTAAGAGAGGCAAGCTTAGTAAAATAATGTGTCTCCTCACAAATATGTGGGGTAAAAACATTAACTATACTTTGTTAGTAGTAGTACTTTGGTAGTAATTTAACAAAGATTAAAAACACTGCGGAAGCTAATAAAAATTAGTGGAACTGCGGCCGGCATAATAATGGACGTTCCAGCTTAATTCAGACTAATTCAATAACGAGATTACTGTTTGGAAGTGGCACTGATATCAGGTGATAATATCTGATAGAAGAGATCTTAATGAGCACACGTATCAGCTATTGAATGTTAAGTGTAATAATGTTAAGCTACTGTTAAACATTATAAAAATTTAAAATACTTAAATACAGGGTGTACTAGGGGTGGTGGATCAACGGTGGCCCAGGGTTGGGGGACTTCAATAACTACCAGTTTACCCCTGGGCCACCGTCGCGTTGATCCACCACCCCTGTTACACACTGTAACATTACCCTGTATAATTTCGTAACTTGGACTCTTACAGAATGGAATTGTAGATGAAGCAAGGTTATTTTTTCATTACAGTAGAGTTATAACCCCAAAGTGCATAGATTGATTTATAGTTTGAATATGGTATGGCGATGGAGCACCACTTCATATTCTGTTCTTTACTGCCACTGTTTCTGTCACGAGGAAAGTTGAAAGTACTCACATTAAGTTGGCGTCAGTAGTAGGTATACAATAGAGTCTAATGATTTGACGACATGATAGATTAGCCTACAGTGAATAAATGATTACCAACGTTCTTCACTGAGGCAAAAGAGCAGAGTTTTAGTAACGCTGTGCTTATGGTTTATGGTTGAACAAAATCTACAGGAAACCATAGAGTCAGAACCATTTAGAAAATACTTTTTCAATTTCAACTGAACACACAAGTGTACTCACACAGTCCCTGGAGTCGACCTTGGCGCCTGCATCCAACAGCTCCTTGACGACGGGCAGGTGCCCCCCGCGCGCGGCGAAGGCGAGCGGAGTCCACCCGTCCGCGTCGCTCGCGCACGCATCCGCGCCCGCCGCCAGCAAAAGCCGCACCGCAGCCACACGTCCCGCCTCGCTGGCGCACATGAGCGCTGTTGTGCCATTCTGACGACACAATGAAATAAAATTACTATAGCTATAAATTTAAAAAAACCCCGAGAGTTTTATTTTCACGAAACAGTTAAAAACCATCTCGCTCACGTCAGATTTCAAACAAAAACAAAACGCATCTAAATCGGTCCATTCGTTTGGGAGCTACAATGCTACAAACAGATACACAGATACGTTATATTAATAACACTATTTTTACGTTAGATAAAGCCAACTAAAATTAATGCTAAACATAATAAGTATGTATAATATTAAAATCAGAAGTTTCCTCAATTGATTTAGTCCAATCATAATTTTGTATCAATCTCAGTGTATCTACTGTAGATGAACGAATACATAAGACATACAGTAAGTTTTTAAAGCCAATAAAGTAAAAAAAAAAACTGAACAAGTGCGTCACGCAACACGATAACAATTTTTTTTTTGGGAAGCATTAAAACGTAAAAAATACCTGCAATAGTTTTAAGTTAAAATTAATTAATAAATTATCAATTTTTCTTCCTCATCTCAGAATCTACCGAGCTTAAAAACTAAAAATATCGCATTTTGGTGCAAATATAAAAGAAGTTAGAAAACCTTAGGTTAATAAATTTTCACTGTTTATTCTTCGATATAACTTGCATCGTTCGTTAGTGGAGTTCAAATTTTGCATATTGATTTAGTTCGTACTGCATGGTGGGTTCAATTTCCAGCGAGGCGGTAGTTTGAATGATGAGTTTGAATTTCTGTTCTCGGTCTGAGTCGGTCCTTGTCTAGTGTGTTATCCATGGCACCCACGACACAGGGAAACCTAGTGTGGGGCTATGAGTGTGAAGTGTTATTTATTTATTTTATTTATTAATTTATAATTATATTTTAAAACAAAAAGTTACCAAGCGCCAGTAGTGTACCAGTACACACGCTGGCCAAAAACCCTGTTGCGCAGGTGGTAGTCACGCTGCTGACTGAATCCGGGTTCGATTCCCAGTCGGAGCAGATATAGTATGTGACAGTTAATATAATCTTACTACTACTATAATTTATTATGTGTAACAACTCACCTCGTCCTTGTCGTCGACGTTAATGTTCTTGTTGTTGGCGAGGTATTGGTGCAGCTCGCCGCCATCGCCGTTCACCAGTTGCGAGAGCGTCTTGAAGCACGCCAGCGACACCATGGACTCGCTGCGGTGGAGGCTCTGTTGGTCACATAATGCACCGTCAATTTCTTATCCATATATTTATTGCGATCCATGATTATTCCATCATGGACCCTCTCAGGCACAGCTTTAACACTTTGACACTTGTTTCTTTTTTGTCTGATACACTGCGAAGTAATAATTTAAAACTACAAGTTAACGTAGGACGTATTGAAGTTTCAATACAAACTGAAGTTAAAGTTTAATATTTCAAGATTGATTCAAAGGACTTAAAATATTATGCGAGTACATTTAATGCGTTTTAGTTGATGCAAAAAATCAGTTATTTTAGGCGTAAGTATTCAATGTAAACACCTCACTCTGATGCAAAGTCCAGCGCAACATGTTGGCCAGTAAGTAAGTAATGAAGTAAGTTAATGCACGATCAAGTAACGACTACCAGTACTCGTGTGACACATCCAGTAGCGCAGAACACACAACGAGCTAACGTTTGTTCGGCACAGTTCACAGCAGCTATAATGGAACAATATTTATAGATATAATGATAACGAACGATATCACAAGGTAACTAATAAACCACACAACAAAACGTTTTCCTGACAGCCATATTACGGTTCGCAATCTATTATATTACACGGGCTGCCCGCATCACGTCGGAGCTTTCATGTAAACAAAATTATATTTACGGCAAAAACTCAGCTAACTTTATTAATAAAAAACAGGTGAGACTTTCAAAAGAAAGCTCAGTCGAGACTCGCGGTAGTAGGCAACAATTACATGCGTACATATAATTTAGCTGGAGATTATAGTTTCAGTTGATTAGTATACATTCCATGCCACACTCCGGACGCAACACTCGAGCGGTTAGTACTTATCTCGGATGTTTAAAAAAACCGGGTCCAGTGAGGTAGGTTATCAATCGCGAAAAACACACTTTCACACCAACAAAGTTCCTACGCAGACCGTGTTAGAGTGACGTCGCAGCGCAAAGCCATGGAAGGCGAACCCATGGCTGTGGCGGCGCTGCTCCCCGGGTGGTGCCGTGACCGTGAACCGCGGCACGGAGAAGTGCGGGCCGGCGGTGTAGGGGCCCGCGTGCTCGGTGCCGCCGCCGAGGTTCAGGTGCAGGAAGGAGGACCGCCGGCGCTTGTGCTGCGGCTGCGGCGGCGCCAGCGACCCCCCCGGCCCGCCGAAGCTGTTGCTCTTGGGCCGCCGCTGCGGCGCCTCCTCCCCGGCCGCGTCCGACTTGTCCGACCGCTCCGATAGCTCCGAGCCGGACCCGCCGTCCGACGAGGTGGGCGACTCCCGCACCGCCTCGAGCTCCGGTCCCGCGGGCGGCCTGCACACATTCTTAGGTCGGTGGATGTTCGCAATGAGGCAGCGGATGTGCACGTACTCGTTGTCGCCGCTCCTCGCTCCGCTGGTGTTAGGCAAGAGGGCCATGTCGTCGTCGTGTGCCGCATAATAAACACGAGCGCGCCGCGGGCCGTCCCGTGACAGATACGCTAGAGTAGCGAGTGAGGAGCGTGGCAGTCAGCCGTCAGGAGCGCGAGTGTTGCGTGAGCGCCATGGGCGGTTACTATTTAGAGCGGGAGCGCGGTGGCGCTGGGCGGGCGGAGGGCGGTGGCGGGCGCGCGATGAATGAACTGGATACGTACAAGAGAGTAGGTGCTGTGAGCGCGTAATGAGATGCGCCGGAGTATCGCGGAGGCGGTCCAGAGTGCTGCTCGCTTGGGGGGCAGCATGTCGCACGGCGGCCGGCCACGTTTTGTGACTCGTACGACCGGTGGACGGTCCGGACGGTGCCCCCCGCCGCTGATTACTTCCCATTATATGTTTCTTATTTTATTCTTTGCATTATGAATGTTGTGACTTAGCTTACATGAGAATGATTTACGATTACTTGTATGTTAGGGTTTCGCAGTGTAAAACGTAAACCTTCTGTTGTCGTTCCGTTCAATTCGGTGTTTCGTAGCGTCGTACCACGGCCACGGTAAATATATCTTTATATATTTCACTCGATACAACTATTGGGAACCTACGAGTATTTAATATGTCAGCGTACGTAATACTAGGTTCCTCAATTGTCATATTTTTATAAAATTAAAAAAAAAAAATTTTGTAGTGTGGGGGTGATCAATGATTTTATAATCCGCTCGTCATAGTTATCTCAATAAAAATATACAAGTTCTCCATTCTAAGAAATTTGCAAATGAGGTCAAGGCTTTTCCGTTGTTATTTAAATATTAATCTTATACATGTTTTCCAGGTATATTAATTTATTCGTGTTTGTAGCATAAAAATATAGGTGTAAGGTTAATTATTTACTGCATGACGTTCACATTTGAGCAGTATCTAATACTTTTAAACGAGCAATTCTTATATATTTATTATATAATATATTATATATTCTCGGAATCTCGGAAACGGCTCCAACGATTTTTATGAAATTTTGTATGCAGGGAGTTTCAGGGGTATAAAGCGATCTAGCTAGTATTCATTTTTAGAAAATGTCGTTTTATCCGTGTTTCAGGAAATGGCATTTCAGGCAATGAAAAAGTACTACAATAGACTCTTCCTGACATCTAGCAACGAGTAGAGTAGGCGAGTAGCAACACTAAACCGAGCAAAACTCGGTCATCCGGGTACTTTATACTTATGAAGCACAAAAAGAATGCACAAAGATGTGCTTCGTGCAAGAAAGGCAAAAAGATAACGGGGTCACAGGATTCCATCGTCCAGCGCCTCAAGCGGGCACCGGCTGGAACCTGTCCAAGGGGAAGAGCTTTTTAATTTTAGATCAACGCCTAACCGCGACATTGCACGTTTAGCTTTGAACGGAGTTTCAACAACAAATATCATCATAGTTTGAATACCAAAGGTGAAGGCTACGACGTATTAAATTGGGGTTGTAGGTACTTAAATAAATTACCAACGATTAATAAAATTCTACCTTATATCTGTTTACTAATCAAATATAATTAGGCTAAAAAAATAGTTGATAGGTAGAAACTAAAATTAGTCATTAGGTAGGGAGGTTACATACATTATACTTTACTAATTGGTCCCCCTATTACGTAAGATAAAACAGACGGAATAATGAGGTAGAAAAATAATTATTACAAGTTTACTTTTATATTTACCTGTCCATGTGTCCTTAAAAACGAAGCCGCACGAAGCATTTTGATGATCGCTCACAGAATAAAAAAAATGTTCCCCTGGAAAACTAATGCTTTATCCCTCCACTACAAACTCCGTCATCGTTGAGGATTAAAATAAGCTTAAATGGAATCGCCATAGGACACCGTCTGGTCTTATAGACGATAATGTGTTCCGAAAGCTTAAGTATTAAGATAATACTACTTGTTAAAGACAAAGATTTACCTGATAAGGAGAAATACTGTCGTTACACCATAATTTACACACGCACCGTAAAATATAGGAGATAAGGTGGTTAGCTGTTACTGTTAGCTCTACTGAATAACAAACTCCTTTTCTATTAATATCTCCTTCGGTTACGCCGTTTCACCACAAAAGTAACTAACCGGTCATGGAATATAGAGAGTATATGTATAGAGGGATAAATAGATAACCCTTTAATGCACACCACAGAAAACAATCATACAAGCAGAACGGGTAACTTATGTTTAGCTAGTATAGTTAGCTTGAGTATCTAGCTATACTATGGTAACCTAGCAACACGGTGTTAGTTTTTTAAAGAATATTTTTTTTATTCATGTAAATACTCGACGAAAGTGCAAACGAGGCATCTGGGAAATGGTTAATGGACATCAGTGACGCAAAGGGTTGTGGCCAAGAAAGAACAGAACAGAAAGAAATAAAGTACTGGTTCTCAAGCCGCCTTGACAAATAATTAATTAGTGTAATTGGAGTATAATTAAACTTAATTACCTAAGTTTTCCAAGCAAATAATTTAATGGTAATGTTACTTTACTTACATATTAGAATTAATGGGTTCGTACAAAAACTCGGAATAAGTTAATGTTAATAGTCATCTGAGAAGTTCCCTTCACTACAAGGCTATATATCTTAGATTGCACACAAATACTTAGTTCTACATAAGATTTTTTCCGTAAATCGGATGACATTACAGCAGACGGACTACAAAAATTGTATTATAGTAAATATTGTACATCAAGAGCATCGCTATCGCCAACGTATTAACAGTCTAGCAGAAAGCGAAACCGTTTATTGTTAGCTTTCCGATGTACATGACTCTTAAATGACCTCCAGAGTTGTTGCACTATAGCTGCTGCTATAACTTGTTCAAATATATCATACATTTCAAGTAGCCCCAAAGAAAGGAGTCTGTACAGGTCCGACCGAACTATCATGCATGCTAAGGCAGAGTAATGGAAGATATTATTAATTATGATTATGAGCTCAAATGTGCATATACTCTGGAGGTCACCATCTAAGAGAATCTCATCATCTCATCTTCAAATCTTAAGAGGTCGAAATTTTATGGTTCAAATATGTAGGACAATTACAGGTTATGATGATGGTTATAAATATAGACGGGCACATATCAGCAATTCCGATTTATTGTTCGTATTCAATTTTAAAGTATAAAATAGCTGAAGTATAATAATTAAGTATAAGAAATCAGTACTTTTATAAGACGTACATTTAGCGCTCTGTAAATCAGAACACTGTCAACATAATTACTTCAGGGCTTTCATCAGATCATGAGCTGCTAAGCACTAGAAATATTACCACAGTACCGTTATTCTTAATATCCGTTAGTCATTTGAGGAATAAAACGATTACTTTAGTTCATGTACAGCCTTGAGTACCAAATTATCAATCATAACCTTATCATATTTTGGACCTGTGCCAAAATGTTGAGTAGATAAGGTTACTTACTTATTACAAAAGCAATGTCATAAAACGATTAACGCAAGACTTTCTTTCAACACTCTTGCAAATAAGATTTGTCACGATGACCATTCATCATCAAATAGATGTTCTGCTTTTTTAAAACAAGACGAAAACTTTTGAAGTTTTAAGAAACAAGAATATTTTTATTCTTATTGATGCATCTGGGCCAAAATGTGGCACAATTATTTGGATTATTTTAGCATATCACCTGATTCTTACAAATTGAAAAAAAAGGATGCTATGTTTTGTTTGTTTGTTTCCTTTATTACTCGTAGTTCCGCCAATTCGTGCGATTAGCTAATACCTAGTTTCACATCTTTTAGGGAAACTACTTCACGAACCCAATCCAAAACAACCTCACTGTCTGAAGTCGAAAGTATTAAGGCAATAAGTTTTGCCATTAATGACATAAGGATCTAAGTGTTATACAGTCCACTGGCGAAATGACATGGTTCCTAGGAGATTGATTGGAGAGAAAAGTTCTGGCATAGTTACCAAAACCTTGGCAAATTATTCTATGCGGCCACTTCAATAATCTATTTATCACTATCCAGAGGTCTCTGGACTGGAGTAGAGTACTCTGGCTGGATAGCCAGAGTACTCTACTCTAGTAAGATAGTCCAGAGGATAACGGGTAGATAGAATATTGAGAACGGCCGTAAGTGTCACAGGACAGGTCAGATTGTCGTTAGTGACTTAGTTGAGGCCTATGTCGAGCAGTGGACAAGTCAAAAGTGTGATGGATTGATGAACGATGTCATATTCAGTGAAATTACGTCACGTTGTTCAGACACCTTTCTCAATAAATTGCTTTTTAATTTTATGACTAACGAAGGGTCACTATCACATCTAGAATATTCCATAATGAAACTAATAGATCTATAAGTCTATATACTTAAATACGAACGACTCAAAAATCCCCTGCCAGTATACTACAGACTAAAGATAGCATAGAACACTGATTACTTCGTATGACCTGCTTTATTTATAAATCGTAAAAACAGATCAAAATATCGGTAGTGTGTAGTACGATCGGCTGTGATTGTCGTTAGTGCCAATAACTATTACAGGATCCATTCATTCATACACTATCGTGACATGACACTGGCAGACACAATTATAAATTAAATCCATTTGAACTCCATTTCATTAATATCTCACAACACCCAAACAGATTTTTCCTATATCACTGGTAAAAAGGTTTTTTTACTTCACGAACCTAGTTGCTACAACAGCCTACACAGGTACTCCAAAACAAACTTGCTCAATATCTCATGAACAAAAATCAGTCAACTAAACTTTGTCCTTTAACATAATACCCTACCTCATCATGAACGGATTCCCGAAGAGTGTCCCTCACGAACTTGTAATACGGGAAGACGCTGCCATAACTTCGCGGCACCCGTAACGCGAGGACGAGGGGACGCCTCTCTGACGACACGGGCGATGACGTAGACGGCCCTTCACCGTACCAAGACATATCAAATCACACCAAAATCACTAATACTCATCTTTAAACCACTTAATCGCAAGCTAAACATATTCGCCGCAATAATCTATTACATTACTCGTCATAAAAACGAGGGTATCCTCATTATTTTGTTGAATATCAAATCGAAAGCGAAGGAGCTCGCAGCAATACCGCACATCGTCTTTAAATTGATAAGAATGATTGAAGCAACAGTGTGAAATTGTACAGGATTGCTTATCAAAGTTATCGGTTTGTTTGTGGAGAGTCCTACGTTACCTATTGACGTTTTACCACAGAAGAAATAATAGTACATGCATACTTATATATGTAGTAATAGTATGTAGTTTTATTTTAATTTACTCCATAATTATGATCCACATCTTATTACTGTGTCATAAATGGGATTATTATTACAAACAGATAAAAGTTAATAACTATTTTATCTTTCGCATTTGTACATACTAGGTACTAAAGTGAACTTGCATGCAATTAAATTCTAATAATATTTTTATAGAAAGAAAGAAAGAAAGAAAGAAAAACATTTATTTCAGGGCACTGCAATAGATAGGTACAACAATAATACCAATATATACCAATATATAATAATATATTATAGATAAATATTTATGAATTAAGTTTAAAGGAATGAGTTTAAATAGCATTTGATTGCAATTAAGTATTAATACCATTTTAAAATACAAGTATAAAATAAATGATATATAATATTGGTCTTTGATCAAGCAAGCAGCGACATCTGTATTTTGTTCTGTAAATTTGTTGCATGGATATTTTAACAAAAACAACTATAATTTTTATTTAAATAAAATTATAGCAAATTGTAATGTCGGCTATGGGCTATGATGACTCCATTTATGATTTCTTAGCAAACTTTAAATTAATTTAGTTTTTATAATGTCAGTTTGTTATTAATTCATTATTTGCCACTAAAAACATACAATATAAAAATCGGTTTATTTATTACTAGGAAATCGCCCTCACTTCGCTTCGGGAAAAACGGTAAAAAAATATAGCCTATGTCACCCGGGTATAGTGTAGCTTCCCAACAGTGAAGTGAAATAATTTTTCAAATCGATTCGGTAGTTTCGGAGCCTATTCAATGCAAACAAACAATCAAAACTTTCCTCTTTATAACATTAGTATAGATAATTTTATTACTATTTATAAAAAATAGTTTATGATAGTGTATACAAAATTATTAACTTGTAATGTGGATTAATTTGTGGAAGTGGAAAGCTACGAACACTGAAAACTGGCGCCATCTATCCAACTTCATAGGAACTTCTTGAAGATATCGCTGCGCGTGCGGCGATCTTTGTTAGTACAATGAGCGTACGTGCAGCACACATCACATTGGAAATATAGATGGCGCAGTCATCGTAATCTATAAATTAATCTCCAGAAATAAATTATATTCATGATATATTAATAAATTCAATTATTTTTTAATATAAAATCGTTTGAATAAAAATACAAATATGCAATAAAATATTGAACGATATCAATACTGATATACAAAATATGTGACTTGGCCGTTTCACTTTCGTCACATGGGCGTAAGGTGAAAACATTTTTTCACTGTTAATTTTATTACTTTTCTGTTAAACAACAGTTACATAATTATAGTAACGGCCAAGCCATATTATGTTATGACTAAGGTGTAGATTTGTGAAGTTAGGGCTTGTAGAGTTAGGGCATGTAGAGTTAGAAGGTTGACTCTACATCTGATCTCTGAGATCTGATAACTTTTTGATGTAGAGCCATTTATGGTCTCGCCTTGGCATCATTTGAGATGAAAATGTGTTTGTTGGAATTCATTCTATTAAATGCTCTTAAACCGCAAGGTGCGGGTAATTGATATGAGTTGTTTACTATATGGGTTGTACCTAAACTATTTTTCCCTACGAGTTAAATACGCAAGGCTATCCAAGAGCCATAAAATATCAAAGAAAACATTTGATGCACGCAATTTTGATTTTAAGTGAAAATTGGATGTCGCACTAGGCACTGTTAAATGATCTGTTAGGATTCATTACAACCAATCACTTGAATGGCAAACAATCGAGCAAGGCAATGCTGGGTCAACATTCGATAAATGAATGAAAAGCGGATGATTTTCCAAGAAAGGGCGTATCATTGGACACAATTTTTCTTCCTTGCACGTAGGTACATGACTTTACATGAGCACTACACTATTGCATGTACACTATTGTCACTTTGACACTTTTGACACTACAAAATCTTATAGAGAATAATCAAAAAATACGAAGGCATTCTGGGTGTCGGTGGCGGGTATTCTGAAGTTTTAGGGAATTTATCAGTGTTGCAAAAGTTCCCGATTTATCGGGAGATCTACTGATTTTGGCTATCGTCTCCCGATATCCCGATTTAGCGACTGGTTCTCCCGATTTTTTGCATTTTCTACCAATAACATAATATTTAAAGGTAAAAATAGAAAATAATGTTCTAAATACAAAATACAAAAGAAATTGAGTCACTCAGTGAAAATACAGAAGAATTTTGGGCAAGCGTACCTACGCTTCTACCTATACATATATATCTACCTAGATACTACGCTTATACCTATATATCTACCTAGATATACAGCATAAAACGTGGTGATGGCTCACACAGTCATGTTCTAAAATATTTGTTCATACGTATTCAAAGTTTTGAGTTTGCCATATTAGGTCTATTACAAAAAAAATATTAAAAAACACAAACAACCCGACTGCGTACATAACAAAATACGTAAATAAAAATGAGAAAACAAGCCCAGTAGTTTAGCAGCCGAGACCCATTTATATTTCACAGGGCTCTTTGAGAAGATGTGATTGGTTGAGGAATGGGTTCCGACTTCCGACTGCTTAACTACTGGGCTTGTTTGTTCATTTTTAGTATTTTATACGCAGTCGAATTTTTTGTGTTTATTTTTTATTTTACACTTTTTAGTTAGGATTCATTGACTTCTTTATTAGGATTAAAAGACGGTAAAATTCTCAATAAGGTCATTTCATTGAGGGAGTTAATAAATTTGCAAGAATGCTTGTTGAATCGTTATAATTGTCCTAAACTATTACTTAACACATTCACTGCGTTACGAGACTTATTCGATCTCTTGCAAGACTTTCGTACTGTGCGGCGACTAAAATCGTGTTGTTTCACTCTGTTGCGGGAGGCCCTAACTTCTAAAGTTCTTTGTGTAATTGTAAGACAAATATACATATTTGCTTCTTACTGAAAGATGGATCCAAGAGCGTTAAAAAAAACTTTAGAGATGGATTAGGTCTCTAACGCACTGTAGTATAAAATGTTTCATTCCTTGCGTTAGGAGACGTGTTGATACTCGTGAATCGTACCCCTCGTAGCCGCAAGTAAGGGAGGGCGGGGAGCGCGGACACTGCGTGTATTTGTTTTAGTGTTGTTCAACTGTCGATGCGGACGGTCACGCGCATTTTTGGAAAAAATACTATTATATATATATGTTCTCTGTGTATTAAATATATTTTGAAATCTGTTGGTGAATAATGAGTTCTTTTAAAAGAAAAAAGTGTAAAAAGTCCATTTATTTTGGTGTAAATAAATTAGAATTAGAAATAAATGGTAAAAAATATAAAGAAAAATCATTATATCATTCCCATTTTTACCGACTTCAAAAAAAGAGGAGGTATTCAATTCGACTGTATTTTTTATGTTTGTTACCTCAGAACTTTCGACTGGGTGAACCAAATTTGATGATTCGTTTTTTAATCGAAAGCTGGTGCTTGTCATGTGGTGCCACTGAGCGAGATCTGACAAGTAGTTTTTGAGTTTTTGAAGTCAATAATTTTTTGGTTGAAAAATTTTGATTATTCAATAATTAAGTTAAGATTAAAAACGCAATTTTAATACCCTAAATCGATTAATTATCTAAAAATTTTCATTTGCGTCGTGGTTTCATAAAACCATTCAATTTAATTTTCTTTTTCCATCGACAACTGAGATTTTATTTTATTGACATCACTAGTCACTACACATATTGAACTATCTTCCGTTGCGGTACGCGGTACAATCGATACCTAGTTTTTTTTTTGTGTTTGTAGTTTATCCTAATGTCATATCTGCGTGCGAACCTATCAAAAGATAGACTAATAGGCTATCTTGAACCCACAAGAAATTCATAAATATATCATTGGTTTTGAGAAAGATATAAATTATTTTCAAAATTGTTGTTTTAAGAGACTGATCAGGTCTCATACGCACCACAGGATAGTTCAGTTTCGAGATCTTTTAGGTCTCCAACGCAGGACAGGAAAGTTACTTGAAAAGTATGCCGCAGGGAACGTGTTAAAATAAAAAATTGTGAAGAGAATCTAAATATCATTTTTGTTTTCAATTCAACGATATCCCACTTAGTTCGTCAATATAATTTTTTCTTACGTTTTCACAATTTGGCGTACATTATGACGAATCGATTGACGTAACAATCATCAAAATCGCTTAACACGTTTGGTCTCTACAATGCCACATAGGAACAAACATACATATTTGTGAATTTCAGGTTTTCATAATGGTTTAAATTATTCTTTTTGGACCGAGGTTTCTTAATTTGCTTTGCGAGGAGTTACCTGGTAAAAATCGCCTATAGCTGGAAATCATGCCTAACAAATCATTATAACCTCTACGTCACTGGCGGACGGTGGTACATGGCAGCCATACAAGCCGAAAAGCCTAGCTTAGGTACTATCATTGCTTTGCTATTATCACTCTGCAGGTGTTAAACACTCATATTATTTGTTGGTAAATATTATACGTATGGAATGGAATGTTTTGTGTTGTCGTGCCAAAGATCCCGAGATTCTGGGTTTTACGACACAACTGGGCATGGCTTGTTCTGACGGCCTAGGCACGCCATTGCTACGTGCGACTTTCTCTCTTTCTGTTTATTTCTGTGTGGTATAGAAATACTGCATAGCTAACTACACGTAACACGAAATCAGTAGACACAAGTAAGCACGGTTTTCTGTGATGTAGTTGTAGGTGGGTAAGTACAAGGCTGAATGCTAATAAGGACCTCATATCCTGAGAATGAACTGATCAATGCAGCCATCACAAACGTGACTGATCGAGTTCTCAACCGGATAAATACTTCGATTTATCGTTTTATGTCTGCTAATACCACAGTAGAAAAAATAGTACATACATATACATATAATAGTACTAATACTGCAAATATCATGGATGGATAGTTAGGATAACTATGATAAGTAGGACAGTGTAGGTAACCTTTACATACAAACAACACTATAAATTTCTTCCTGTATGAACTGAACGCGTTTCCTTCTCAAAATATTTAGGGCAGCATAATAACTTCTATAATTCGGGATAGCTAAATGACTACTAACACCAACAATAATCCGCGTGAAGCTGTAAAGGCCTCTAGGGCCAATAGCAACTATCCATTCGAGAAAAAAACAATGGGCACTAGCTACTACCGCGATAGCTGATACGATCTAGGACTTGTAGGTTCTCAATTAAAAGAGACTACTGTCGACTGTCCTACGAAGAAAATTCTTGACAATGTTATTGTTTTTATATATTCAGCGGCATAGCAAGGTTAGAAGAGTGCAGATGCCCAATAGCCTGAACTTTCTGTTTGCATATGCGTACGTATTTTACAAATATTCAACAATGTTTTACAATTTACAACAGTTCTAAGTTTTGGGAAGTCAGTGTTCCTGTACCATCGACAGTAATAAAAAAAATGAATAGAATCGATAAGTAACCCTGCGTATCAAATATGAGTAAACTCATACGCCAGTATCTAACGATATCAGAGTAGAAAATAGCGATCCTGAAGTTCAATAACAGATTTTAATCATAATATCAGAAAATCGTCTACTTGAAACCGACAAAATTATCACCAATCAATCAAATCATATCAAAATTATCGTATTTGCCCTCCTAGATTAGGTACATCTCTTTTTTAGATAAGCCGTATCTATGTAACGTCAAGATGAATGTAAAAGAGTGAACTTGAAATGAGCAATTGATACATAGCGATAACAAAACAGCTGATATCCGGTAAAGTATTGTAATTTATTATTTTTAATAAGGGCCTTTCACATGTTTCGTTCTCCGTGATACAGCACTCGAGAAGCAAAAATAATATGAATAAACTATTAAACGAATCAATAAATGTTTTTGAACTAGATATAGGTAGGTACATATTTTGAGGAAAATTACCATGCATACAATTGACCCGCAGTCGTATAATAGATAGATAGTCAATCGCAAGTTACTTTGACACGGTATGAGTGTATGACTAACAAACATGATTGCAGATTCCCGTTTATTTATCGACGGGCGGAAAGCGTCCTACATAATAATATCAATTGTGTGACTTTAAACAAATCTACACTTGAGATCCTACATATTCCTTAATATTACTTGCATAGATAAATCTTGCCACGTGGTATGATTATAAATATCTTTAGATATTTTAAAGTAAATAGACATATTAATAATTTATCAGTGTTTCTTTTCATCGGACGGACCCAATACTACCTATAGATCAATTAAGATCAAAATGTCTCCTTTAAATGTGTTAAGTACATAACAGACAAAGTGTACTGTACAAGTTCATGACTGGACGATACGAATTAATAACAATTACACAGCATTATTAATATTGTCATAGAGCTTTGGTATGTCAGCGGCATTCCGCATTGTAATGATGGGACTGAACCAGAGTTGATGAAGTCAATTGTGTCGTCACGACGCCATTAAATCAAACCATTAACCTGCCAGTCAGTGTCTAGTGCGGTGTGATGCAAACAGAACAATGTGCCAAATAAAAGATTTATAACGGTGAAGAACAGCACTTTCCGCAAAGTTAATTGACAACTCGTGGTATTATCCAAAAAATATTTTAAAGTAGAATGGTGCAAAATATATGAGAAATACATCCGCACTGGAGCAGCATGGTGGAGTATTCTCCAGGCTTCCTTGAAAGGACAGAGCCGTATTCAGTATTGGGCCATTAATGAATTGAAGCCTTACTAGGATAGGGTTACTACCCTATCCTCTTACCTTGATTTTCTAGCCCAAGACAACGTAAAGGGCTCCAGTAAAAAAAATATATTATAAAGATTTTTTTGATGGATGATGGGTGAATTATTAGAAGTATATTTACCTACTCAATTACATATACAACATACATACAATGTGTGACGCGCTCCACACATGTTCACAATAATTTTGTAAAACGGCACGTGCTGGAGCTGCAATAATAACTGCACTATTGTTTATTTCCGTTCCAGTCATTATCAAAGATTAGTTACGAAAATTATTGCGTGTCTAGAGATAACAAAACTACGATAAAATATTTTGCTATGCATCCATCGCCCACATGTTGATCAGCTTTGCAAGAATGCCCAAAAAATTTGTTTTGAGGAATGCCCAAGTACAGTGTAGATAACTTTTCTATGAATATTAAATGCAAGTCAAAATGGACCCTATTTTGATTTACAATTAACAGCTCAAAGAGCATCACTAAAATTTTATGTGTAACCCATTTTTGAAGTTATACTTCTTTAGGCGCGTTATGAAATAAATGGAAAAATGATGCGAGTGAAATTTTAAGATTTGTAACACTTACTTGAATTGTTTTTTTATACTGTTTTTGAAGTGAAACTTCTTTAGAATCGTTAGTGATTTGAAACCGGATGCAACGACAGGTAAGATAATATAACCGCTAATTTCGTCATTCAATTTAACTTGTCCGTAGCTCAATGGTCAGGACGTAGATACACAATACCTGATGCGCAGGTTCGCGTCTCACAGTATTTCTTTTTTTTTAGTTTTATTTTTTTAGTTTTATTTTTATACTGTTTTTAAATACTTTCAAATGCTCTTTTAAATATTTTCAAAGAATTTATCAACAAAAAATAAGAATTTCATTCTTTCATTCTGTCGATCGACCAGCCGATTATACAGACAGTAAAAATGCTAAGTTGTATTCATAGATGGCGTGAGGAGTAAGATAGAACATTCGTTTTATTGCTAGATAGATTTTTAAAAAGTGCTAAGTTGTATTCATAGATGGCGCTTCGATTTATTGCTTTAAGATTCGATTTATTGCTTTTCATATCATTATCTTGAAACCAAAATTTTGGAAAGTTTCACTTCTACCACGTGTGAATTGCACACATTTTCTTTTTTTAAATATATTTTTTTAATATTGTTTTTTTAAACTGATTCTTTTTTTATATTTTTTCATGCTAAAGAAGTATAACTTCTCACGCGCGTACATAAGTAGGTACAACATGTTTTTTAATTTTATGACGGAAGTTAAAAATATGTAGTTGAAGTAATAACCTACTTTGCTTTATGTACGAAAAGATCATAAAATGAATGGTATGTATATACTAAAAGGAATGTTAGCTAGTTACATACATTACCTCTGGTAAGACGTGGTGTGGAAATTATTTTTATAGCCTTTCGACGTGTCACTCTACTACTAACTACTCACTATGTTGTATCGGTTACTACATTAGCTAACAAGGCATAAATGAGTAACCTATCTACCTAGATATTCCTTTACCATAGCCTTAATTTTTGTTTGTAGTGAAAATTATAATTTTGAATTAAAATTTAAAAAACTCGCGACAGTTTTATTTACACTAAACATAGTTAGTAGGAACACTCTCGATTAAGCCATCTTTCAAACAAAAATAACTAGATCAAAATCAGTTCTGAATCCGGTTGGGAGCTACGATGCCACAGACACTGACACGTCAACAACATATTATTAAAACATCCCTCTGTTAAAGAGGTACTGAAAAAATCAGAAAAATAAACTAAACTTTTAACTTTAAACTTTCTTATGTCATACATAATTATAACCTAATAAAAAATTAAAAATAATTTGATGAAAATTGAACTTCCTACTTATTAAAGTACTTAAACTTTAAATTACTGTTTTATACGCTATCAATTGGAATGGCACTGAAAGCCAATATCAGCTAAGCTATATCAGCCGTATCCTAAATCAGTCAAATCGTTTACTATATATGAAAATTCATTTGCCCACACAACTGCCCCCTAATGAGTTAATTAGCTTAGAAGTAATCTGAGGCTTAGAATAATTGCGGAGGAATTACAAACCCTAGAGGTAAAGAAAGCTTTGTCTGATTGTGACAAGCCATTTAGAGATAAATGGGAAAATACTAGCTTTCAATTCTTTTCGATCGCCGAAAAGTGGTTTTACAAAACGAAATGAGAAACAGGGAAGTCCCAATCATCCATCCCATGGGAACTTAAAACCGGGAAAAAACGAATTTCTTGTTCTGGACATGAACTATCAGTTTGTAGCGCGCGATGAAAACAAAAACATCCAAACATTTTCACAATAGCAATTAAGAGGCCGTGCCGAAAATTTGTTTGACAGAGTTATGTCATATTCATTGCGAAGCTATGTCTGTGTGCGTCGTTCACGCACACTTGGCTGAAGTTCGTGCTTAAACAATTTTGATCCTTTAGTTGATAATAATTTTAGGATGCATAGTATGAACAGTTTAGAAATAAAAGTGTGGAATGTTTTTGTATATTAGTTTAATATATTTATTACAATCAAAATGAAAAAGTTTTAGATAAACACACACTAGGTACATATTTAGGTTATTCAGTGTTTTGCATCAGAGATGTCATTCATTTATGTTTGCGATAAACTTAGAGTGTACAGACAAATTTAACATGTTTCATTGGTACCCACCCGAAAATCAAACGAGTCTTGATTTCATAAAAAATGTTTTTGAAAATGCAAAATTTAAAATTTTGGGCCATAAAAATCTTTGCCGAGCTGTAGGACTAAATATGTTTTCATATTCATAACCTATTAAATTGGCGTATTATATAAACTTAAATTAAAAATTGAAAAAAAAACCAGACTCAAAAAAAAACAAAGTGTGAATAGGTAAAAAGTAAAAAAATCATAAAATAAATCTAGATACGCGGCAGCGAATCAAGCCAAGTTCAAGCAAAGGAACTGGCTAGCCAGCGCCGAGTGTATTATAATATTACACGTCAAAGTCAAAGTATTTTATTCATATAGGTACCACTGATACACTTATGCACGTCATTTTTTAGCTTTTCGGAAAGTGCTTTGTCGTGGAGGAGAAGAAAAGCCCAAAGAAACTCCTCAGAACATCTTGTAAAAAAAATATTACAAAATAAGATAATAATACAAAAGTATTTACTATTCTGAGCGGAACTGGTTGAAGAGCTGGTCATTTCCATGCCTCTTTGTCATTTAAATACTCGTCTACACTATAATATCCCTTGCCTAACAATTGTGTCTTTACACGTTTTTTGAAAGTTTCTATTGGCAAGTCACGTATTAATTTTGGGATTTTATTATAGAAATGTATACCAAGCCCTATGAAAGATCGCTGCACTTTACTTAGGCGGAACGAAGGCGTAACTAATTGATGCATTCTTTTCGTATGACGATTATTAATATCAAAATTTTGTTTATACGCGTTTATACTCTTCCGTATAAAAACTACATTGTTAAAGATATACTGGGAAGCTACTGTAAGTATACCTGTTTCCTTGAACTTTTCACGCAAAGACTCCCGAGACCTAAGTTTATAAATAGCCCTAACTGCCCGTTTCTGGAGTATGAAAATTTGTTTTATATTGGCTGCTTTACCCCATAACAAGATGGCATAAGGCACGAACCACTTGGTGCCACTTTTGACCCTTCTATAACTCAAAACCTCTTTAACGTAAACACATTACGTGTGTTTAATTATATTCATAAGGACATATAGAAGCCCAAATTTAATGAAGCTAGCTCAAATGGTTATAAAGATATGAAGGTCAAAATGTCGTAAATTTTAGCACTGACTGACTGACTGACATATAGTACCTAAATCTAAGCTACTTCCAGATGACCTAGAAGGATGAAATTTGGAATCCAGCTCGGTAATTGTGTTCAAGCGTAGGAAAAAAATATAAAAAAATAAAAAGTCGAAAAATAAGTGGTGTCCCCATACAAAAAACTTGTAATATGCGTAAGCAATCAGCCAACGGTGTGTCGTCGGCGGCGCGTGGCATTGCCTAGTTTTCTTTACAAAAGTAATGATATCCCACCAAAAACATAAATGTAAAAAAGGAGAGCCAAGTTCAATACAAAAATTCTGATAAAAACTGGCTTAGTGAAATCTAACCTACTTTAAGATCTCACATTTTTAAATAACAGCAATTGTTATAGGTATCCAATAAAGCAAAGAAATAGAGTTTAATACTTGTTCTTTAGAATCGTTAGTGATTTGAAACCGGATGCAACGACAGGTAAGATAATATAACCGCTAATTTCGTCTTTCAATTTAACTTCTCCGTAGCTCAATGGTCAGGACGTAGATACACAATACCTGATGCACAGGTTCGCGTTTCTCAGTATTTGTTTTTTTTTAGTTTTTTTTTTAGTTTTTTTTATACTGTTTTTAAATACTTTCAAATGCTCTTTTAAATATTTTCAAAGAATTTATCAACAAAAAATAAGAATTTCATTCTTTCATTCTGTCGATCGACCGACCGATTTTACAGACAGTAAAAATGCTAAGTTGTATTCATAGATGACGCGAGGAATAAGATAGAACATTCGTTTTATTGCTAGATAGATTTTTAAAAAGTGCTAAGTTGTATTCATAGATGGCGCTTCGATTTATTGCTTTAAGATTCGATTTATTGCTTTTTCATCTCATTATCTTGAAACCAAAATTTTGGAAAGTTTCACTTCTACCACGTGTGAATTGCACACATTTTCTTTTTTTGTTCCTATAAATACATATTTTGATTTTGCATAGAACTTGGCACTCATTTAGATCTCCGTTCGTTTTGCGGCGAAGCCCATAGCTAAGCTTAATTTTTGTATTGACCTTGGCTGTCCTTTTTTACATTTATGTTTTTGGTGGGATATAACTCAATATCACGCCAACCGATTTCAATGATTCTTTTTTTAATTGAAACCAGGTGCTTGCCATGTAGTCCCACATAAAGAACGGGATCTGACAAGTACTTTTTGAGTAACTTTGAAGTCGGTTATTTTTTGTTAGTAGGTAAATACATCATACACCTACGATATGCCGATGATATAGTTATCCTGCTGGGTTCCCTGGAAGAACTTGGTATAATGCTCGGAAACTTTAACAGCGCCTCACAACGGGTGGGTCTTAAGATGAACATGGACAAGACGAAAAACATGTCAAATGTCCATGTCACACCCATATCGGTTGTTGTTGACGGCGCTGCTCTCGAAGTTGTAGACGAATACATTTACCTGGGACAATTGATCCAGATGGGTAAGTCCAACTTCAAGAAAGAAGTCACTTGTAGAATCCAACTCGGATGGACTGCGTTCGGGAAATTGCGTCATATCTTGTCATCCAAAACACTACTTCAGTGCCTGAAGTCGAAGGTGTTCGAGTAGTGTGTGTTGCCAGCGATGACATACGGCTCCGAGACGTGGTGCTTCACTATTGGCCTAATCCACAAGCTCAGAGTAGCACAGCGGGCTATGGAGAGGGCTATGCTCGGTATTTCTCTACGTGATCGCATCAGAAACGAGGAGATCCGTAGACGAATAAGGGTAACCGACATAGCTCAAAGAATTAGCCGGCTGAAGTGGCAATAGGCTGGCCACATAGTGCGAAGGACCGATAACCGTTCGGGAAGAAAAGTCCTCGAATGGCGCCCGCGTTTCGCAAAACGGAGTACAGGACGCCCCCCGACAAGATGGACCGACGACCTGAAGAAGACAGCGGGAATCCGTTGGATTCAGAAGGGGAGGCCCATGTCCAGCAGTGGACCTACCAAGGCTGATGGATGGATGGAGTTTAATATGGAGCCGTCCCCCAACACGACAAAATTTTATTTAGATAAATTAAATATAATGTATATATAAAAATCAATAGCTGTTAGTTTGTCTCGCTAAAACTCGAGAATGGCTGGACCGATTTGGCTAATTTTGATCTTGAAATATTTGTGAAACTTCAGGAAAGGTGTAAACGGTGAGAAATATAAATAATAAGTAGTAAAAAATACTAAAATCAAACAAATTGTTCCTAGCTGTGAAACATTTGATATCTTTTGTCAAATTGTCATTTGGTTGTCAAATATTTATAGGTGCGTTCAGAAATTTGTCTGTTTCATAGCTGTAGTAGGAGGTCCGATTTCTTTGAAAACTTAACGACTATATTATCTTTCTAATGTAACATCAGCGACATCTACCTTTTTTATTTTGTAACTGACAGTAGAGGGAGAGGGGAAAGAGGAGGGAGATGGGGCTCGAAGGAGACCTCGAGAGGGGTGAGTTGTTAGGCAGTACAGAGTTTGCCGGGTCAGCTAGTACATTTGTAATATTCATGTTATTTATGACTTTTTAAAAGTGAAACCTTCAAAAATTTTGTTTTCAGGATAATGAGACGAATGTAAAATTTCGGGAAGATGATAATTGTAGGTTTTAGTAATGATCATAGTGATTCAAAGTTAGATAATTATTTTACGTTTTATTCGTATACTATATCACATATATGTATTTATTCAGACTCAGAGCTTAAACCTTTTATACACCGCCCATCTTTCTGTACGTCCCGCCAAGGCCATGCACGATGCACGATGCAAAAGTACCATAAATAGGCTTGACGTACGTCGATAATATTATTAATTGTTTGCTGTATTTGCACGACCAATTTTCGTCCTGTTTTCCATGCCTTAGGAAAATTTCCCTGCTCGAAACAGGCATTCAGGAGCCCCCTTAGTTGCTACTCCAGGGACTCTGCGGCGTCCAGGGCGGAAACCAGCACTCGACCCGGAACAACATCGGGACCCGGGGTGGTATTTTTGGAGCGCAACCTTGCCACAGCGGCGCCAACTCAACTCAACTCAACTCCCCTTCCCTCCCCCTCCCCCTCCTCCTCCCCTCCCCTCCCCCTCCCCTCCACTCCCCCTCCCGTCCCCTGTACAATGCTTCCTATCTCGCTTTAGAATTTATGTGTCTGTCTCTTTTTACTGGACAGTTTCGTTTCATCGAATTTCAAATCACCCCCGTACTAAAGAAGTTTTCATTTCAAAAATGTAAGTTGAAACACTTGAAGTACTACTAAGTGAATTACTAAGTTGAAAAACAAAAATGGAACTTAATAATTTCTAGGAGTAAAATTAATAATATGTGACGTCACACAACGATGGGGGACGGATCAAAAAGTTATGAAATTAGTGTGACGTAATTTATGGATGGCCCCTTGATGATTAACTAAATTCACCCCTCCTCGTAACTACCCCCCCCCCCCCCCGAAATAGCCAATTTAGTACTACATAAATCAAACCCTTTCATTTGATACCCCACTCGGGTATGTTCGCTGAATTCAGTATATTTATCTCCTTCCTAACTATATGAACTACTATAACTACCATACTACTATAACTACCCCACCCCCACGCCTTGAAACAGCCAATTTTGTAATTCATAGAAACATGATGATTCGTGGTGTTATTAAAATAAAAAATAATTAATTTAATAATTGGATCAAAATGTGGTAGTCGGCGTACAATTTGTGTATATTTTTACGTAAAATACGTGAGCGTTACGTCATACAGGGCGATACGTCCTCACGCGGAGAGAGCCGTGGCGGTACTAATTTAATATATTTAATGCGGTCCATAATATAGTTCAGTTTGCAACTATTATTAATAAACGAAATCATTATTTTTTCATAAAATAAAATTTTGATTCTATTAAAGGATTAACTGAAGATTAATGTATATTTTTTAAAATTTCCTTAAAGTGTTTCTAATTAATAGAAAAAAAATACTTACTTCGAACGAAATTACGTTATTTCAAAAAAAAATTCTGCTATATTTGGATAGAAATTTAAAAAACTGGCTAAGCTACTTAATAAAAGACCGTATACATATGTTATTTATATTTTTTAATGTTTGGAATATTTTGTATTTTCGTTGTAAAACGAAGACAAAAAGCACTTGCTCGTTACTTTTCGGAAAAGAAGGGTTTTAAATAGTGGTGATTTGCCATTATTATAAATAATATGTTAGATTCGTCTGGCCTATCAGCAAGAACAAGAATTAGACTCTTATATTAACAAAAAACAAAGCTTAATCACTTTATCCTGTTCACGCAAACAGTGATTAAAATTGACCGAAATTGTTGATATCGCGGCACGGAGCCTTAAATTGTAATATGAGTAACTTTCGTAACTAAATAATATACATACAATACTCGAGCGAGAGTAAAGTGCTCTTATACTTCTAATCACTTAGTACTATCAATGACCATTCGAAATCGGGGTGCAGTGATGATGTCATGCAGCTTATGTAATGAAAATGATTCATAGGAAACGTAATATTTCAATGTAACCTTGAGTGTAAACTCTTTAAAACGATCTAGTTCAAGAGCAAGCTTAGCAATATATCACCCTAACATAATATATAGCTATATTTAGTGTAGATTTCCCAATATTTATTCCTCCGGAATGATGATGCATAAGCGTGACATTCGAAAGTAAGTTATAGTATCGTGTCCACTTTTAAGGAGAATTTTATGTCGAGCCTTTCTCAACCGGGAACTATTTCAAGGCTATCTTACGGCTCCATACTTTCTACTGCACACAGTCATGAGTATTCCACTTTTAATGTTAACAGCTTTGAAGCGGTATGAAGTTTTCGTATCGTGATAGAAGAAGAAGGCAAGAAGGCAAGGTAAGATATGAATCTTTTATACAAGCGTTTTGCGTTGATGGGGTAGGGGAAGGGGGGGCATAACGGGGTCACGGGGCATGACGGGGTCACCCAAAAAAACAAGTAACGATGCACACTAAACGTTTGTTGTTTTCACTAATAAATGACCATTTTGTATCAGTATTTAATCCGACAGTGACCGGCGACTAGTCTGCAGTCGTTTGGTTTTTACGAAAATAAATATTTTTTGATGTGATTTCATCTAATTTTGAGTGAATACGGAAACACATGTAAAAAGGTAAGTGTTTTCATTACTATTATTGTTTATATGTTGTGTTTTTGTAGAGATATTATTTATTGATATGTTTTATACAAAATCACTCTAACTGTAGATTTGTTTTTTTTGTCAATTATTTCACATAATGTTACCAGTAGGGGCATGACAGGGTCATGGCTATGGGGCGTGACGGGGTACCCCATTATGTAAGGTAGCCTAAAGGAATGATGTGAATATTTGATATTGGAATTTTAATTTTGTTTTAGGTATTACATATGGTACGAACGTACAAAAAGAAAAGTTCGAGAGGCAATACATACATTATACAAAACTTAGACGAGGATACTTTATACCTGTATTGCCTTGATGAGAAACATACATATTTAAAGTCTGCGGAGGGTTGGGTGGCCTGCCAACTATGCAGACGATGGTGTCATACAACCTGTGGTCGTGTTGACGACGAGAACCCAGAAGAAATTCACATCTGCACTTATTGTGAATAAAATAACCATGTACCCCATACTGCCCCTACCACGGGGCACAATGGGGTTTTCATAAGGGTTTCGTAAAGTTAAAATTTAAGCATTATTTGATTAGTTACTTCGCCAAATTCTATGCCAAATGATAACCCTAATAAGTAACCAAAGTGTTATGATTATAATAATTACTTAATATATTTTGTTTATTCTGTTATTGGCTATTTCCCTTAACTTCCCCGTTATGCCCCCCCTTCCTATACCATAAAATCATTTATGATGCTTTTTTTATTTGCTACAAATTATAACACTATCGAAAACCATATAATTTGTGATAATATTAAATCGACAAATATAATTATGAAATAGTTAAATAGGACCAATAAAATGAAGTAAAAATGAAAATTTTTAACTCATCTTTTTCGAGTGTTTTCCTAACCATGTTACGTTAGTTTAATTCGACTGTGACTCGCACTAATCCTACGATTTACTATGGTAGGTACCTAGTTCTTATTTACTTTTCATTTTCACTTCATCACTCATCTTTTGGGCGGAATCCTAATAAAATGAGAAATAACACTGCTGTCAATACGTATATAATATTAAACAAAATGTTTGTCACCTGCACCGTAAAGAACTGCTCATGAGGTCGCGAAGCTTATCTTGGGGGACATGAATTAATAAACGAATTATGCACATTGAAGTATTATTACTAGCGTATAGAATAGAACCAACATCGCGAACACCATGTATGTCCCAATGCATTGGCGCCACGTGGCTTCATTGAATCTTCAATGGATTCGTTTGAATTTGAAAGGAGAACGGGGGCTCAATTTTGAAAATCGAACCTCCCGGGCGGGACACACATTTTGTTCGAAATCTCTGTTCTTTGACATTATACTTCAATGATTATGCATATTAGTTTCATCTAGCTGGATGCTGGGGCCAGTTTCTGAAGATGGGGGCGAATAATGTAAGGCAGAAGACGGTAGAAGGAAACGGTCGCAACCCTGACTAGTTACTGTCAGAAGACGCAACTTTAAACAAATTATTAATTAGTAATTACTCTTCTATCTCCAGTGTGAAAGACTATGTCAGTATTTTTCTGTTTCTGTGAAGGTGCTATCAGGAGCTAGTTTGGTATTTTAATCATTTCTTAAAAACGCAAGAACGTACATATTTCATTTGAGGCTTTTATCATAAAAAATGCTCTTACATAATTTGTATGAGCAGAAAACATTTGTAACAAAACTCAAAAGTACTAAGGGGACCACAGAACATCTAATAATTAGTTAGAAAGGAATTGTGGGCAAGGTAGGCGCGCCAATACTGTGATCAAATGCGCACATCGCACAAAAACACGCGATTGCGCTGTTTAGTGACTCGCAAACTCCAACGGAGAAAAGTACTGCAAAATACTGCGACTTAATTACGTAAAAATGCCTTCATGTGCGGTAATTGGAAAAAACTTTGTTTCGGAGGCCATGATGAAATATGAGTCTGTCGACGGAGTAAGTAATTTCAATCAAAAAGTATAAAAGTATATAATGAATAAGTATACCTTGCGAAAATAAATACCGATAAAAATTTATCGACAATCAATCCCTAGCTACAGAGTCACGCCTACTTCATGCACACATAACAATCCTCGTGCGTATTTGTTCATTTTCGTTAGTAGCGTTTATTGAAACGGCGACAGCGGTTCCCATACAAATTACGTGCTATGCCCCTTCTAACTAATTATTAGATGTTCTGTGAAGGGGACTGTCACAACAAGCAGGATTATGTAGATTTATCTATTCATATGAATCGTCCATAGTAACTATTATAGTAATGATTAGTTAAGAGCATCTCATTGTGGTATCGTAATTGCACTCGTAAACATTAACGTCCGTGGCAAGAATACAGGTAATAAACTTCAAGCAGATAAGAAAACTAAGCATTACAAACTAATCCTTTTAGCGATAATTACTACACAATTCGTTTGTATTTTACACGTCTACGTCATTAAAGTACATTATAACGAATTCATTTACATACTAACGAATTCATTTGACGACCCGTGTGGCGCAATGGTTACCATGCCGGATCGCCGCGTCAAAGGTCCTGGGTTCGATTCCCAGCGAGGCGGAAATTTGAATGATGAGTTTGAATTTCTGTTCTCGGTCTGGGTGTGAATGTCCTTGTCTTGTGTGTTGTCCATGGCACCCACGACACAGGGAATCCTAGTGTGGGGCTATGAGTGTGAAGCGTGTGAAGCGTATACTTCAAAAAGTAACGCATGACGTTTCATCCAATATTGTCAGTTCAGAATACCTACATCATATCAAAAAACCAGCCAAGTGCGTGTCATGCCACGCTCAATATAGGGTACCGTAGTTCATCGATTATATTTATTACTGTATATGTATAAGGGTTCCGTTTTGACTACGGAACTCAGAATTTTGAGCTTCATCATAAGAACCAAGGCGCTTAGGTTAATGATTAGAATACATAACTCATAAGTCATAACTAATGTAGATACATTAGTTAGAGGTATTTATATTGGCAAAGTTTCAAGCAAATAAAACGGTTAGAAATGATAGATAAATTATTAGATAACGTGTACATAATTTTCTCATCGCCCTTCCGGAATTGTAGTATTTGAATCTATAATAGTGTTATCCATATTATAACTTAAGTATCTAACTCCTAATCAAGATGTATCGTTATACATATTAACACAAACATCATAATAAATAAAAGAAGTGTGTGCGTGTAATCTTTACGCGCGATTTAAGTAAAACTTCTTTGACGTTGGTGACACATTATTATTAGTGATGGGCCGACTATGGGTTTTGCCGATCAGCCGACTAGCCGACTAATCGGCAAAAAAATTGCCGACTATTCGGCCGACTATTCGGCAATGCCGATCATCCTTACTTCGGTCAAATTGATAAAATATAAAATATAAAAAATGATAAAATATTCACACTGGCAACTTTGCTTGATCCTAGATATTGACCACAGTTTTTCGAGGCTGCAAATGTGCGCACAGTGAAATCGCAGTTTTTACTGGGAGCTCTAAAAATAATTTAAATGATGATGACAGCGACCCGAATAAGCACGCAGAAAATTATCAAAATGGTCAAAATAAAAATTTAAAAGTTCACCACAACTTTTAGGAGTGTTACGAAGACCTAGTGTAGACAAAAAGAAATGAGAGGTGTCAAGGGACACCCGGATGGAACGAAGTTCCTTTCGATTTAAGTATTTTGTTTTTTGAAGTGATTCAGAAAGTTTTACAGAGATGGCGCTGTACAACTTTCTGAATCACGCTAGCGTGATAAGTATTGTGGCAAATTTCCGTAAGAAAATTTTCCGTCTAGCCCCCTTTCATAACGCGATAAGGAACTTCGTTCCAAAATTAAAAATATTGATAACTGCAGCTCTTGAGCTTGACATGTACTGTTCATCACATGTAATAAATAGAAAAGAAGACCCTTTCGAGTGGTGGTGGAAGAATAATACGAGAAATGGCTCGTATTGTTAAAATATACTTATATGAGTTGACCTGCTAGCACTGTATATAGTGAACGACTATTTTCCGAGGCTGAGAATATTTACGAAAATAAAAGGAACCGATTACTTCCCGATCGAGCTGGAAGTCTGACGTTCCTTCGTCATAATTTACCTTTGCTTGAGCAAAGAAAATAAAAGTACGATTGTTAAATTTAATTTAAAATATGATTAAAAATAAAAGTACAAACTTGTTAATTATAATAAATGTTGCTACATACATTAAAGAATGTTTGTTATTTCTTAAAATATTAAATCTAGTTAAATCAAGAGACACAATCGTGTCTAAGCACCAAAGTACACTTACAACATTATTGTTGTATTGACACAAGTCTCTTTTCCCGAAACCTAGTTAACATATACCAACACAACAACTCACCAAATTTTTTATTCCATATAATTAATTATTAGCGAAACTTCAACACTTTTTACATTCTCTTATCATTTTGTTTATTAATTGTTTCCATAAAACACTAAAAATTATTTCCATCTTTCAATTATTTAATTCTTTTCAGCGACCAAAATTTTTGCAAATTTTTGCTACCTCCGTTTTGGGATTCCTGAGAAATATTTTTACTAATTTTGGATGAATTTTTTCTACAAGGTTGGTATTAAATATTTCGATATTAGTATGGTTGTGACCACAGATATGCTTAATAAGTAGATAGCGTATACAGATTATATACTGAATGCTTGTATTCATGGATAAAGTAGTGGAACTGGATCACAAATTCACAATCATGGATATTACTCTAACTGGATACATAACTTCGTAAAGGTACTTGAAAACGGATGACGTTTGAAGGGTGGGGGGAGAGGGGGTAATTATGAAGAAGGGGATGAATTTATTGAATTACGCGAGCATACCCATGTGGGATATCAAATGAAAGGGCTTGATTTGTGTATTAAACATTGGCTGATTGAAGGGGGGGGGGGGGGGGGGATAGTTATGGAGAAGGGGATGAATTTCTTGTATTACACGAACATACCCGGGTGGGATATCAAGTGAAAAGGCTTGACTTGTGTATTAAAAAATTGGCTGTTTGAAGGGTGGGAGGGTAGTTATGGGGAAGGGGATGAATTTACGGAATTCCGCGAACATACCCGAGTGGGGTATCAAATGAAAGGGTTTTATTTGTGTATTACAAAATAGGCTGTTTCAAGGGGGGGGCGGGTAGTTATGGGGAAGGGGATGAATTTATTGAATTACGCGAGCATACCCGAGTGGGATATCAAATGAAAGGGCTTGATTTGTGTATTAAAAATTTGCTGTTTGAAGTGGGGGGGGGGGGGGGGTAGTTATGGAGAAGGAGATGAATTGATCGTATTACACGAACATACCCGAGTGGGATATCTAGTGAAAAGGCTTGACTTGTGTATTAAAAAATTGGCTGTTTGAAGGGTGAGGAGGAGGGGTAGTTATGGGGAAGGGGATGAATTTATTGAATTACGCGAGCATACCCGAGTGGGATATTAAATGAAAGGGCTTGATTTGTGTATTAAAATTGTCTGCTTGAAGGGTGGGAGGGTAGTTATGGGGAAGGGGATGAATTTATTGAATTACGCGAGCATACCCGAGTGGGATATCAAATGAAAGGGTTTGACTTGTGTATTAAAAATTGGCTGTTTAAAGGGTGGGGTGGGGGGTAGTTATGGGGAAGGGGTGAATTTGAATTGAATTCCGCGAACATATCCGAGTGGGGTATCAAATGAAAGGGTTTTATTTGTGTGTTACAAAATTGGCTGTTTGAAGGGTGGGGGGTGAAGGAGATGAATTTATTGAATTACGCAAACATACCCGAGTGGGATATCAAATGAAATGGTTTGACTTGTGTATTAAAAATTGGCTGTTTGAAGGGTGGGGAGGAGGGGTAGTTATGGGGAAGGGGATGAATTTATTGAATTACGCGAGCATACCCGAGTGGGATATGAAATGAAAGGGCTTGATTTGTGTATTAAAATTTTCTGCTTCAAGGGTGGGACTGGGAGTTTAGTTATGGGGAAGGGGATGAATTTATTGAATTACGCGAACATACCCGAGTGGGATATCAAACGAAAGGGCTTGATTTGTGTATTAAAAAATTGGCTCTTTGAAGGGGGGGCGGTAGTTATGGAATTCCGCAAACATACCCGAGTGGGGTACCAAATTAAAGGGTTTGATTTGTGTACTACAAAATTGACTGTTTAAAGGGGGGTGGTTATGGGGAAGGGAATGAATTTACTGAATTCCGCAAACATACCCGAGTGGGTTATCAAATTAAAGGGTTTGATTTGTGTATTACAAAATTGGCTATTTAAAGGAGGATTAGTTATGGAGAAGGGGATGATTTTACTGAATACCGCGAACATACTCAAATGGGGTATCAAATAAAAAGGTTTGATTTGTGTATTACAAAATTGGCCGTTTGAAGGGGTGATAGTTATTGGGAAGGGGATGAATTTACTGAATCCTGCGAACACACTGCGTACAAAAAGATATGAAATCCGAACAAAAACAGCTTCACTGTAAAAAAACCGCACCAAGTACACTTCAAATTATAGTTACAAAAATGATAATTAAATTTTTACAAAAAATTATGAAATCAAAAAAAACCCAAGTACATCATCGTTTTAGATTAGAAAAAAATTTTTGCTGGAAAAAGTTAAAAAAATGGTGTACTTGGTGTGCATTATACTTTATAGTACGCGCTTTTTTCAAATAATCTTAAATTAATTAAAAATTTAAAAAATCCCCGACAGTTTTATTAACACTAAACATAGCTAAGAACACTCGAATAAGTCACCTTTCAGACAAAAAAAGACGAATACAAAATTGGTTCATCCGTTTGGAAGCTACAATATCACAGACAGACACACAGATACATAGATACACAGACACACAGTTACACCGATACACAGACACGTCAAACTTATGACACTCTCTATTTTCGTCGGGGGTTAAAAAGTTATAACAAATATTATTATCTTCCAATAAGTCAAATGATCGAAAATCTTAATTATGCACACCAAGTACACCATTTTTTTAACTTTTTCCAGCAAAATTTTTTTTCTAATCTAAAACGATGATGTACTTGGTTTTTTTTTTGATTTCATAATTTTTTGTAAAAATTTAATTATCATTTTTGTAACTATAATTTGAAGTGTACTTGGTGCGGTTTTTTTACAGTGAAGCTGTTTTTGTTCGGATGTTGATTGTATAATTTTGTAGTTTTCTTTATCTACTTTATTTTTAGTAGCGAAAATAAATGCCGACTATCCGGCCTTTTTTGCCGACTATTCGGCGAACAGTCGGCGCCAAGAAAACATGCCGAATAGTCGGTTTTCCCGACTAGTCGGTTGTAGTCGGCCCATCTCTAATTATTATCAAAAAAGTTAACTTTTGATACCCCACTCGTTCATACTCGCGGAATTCAGTAAATTCATCCTCTTCCCCATAACTAACGTCTCCCCCCACCCTCCTTCAAACAGCCAATTTTGTTACACACAAATCAAACCCTTTCACTTAATACCCCACTCGGGTATGTTCTTTGAATTTCATCGGACTACTTCCGTTCGAATACTTCCGTCCGAAACATAATCGGATATGTCAAGTCGCACCTAAAGAAGTTTTATTTCAAAAAAATCTATTTATACAATATAAGTTGAATCCAAAAAAAATTTTTTTTTTTAAACGCTTTTATTTCAATTTTTTTTTTGATTTTCGTGTATTGTCATCGGAAATACACATGTCTGCCAAATTTCATCAATTTTCATTAAAGGGAAGTCATTCAAATTAACGTTACAAGATTTGATCCTTTGATGCTCCGAAGTGAAGCTAAATATAAAAGCGATTAATAACCTTATTGCCGTGTAAATAGAGTAGCATTTTGATCATAATATTGAAGATTTGATGCGTTGATGCTCCGAAGTGAAAGTAAATAAAAGCGTTTAAAAATACACTACATAGCATGAGAGCT
Organism: Thymelicus lineola; assembly: GCA_963932265.1. Taxonomy (NCBI): domain Eukaryota; kingdom Metazoa; phylum Arthropoda; class Insecta; order Lepidoptera; family Hesperiidae; genus Thymelicus; species Thymelicus lineola. Next base: position 7,985,881 of record OZ010686.1, read on the forward strand.
AAATACATCAAAAAGAGATTGAATTTGAAGATGACAGTAAGCCCTTTGGCTAACTATCAAGTATCAATTAAGTATGCTAAACAAATATTACATCCTCAATCAAAACAGATTTTACGGAATAACTCATTCACACCAATATACAACAAAATTACAAAACTGAAAACAGAATAAACACTATAGATAATAAATATCTAAATCCAATACCTAAATGGATACGAATCTGGCATTCAGAAACGGAAGCGTCCATTCCGCATCCATTCCATGTCTGGAACAACAATGTGTTGCCAATGTGAACAGAGTTGTTATTATTCGTTCTTTTATGTACAAAAATCGAAAAACGCCAAAGTCGACTAACGGTTTTAGTGATGGATAGCTGGTTAAAAAAAAAAGGTAGGAGACCCGCAACCCGCAATACTTCTGGCTTTTCGAATTCCGACTGAAAAATGTAAGGAAACATTTCACGGTTAATTTTAGAAGGATGGGAGTAGCTGGCCAGTGGGTGAATAACTTTGCCACCCTGCATGAATATACCGTCGGGAATCGGGATTAAACTGGGATAGATGGATTTAATGGAGCAGGTGAGTTCTGTTCTGACGTTGTAGGCTCGTACGATGATCAGGATGCTCCGAACAATCTATGATGATAGGTGGCCGTGTAAACGGCGCAACAGTAAATGTAAAACCCAAAACACGTTAGCAAAAGATGTCGCGGTTCAAGTTCGGGCAAAGTTCATTGACTAACTTGTTAACCTGGTGTTCAATTGCGCCGGCAACCCGTAGACACTAGACATGTATTGTATAAGTTCTATATACAACTACTCGTTTACTCCTCAGATTTCGTCGTTGCTAACGTCAATAATCGTTAAACGAAGTAATATGTGTAAAATGGAGTAACCAGGTCGCACAGGTTTAAGCTATTTTCAGCTCTTCATTTCATTGTAATTTGTAACATATTTTATTAGTCATAAAAGTAAATTCTTCAAAAAAAATTTTTTCAAGTATCGCCATTCGGATGCTTGCAAGAGGAATTTATTTTATAATCCTACGTTTTAGGTTCGAGTACTCAAAATATTGCTCATTTGCAGGCCACTTTTTGGCAGTAGTAGAAGGCAACAAAACGTCGCTCCGTTGTTATAAAACAAACAGTACCAAGGTTGAATACGGTGTAACTACCGATATGTGCCAGTTGGAGTAATTTAATGGCAATTACTTCAATACTTGGTGAGCGCGTTACACATACACACATAATAATAAATCAACAAGTATAGTAATGTCTGTAATTGTTTGTGAGCATTCCGCTGGCTGGTTCACTCAGATATTCTGAGTAGACAAGTTCTTACTTGTTTTATAGCCTGAAGGGCAGACGAAAAAGCATACGGGCCACATGATGGTAAGTTGGTTACCGTCGCCTATGGACAAGAGCAATACCAGAGGAATCGCCAATGCAACGCCGGCTATGAAGGAGAACTCTTTTTACACCTTTTTTTGAAGAACCCCATGTCACACCGCTCCAGGATGGAATACCTCAGAAGAAAGTTCATTCCACAGTTTGCATGTACGTGGCAAAAAAGTTCGTTAAAATCGGACCGTAGACGTAGAGGTTCTCCACGAGTCCAATCGATGTGGATGAAACTTCAATCTTCGGAGAGTGGTGCAATGATAAAAACCAGATGTAGGCATCAAGTCGAACAACTGTAGAACACGCAGAGAGAACCGAAGTCTCTTCTGAAACTCAGATGTTCTAACCTGTGGGCTGTGAGTGACTCGTGAGTCATTGATAACTCGGACCGCGCGCTTCTGTATGGTGTCAAATGGCTTAAGCTGGTATTGTGGCGCCCCTGCCCAGAGGTGGGAACAGTACTCCATTTGTAGCCTGACTTTATAAAGCATAAGCAGATGCCTCGAAGTGAAGTACTGTTTAGCCCGGTTCAGGACATCAAGCTTCTTGGAGGCCAGCTTAGCCTTGCTCGAGATGTCAACTCCCAGAATCCCGACACTTTTACTCTCACGGTGAGCGCGGTACCCTGGAATTAAGGCGCTATGGCAAATGGGGTTTCCTTAGCGGTAAACGCGCATACTTGTATTTTCGCGGGGTTAAACTCGACCAAATTGAGTCGACCCCACTCCGATACTTGCTCCAGAGAGTTCTCGACTTCAGACAAAAGTTTCTGCTATCCGCCATTTGCAACTGAGAGGAATTGGCGGGGGCTGTGTAGTAGGCTTTCCCTGTACTATCATCTGCATAGCAATGGATGTCACTTGTACGCTGCAGCATGTCATTGAAATTTATTAATTTTTATTGAAATAATAATAAGATAACAGACCAAATGAGTCGATGCTGATATATCGAAACTTATTTCTTACTATTATTTTTTATTAATACCTATAGGTTATATATTCATATATCTAATCTAATATCTTTAAACGAGCAATTCTTGTATATATATATATATATAATTGGAATCTCGGAATCGGCTCCAACGATTTTCATGAAATTTAGTATATAGGGGGTTTCGGGGGCGATAAATCGATCTAGCTAGGATTCATTTTTAGAAAATGTATAATATAATATAATATCGGTGTTTTCAGGCAATGATAAACTTCTACAATATACTCTTCCTGACATCTATTGGCAAGTAGCAATACTAAAGCTACTTCAGTAAATGGCGTTGTTAAGCAACACTAAACCGAGCAAAGCTCGGTCATCCGGGTAATTTAACCTTATTTGTCAAATTAGTTCGCCTATTCATGGATTCGATGATGACGCCACGTCATAACACCTATCAGAGAACTTTTTACATGAAAATGTAAAATCTATGTGTAAAACACAGGGAATAGAACGATTAACTTTTGATTACAGAGTAGTACCTAATATGCATCGCGGCAATGTATCTTTACGATATCAACGCCCCCACTTATTTCCCAATCCCAACACAAAAGCTCTGGCAGTCTATAAATAAGAAGCTCTTGTCCATCAAAGTAACTACTAAATAATGTAGTCTGCTTAATTAAATATCTTCATGACAGGGCATGAATCCAATAGAATTGATAAGCTTATCTATCTATCAACCTTTTTGAAGTGAAAACTTCTTTATAGTTGGGCATATTTGATATGGGATAAAACCAATCAGTTCGCTCGACACCGTAATCATTTTAATCGACACAAACCTGTGGCGCCTTCTCAAAGAAGTACAGAACTATAGTTACTTAATTTACAGCTCGTATTAATATCAAGATTGTAGTTTACATTATATACTTCACGAGGCGTTGGCAGCCATTCACTAAAAATGTAATGAATAAAAACACTTCATTTAAAAATATTTCCTGCCATTTTCCTGCACAATAAAATATTTCCTGACGATTCAAAAAATACACACGTAATTGTTCAAGTTTTTAAATCTGTCGGCACTCCCAGAGTGCATTTTTCTTTTTTTTTGCCACTTGAACGACGAATGACAGGAATGTAATCTAGCTTGAAGATCACAATTTTTTAATACTTGACCTTTTGGGCAAATTTTCTGTTTCTTTTTATTCCATACAGCCAAAGGTAAATGTTTAATGTCATATTTGTCGCTCTATTTATCAACAAGGACATTAATAGACAAGCCTTTGATAGAAACAAATAACTGTATCGAATTATAACTGTATTGTTAGAACAACAATGCAACAAAAACAAAGGACGTTGTACCTGAAATAGTACTAGAAAAAGTTTTGAAATAACAAGCAATAGTCTTATCTTTAGGTACAAGAAATATTCATGGCAATTTTGTTTGTGTAAGAGTAAGCAATAAATATAATGCAAACATTATCATAGCGATAGCTACCTGTTTGCACATTTTTAGTTTGTATAATTATGACATGACATGGTTCGCGTGATCGCGTGTTGATGATAGGGTGATAGGGTTGATTAAGGCGGTAGCCAAATTACTGTTAGAGTCAGCATTTTAAGTTCTTTTGTTTCTTACATTACAAACAATGTTTTAGGTCCTGCACGCCTGCACGCATAATATTTAATTATTCCTTAAATTATTCCAGTAACTTTGAAAACAGTGAACTTCAACAGTGAAGTCTGTGAAAATTATTTTTTCTCTAGCTGGGGCTTGGCTTCACCTCAAAAACATAACGAAAGCCTTCAATAAATTATATATAACATCTTAGTAATATTATAAATGTGAAAGTTTGTGAAGATGTTTGGATATTTGTCTCTTCGTCACGTGCTACGGTTGTAGCGATTAATATGAAACTTGGCACACAGACAGATCATGTCCAGGATCGGGAAACTGGATAGATATAATCCTGGTTCTACATAATTATGTTTATTCTCCTAGAATAATTTAGGCGTTTTTTTATGGAAATAGTCGGCAAACGAGCTGACGATCCACCTGATGGTAAGTGGCTATCGTCGCCCATGGACATCAGCGACACCAAAAGCATCACTGATGCGTTGCCGGCCAAGAAAGAGAGAAGAAAAAGAAAGAAAGAACTCTCAAGCCAAAACAAGATTTTGAAACCAAAACAAAATCAAGAAGAGAATTATATTTTCGTAATAATTTTGTAAGTCAGCTATTATGTATTTTGTGACAAAGGGCGTAAGTAACGAGAAATTATAAAGTTATTTATGACTAAAGGATCAATTTTATTTGTTGAAAATTTTGCTATTTAGGTGCTTAAATAATTACGTCATTAAAAATGTGGTATAGTTAGGTTTACATTTACTCATATTTTAGTTCAGAAGCAAGTGATAATTTTTAATTTCCACACTTTGAAAAATGAGATTCAAGTGCAGATCCGTGTCAATTAGAGTAGCCCGTCGGGAGACCCAATCAATAACTAACTGATAAATGTTTAACAGTAATCATAATAAACGAAAGATAACACAAACAGTAAAGAGTATCCAAGTTTACTATTGGCTGGAGATGCGAAATCTGATCTCGACATATAGAGTTCTTCGGGCTTAATTTAGAATTGTTGACATAACACACAGTGATAATTGGATAGATAAGAGTTCATGTCAAGTGATTATGTGTTCGCAAATTATTTTAAAAGTCAAGGTAGATCATGTTGAACATGTTAAAAAAGAAGTTAAAGCTGTACAAGTAGATGAATATTTAATGTGATACGTATAGACGCATGAAAATGACCGTTCCGCTCAGGGTAGAGAATGTTTGTAATCGCTACTTCTTTTCGACTATAGAACAGTAAAATAATAAATATACGTGCATAACTGTGTCAGTCACACCCAATGATGTTTATTAGAGATACGTTATGCCCTTAGAAATGAAACGAAAAATCTGTTCCGAAAACAGCTACGACACACTGCGACCAATCAGCGCTTGTTAAATTATGTAAAAGGGATAGCATTACTAAAACCATAATAGTGAAAAAGACAGCTAGTGTTTGTCGCTCGCGTCACAAATCGCCTTACATTCGGCTGGCGCCAAGCTGGCGCGCTGTCATGCCGCCATACTTATTTTGTTAGAGAATTATTGAAATGAAATAAAATGCAATAAATCATGATTCCTTACTTGTGGTATGTTATTCCATGAATTTTATTTTTTTTACGTAAGTAATTAGTGCATTTACGCATAATACACGAAGGCATTTTAACGCTGTATGTCAAATCTCCAGCACTTCTGACAAAAATAAAAGCGTGCGTATCGACAGAGTATTGAGAGAGCGACTGCGAGTAATGCGAGCAAGCGTGGTCAATTGACTACTCTTTCGCTCTTCGCCGTCGGCGCGCTAGTAACCCATCTACCTCTTTTATACATATAATATCATTGGTCACACCTATATGAATAAACAATTATGAATTTCAAATGTAGGTACTAAGAACAAAAAATGTGAACGTTTCTCGTTATCTCACTGAGTGAATGAGAGTGAGACTCACTCTCTATAATTTAGATCAATCTTGTTAGCATTAGTTTCAAAGTGAACAATGCCCTTTGTAATGAAGAGCACGATGACGCGTTATTTCTCCCAGTGGTCCGAGTTGTGACCGTTCAATTGGCGGGAGTACTCGGGAGTAGATTGAATGCACGCGCTTCGGTTGCCACTCATTAGTTTGTGTTGTCATACTGTAGACTGTATCATGGTGTACTTCACATCTACACCGCTCTGTTTTGAAACTGAACTCATTGTGCATTATGGACACTTTACTGGGTTGGGGTGGTATGGGGTGTTTTTTGAGTAATGGGTATTTACGGTACATACTTAGTATATGAACATTGTACCGATATTTCGACTTAATCACTTGGTTCCAAATCGACATAGTCATGACTCACGGCTAAGCAGTTTACAAGAGAATAACCTTAAGGTAAAACAAACATCAAACACTGAAGTTATTTGTGATGTTTCATATAACGATAAAGTTACTATTCCCTAATTCACCACACTATAATCTTATGCTAGTAGCAATTTATGATAATTATAATCATATATTTTCTATCTTATTTCTGGACCCAAATATGATTCCAGAATAAGACGTTAAGGTTGTCAGACATTGCCAACAAAATACTACATCACTGTCAACACTCTTGTTCAAGTTTCAGTGTTTCCTAATTATAATTATCTAAATCATAAATAATATGAAGCAAAGTTGTAGAACGCCAAATGGTAATGTAATGGTAAAATCCCTAAACATTGTTCTTTTTTATTACAGCTAGTCTTTAACTAGACCATATAAAGCAGTTTTGTCGTAACAATATGTCATAAAGCCCTGAACTTTATCTAAAGCAGGTTGCTTTGTTCGCCATGAATTACTTCTTAAAACTCCGAAATAATCTTCTTATTGCTTAATCTGGTTTGTTTGTCAGAATGATTAGTTTTTTACGTTGGCGTTAGCAGGATACTTATTTGAGTATTCATTTTCCACCTGATTTGTCAAAATGGCACGATGTTTACGCGTCTTTTTGCAATTTTAATAATTCAATAACTACATGTCTTTCACCTGCTTTTTATGCAAGCAAAAAATTATTACTATTTTTGCATGCAAAAAACGATACGGAATCATAGACTATACAATCAGAGCGATCTTAGCGATAACGATAGTTTGGTCTTTATCGTGAATTGAAGAAAACTTTTAGGATTCATTACGAATCCAGCTATCAAACTAAAATGCGTGTTATAATGTTGGATTGTCAGTCTCAGATAAGCATCTCACAATATCACTTATCAATATTGCCGCCGGAGCCCATTGACGGTGCCAAAAGTACTTATTACAGGTACTAGATGTTTGATGTGATCAATCACTTTCTTCGGCAGTAAAAGGCTAAATTCGAATGACATAATGCTGTTTAAATATGGAGGATTTTTCTATTTATTTAATAGAAATCTGATACAATTATATTAATAATATTTCCTTTTTATCTATTTAATATTCCATGTTGCCACTTTATTAAAGGTGTGTCCGTCTACAGCGAACTTCGTTTATAATTTGGAGAAAATCTCTTTTATCCTGTCACTATCGTAAAGCTATTATAAGATAAACGATAATTTAATAAAATATCCACTGTTCTCATATATTTCTAGATTTTATAAAATTACATACAATAGAGATACGCACAACACTAGACAACCTACAGTACGCACTATTGGCCACCCCTTTATTAAAAGACTCGCTTGGTTACCCTGTTGTTATAATAAGCTCTGATGCCTCTGATGCTCTGAATTAGAATTACGATATTGTTGAAAGGGAGCCCTACGTAACAGATGTTTTGCTTGCAACTTTGGAACTGCATTGTGTACCAGAAAACGGAGACATAAGGTCTCTAGGTTACTTAACTCGTTTCAAAGATAAGGTTGTCTGAGCAACACAAAAGAAACGCGACCTTGTAAGTCCTATTGGAAGATCACGACTGTCACTGTCCTTTGCAGCCGGTTTCCTTCACCCTGAAGCAGGAACGTGGTAAATAAGTATTTCTGCAAAATACCGATAGCCACAGATACGTTATTATCACTAGCGTGATATAAAACTGTCGATTTGATTGAGATAAATGTGCACGAGTTGTTATGATCTCAATTATAACTTCTGTCGACTCTGTCGTATCTATACGGAAGTCTGAAATTTTTAATTACACTGTTACGATTTCAGAATATTGTGAAGGTATTTCCATATACCTTAGCGTACCTTAGCTAAACATGGCAGAGCTTTCTCGTTTCTACTTCACATTATTTTAGTCTCAAGATTTTTAATCTACTATAAATAATACTTTGTTTTTTTTTTACTTTGATACTTAAATTACCGTTCCAAATATTTAACCAAAAACGTTTTCAAGAAAGACACGCTTCTGAAGTGAGTTTGCTTAAGCCCTTTCTCACTATTCGGGTCACACACTATTTGCTTTTGATTTACATTACATGCTTTTGTATTAAACTGAAGGTTAAATTACTATAATAAAATATACAATAACATTCATGGAGTGGAAATATCTATATTACGCGATTAATAATTTCCATTGTTCTCAAGGCGACGTTCTAGCATTACAAAATTACCAACAACAATATCAAATTGCAATACATGGTGGCGAGGCTTTGCATTTTTCAAAATTTGTGCCGTGTAAAGTTTTAAAGTTGTTTCTGAAGATATTAATATAATCTCCAGAGGACTAACCTAATGGAGAAGAAGCGTTTGTTGTTATATGTATAGGCAAGGTCCGTCAAGATTAGGGGATAAAATCCGAAAAAGTCTCAATCGTAATCACAAGGTTTTGTTAAATCAACCAAACGAACCCATGGTTACGGAAAGGAAAACTCAGTAGATTAAATAATTGATTATTCGACAAAAAAACTAGACAAGTGCGAGTTAAACTCGCTTGGAGAGTTGTTTTTCTATTTAATTTATTTTTGGCGTTTTTTAAAACCATAGACTTCTCATAGGTTTTGCTGTAATATTTAAGTAAAGAATTATTTTCTGTATTTTTTTCAAAATTCTAGTAGTTTCAGAGATAAGGGAGGCGGAATGGTAAATTTTTGGCTTTAATTTTCGTTCTTTCTTGAATAATTTTAAAGCTATTCTTTGTAGAACTATAACACAAATATACTTGAGATCCTTACAACAAGCCCCTTCATTTGACATACCACACGATACGGTTTGTAAAACAGTTTAAGCTTAATTTTGATTTCGTTAATTTTTTTTTCAAAATTCCGTTGTTTACTTTATACCTTCGTCTTTGGGTCACAAAAAAGTACATCCAGTCATTTCAACTCATTTTATCCAGTATTTTTGAGTAAATTGGCTGCATCCAGCATGTCGCCCAGACGCACGAGTGATCCTATAAGGGTTCCGTTTTTCGTTTTTTCGTACGGAACCCTAAAAAGCGTTTTAGGGAAAGAATTTTGATTATACAGGCCATTATAAAACATCAAACGGTAAACATTTAGAAGAGGAAAGAAGAACCAAACACGAAAATGCAACACGAACGAGCACACAAATATCGAAGGAATTTGCAAACAAGAGATCATAGTTACAAAGTACAATGCGAGTACGATTATGTATGGGCATGCGTGTTCATGGAGAATTTATCGTAAAGACTTCACGTAAATTTGTAATAGAATGCCTTAATCTCTGTACCTCATGAGCCTTGTGAGGTTCTCCGCCCCAGATATCCCTCCAATGGATAAGGTGGTGGAGATGGTTCATATAGTTGTGCTGGCGATGGTGGCGATTCTTCCGAGAGTCGGTCGGCGACGGGGGGGCCGTGAGGGACTCTCGGCGGGCATTGCTCACCACCACCACCGCCGACGGTAGCTGACCGCTCAGCAATCGTTCGGTTTCCGGCTCGTCGCCGGACGACACGCTCTCCGTCAACAACCGCGCCGACCTCGAGGCGGCTCTACTCGAACTATAGTGGGAATCGTCACTCTTCATTTTGGAGTCACAAGTAACACAACCCGACGACAATAAACAATGAAAACATGACTCAAAGCGAGTTGCCCTCGATTGTTGATAACATTCCCGATTTTCGATACACTGCCGCTTAAACCGACGCCGGCGCCCCGTCAGACGTGTACCGCGAGCGACGCCGGCCTCCGACTGGCGGCTGCGGGCGGCGAGCACACGTGGGTAACCAACTCGACGTCAAAACATTGATGCTGACGACGGCTATAGATTATAACACTACTTGCAAAAAAAAAGTAACACAAGGCTTGAAGTGTGGCAATGACATTAGTAATTGGAGAAATAATAAATGATTGTAACCTTGACAATATTGTTACAGTGCAATCTTTTGTAAGTTCATCGTTGTAACACTATGTTTTTATTATATTTAAACAGTATTCTAGATAATTTATTTATTTAGACTTTATTGTACTTTACAAATGTATAAGAACAAAATCCAGACTTATGCCGGTCAACCTTTGGGCAGTGGGAAAATAATGGCAAAACATTAAGCTTGGCACCTTAATAAATTGCAACAGATTCACGCATCACCATTTTATATGGTTAAGAAAACAATGGCACAAAAACTTTAAAATTAAAAACTAAAATGAAAAAATATGTCTCAGTCAAGTTTAAAAATTTTAGTAGGTACACAGAATTATATCAGTTAAACTTATTGACTATACCAAAAATAAAAAAAGACTAATTTCAACAAAATATAACTAAAATTGTAAGAAAATATAATAACCCACTCTAAGACATTACTTAAAATACAAAAGGTTAGTTTGGCATTTCTTGACCTCATCCATAAATCTCAATCCAAAAAAAATTTACTTATAAAGAAGAACTCTAATGGGCCATTTAACTAAACAACTGTTTCGAAACATTGCCATATTCATTATTTATTAATAAACAGTTACCATTTCTCAAAAGGCATATGTGCATTTGCACAAAACCAAACCCAAAAGATAAATTTTCAAGTTCCATTTGAACTTTAGACTATCATGCATATGTTATTTCATGTTATATTTTGACACTAATCAGGTCCATTCATTAAGCAACCTAACATTATTGTCATATAGTGTCACATAGTTTATGCATATAGTGATTAATTATGCATTACACATTTGCTACTTACATTTAATTTAAGCAGCAGTAGAAATATTTTAAAATATTCTACACAGATACAATTGACACTACAATAATAAATCAAATAGGTGATCAGCTTGAATGTAATGGTGATACAATTTGCATTAGATTCCATTGACCACATTTATAAATAAATTTACAAGACTGCCAAGTTTTACAATTCATAAGTTTCTTTGTCAATACTCAATAGGTAATGTTGGAATATACCAACATACATTGAGCTATATAACAATTCGATAAATTGTTATGCACACTTGCAAAAAACTTGATCATTCGTTGCAGTTATCGATCTTGAGACAAAGATAGATATTTCATGAATTAGATAATCGTCATTATTTACGATCTCTAAAATATTGACATGGTTATGAATGTACGATTTTTAACTTTTTTAAGTATCGTTCAATGAACTCAATTAGAGATACGACTAATGAAAAACATTGTGAGGGTCATAGCATAGATAGAAATCTACTATTTATTTTATTTTTAAATAATACCTGTAGTAGAGTCTGCTTTTGAAGACGGAAGGCATGTAGTACACAAAAATCACACAAAATCACATGACACATATAATGATCTAATGAATCAAGAAATTTAAGTCACTTATTGAATACCTATTTAATTTATTTTAGTTACACCACAGTACAAGAACTTAAAATATTTTTACAACTTGATCATTCAATAAACACAAGAAAGACGGCGAACAAAATTTGACATTTGAGCTTTGACATAACATAACTGACAACTTGACATTGACTTAGGAAATTATTGACTTGTATTTCCTTGAAAAGGTTCAAGGTTGGGCAGCTTTGGTTTGGACTTTCTGATTTAGAAATATGAACTTTTTGCTCAAACTGACGACGCTTGGCTTACTTTTAAATAGGGAAGTGATTTCAAAAAATGGCACAGAAATTAGAAGGAATGTATTTAATTTTTCAATTACATATATAGAATAGAAGATCACTTGACAGGGATGTATGTTTTCATAATTTTATGGTGTCCATGTAATCTATGGTCTCAGGCATGGATACATTACACTATCTGGATTGCTGACCTTGTAGAGGTACTTGAAGTTCGAAGACGTCATATTATCTTAAGGTAAGGACTACCTATTCGACCAATCACAGTCCGGATTGAGGTTGTCATTCATAATTATTGTAGGGTGTCCACACCTACTTAGAAAAATAATGTCTTATTTTGATAATACTTAAATATTTTGATTTTGAGTCATAAAAGCACATTATTTTATTACATTAAAATTAAAAGTCGTAATTATATATCTTTATCACGTGACCTAAAACACGAGCCGCAATGGTGTGACGTCATATCGGCAACAAGAAACTGTCAGCATAGTGATAAAGTACTCTGTAACTGTCAGTTCAGTGTAAAGTTGTAAATAGCTATGCTACGTGTGCCGGTCGTAAATACAAGATTGTTGTTTTTACCAATATTACGTCACCAAAATGATAACAGCGTTTTCGCGGGAATAAAAAAGGTTAAAAATTTAATTTAATTTTATGGAAAATCAATATTTTGAAGCACTTTTTCTAACATAGTACAATACCCTATTACGTTACTTATAATATTCATGTTAGATGTTTTATGCCAATATAAAAAAATGGTTGTCTGTAAAGTCGGTTTACGGACGGTAGTTTAACGTGACGGCGTCATGACAAAACATTGATGAAGTAGTGCTCGAATATATTCCTAAACAATTATCAAAATATTCCATTATTTAAAGTTAAGAAGGGAATATTATTAATATTATCTCTGGAAATTAACTTATAATTAGAAACTTTTATCTTTATACTACAACGCCATCTAGAACTCTTGAACTAAACTATTTTTTCAGCAAGTTCCTTTCTGACTTAATATGTATATAGTTTTGTTCATAGATGGCGCTTTCTCCATTGTTCGCTCGATCGCGGAACGTTACAATTAATTAACAAAAAATTATAAACTTAAATATTTACATATATATACTTAAATATATATTCAAAATTATAAACACTTTAGCTGGTATCATTGTTTTGAACTTTGACATTAGCGGTTGTCAGAATAGTCAGTGTCAACTGTCAAGTCAATGTCATTCTATCTAAAACGCGGTCGTTCCGTTTGTTTACGAATTTTTCGATTGTGCTAATAGAATACATCAGCAACCATGCAAAATATTGATTTCTAAATAAATTCTAGATTTTTAAATTCCAAACCTAACACAAAAATTTTATTGATTTTTTTATTAGTCTTTAAAAACATGACATTACCTCAGAAAAAGTATTACAGACAGCGTGCACATTCTAACCCTATAGCGGATCATTGCTTTGATTAGTAAGTACATTAAAATTACAAATACAAGTTGTACATGTATTTATTTAATTCTATTCTGTATCAACATAAAATGAAGCTGTCTCTCCTAAATATTGTCTTCTTTATTTCTATGATGTTCAGATGGTACAACAGAGTGGATACATATAAGGTACTTTACTAGAGCACTTTGTTATAGCACAAAATAAATACCTACTGCTGTTTTATCAAAATCCGGTATATAGAACTGACTTACAGCCAAATTATTTTCTTAGAACTCAAGGAAACAAATTAAATATATAACTTCTGGTAGGTAGCCTGCTAGGCTGGCAAGTGTGGTGTACCTGTTGCAGATATTAGTAAATTAATGATGTATATTCATTCATACAACTTATGACAAGATAGGATAATGTAAATATTTGATGATAAAAAGATTACTTTTTTTTGTGATTGGGAACCTACTGTTTGTACATAAACTTAAAAGTTTTTGAGTGAAAAGACACTTAACTCTACCTTACTTATGTGCCCTGATATCCTCATCCAAGTGACATCCTAAGTCAAGGTCCAAATCCCTTAGGTTGTCTGCATCCTCTATTTTTCAAAGAGGGAGAGCTTGTTCTCACTTTTTGTACAAGACACCTAAATGTATTCCAACCTATGGTCATAACGGCTTATGTTATTTATTAAATGTGACTTTCCAGTGATCTTCCTTTGAAATTATATGCAGCTGGTCACATTCTTCATTGTGTATTAACTTATACCATATGGTTTCAGCCCTGCTCACCCAGATGACTATGACTGGTCTAGCCTATACCCAGTTATAAATGATGCTCAAAAGAAAAAAGTGGAATTTTTAGATGTTGGCTGTGGATATGGAGGACTTTTAGGTAATTAACATTTTTATTTGGTATACACTCCACTGTTATATTTAATATATCTAATAACATAACAATACTAAGAATTAACTTGATATCATTTCGTTTTCAGTCACATTGTCTCCTATGTTTCCTGAAACCCTAATGCTTGGATTAGAAATTCGTGTAAAGGTCTCAGATTATGTTAATGACAGAATTAAGGCTCTGAGGACACAAAATCCAGATGGATACCAAAACATAGCTGTCTTAAGAACAAATGCAATGAAATATTTACCAAATTTCTTCTACAAAGGACAGGTATGTTATATTAAAATAATTGTGGAATACCTAGATATACTAATGTATTTTATTGTGATAACAAAGTGGATGGGTTCTGTATATCCCAGTTTACTTCCAACATCACATATTTATGGTGATATGTTATTTCTTTTACTTATCTGGCTACCATATTCTTTTTAAAATCTTTGATCGACAAGTTCTATGAGCCACTAAAAATCAGGTGGCTTGTTGTGCCAATTATAATAATTTGCAGATAACATAAAAATGCTTATTAAAATTCTTGCATTTTGTTTTTCAGCTTAAAAAAATGTTCTTTTTATATCCAGATCCCCACTTTAAAAAGGCAAAACACAAATGGAGGATAATCAACAAATGGCTATTATCAGAATATGCCTATGTATTAGCTGACCAAGTATGTGTATCTTTTTAAAATATTCTGGGGCATTACAATCAAAATTTTTATACCATCTTAAGTCTAAAAGTATTTAATGCTCACTGTAATTTAGTTTAGCTATCAAGTTAAGGATAATTTAAAAAAAACCTTTTTTATTTTTTAAGTTTATTAAAGTAAAAAAACAATTAATGAAGTTACCATTAATACTGATAACATTTTTTAGGCAATTGTTTACACTGTTACTGATGTGAAAGATTTACATGAATGGATGATGATGCATTTTGAAGAACATCCATTGTTTGAAAAAGTAACAAGCGAAGATTTGGTAAGTTTTCTAAATTTAATGAAATTTTAATATAAATTGCAATTTGGTGAAAAAATAAGGCTTTTTTCTTCTTCTAGGAAAATGATGTGGTTGTGAATAAATTATTCGAAAGCACAGAGGAGGGCCAAAAGGTGACTAGAAATGATGGTGAAAAATTTCTTGCTGTATATAGGAGGATTGGTGATATCTAAAATGAATATATTATAAAATAAGTTTATGTAAAATAAAATCTTTTCTAAATCATATTTTTCAATTTCATTTACTGATACCAAAATCCGTGTCTATTTTGAAACATTTAAAAAACCAAGCAATAACTTGTAGTACATTATAAAATGCTTGTATGTTCAAAATTCAAATACATATATTGATTAGTAACTATGCCTTTTATAATGTCGCTCACCTAGTAATTAATATAATGGCACATCTGCAAAAAATGCGAAATTGAGTTTACATGGTATATGTGTCTAAAAGTGCCTAATCTACATAGTGGTCAATATGTATTAATGTCTGTAAAAAACGTAAAAAGAACCCATAAATTAATTTGAAACACTTATAAAATTTTTGAAATTCGTTTCTGTAAAATATGACAAATGTAGATGTGCCATTGTATTACTGGGTGAGCGATATATTGAAATTAAAAAACAGAAGGAATTTCACTTTAACATTAAACTTTTAAGCTTACGAGTTATTTAGAAAAATACAATATTAAAATTAATTATTTTGTTATTTTATTAAGCAATGATAAATAATTTCCTGTAACAATATCTACTGGATAATGTGGATATCATGTTGATCTCAAGGTCTTATTTGGTAAGTTTCTTTTCTAAGAGAGTTACCCACCTACTGAGAGCACGGGACATGTCTAAATGTTTGCGCATATGTGTTAGTGCTCCTAGTAACCAATCTTTTCTTTTCGACCATTTTTTATTTGATAGCAAAGAAAACAATAATGCAGCCCAGAGTTCTGACTGGGAGGGGTTGATATGAAGTCCTTTTTTTCCAAATTTCAAAGGCTTATCATTGTCTCCAGCAATATACTCAGCTATACTAGCTATAGCAAACATTTTTCCGATATCGGAAGCATTTTGCTCATCTGTTGTTGCGTAAATTGCTCTTTGGGCACAACAGCTTGCAATCGATGCCATTATCTGTGGCGCTCGTAGACAATACTGTGCCATACAAAACCACAATGGACCATTACCAGGGTGGCTATGTAAAGTATCAGTTATTGTTTGTATAGCTAGTTCAATATCTTCATTGCACACAACATAAGACTTCAAAAAGCCTATGTCAAATGCAAAGTTCGTATCTTTTTCATACTTTCGCAATTCGTTCAAGGCCGACATTGTAAGACTTTTGTCTGAATTAATGACTCCCAGGGAGCATAAAGAAAATAAACTATATGGTGTTGGTTTCTTCTGTGATGCTTGAATGCTATGAAATAGTAAAGTTTTCGCATCATCTTTTCCTTTGAACATGTACACTATTCCTGCCATTGCCACGAGAAGATCTGCTTTATCTCCATCATCATTGCATAGCCATTGTAATGCCATATCATAAACAGTGTATGAATCTTCGTACTGACCAGTTTTGTACAGAGCAAGAGCTAAGCCACACGAGGAATCCAAACTAGCTTCACCAATAGCCTTAAAGTATTTTATTGCTTCTTCATATTTTTCCAACCTTAGCAAAACTCTGGCCATATTTAAAAGTATTATATTCTTTTTGTCATCTTCTGCATGTAAATATGCTTTTTCATAAGACTTTAAAGCAGTGCTCAATAATCCTTTTCTCTCTTGCAAATTACCGAGAATATTACAAGCACAGGCGTCATGTGGTTCATAAGCTAAATACCACTCTAGTAGGTCAATTCCATAAGTAATTGCATAGAGCCCCTCAATAACATACTTGCTCTCTGGATCATTTTTCCAATTCAGGTTCTTAAGAGTCTGACAAACCCAGTCTACGTAACAAAGAGCACTTATTTGTTGATATCCAAGGCGACAAGCATGTCTAAAGAGGTCCATGGCTTCTTCTTTGCGAATTACTTCGGCTATTAGACCTTGACCTATCCAGCTCTGAGGATATGATGGCAAAGTTGATTGCCCACGCCAGAAACAATAGTTCGACAGTTTGTATAGATTTAGTTGTAGATACAATGTACCTAAGTTGCACCATATCTTTGCTACAGACCATTTGTGTGTAACTGTTAATGCTTTTATGAAACAATGTTGAGCTATGTCATATCTCTTCAAGAATACGCATATTTTACCCAGTAAATTCCAATTACGCCAACTATTAGGCTTCTCCTTCATACAAGCAATAGTCATATTAAAAGCCATGTGACAGTAAGACATTTGTTTTGAAGCAGCATAATATTCAAAGTATGCAAGTGCTAAATTATATGATGAAGATTGCTGTCTCCATTTTGATACATATGAGTAGCAAGCTATAGCTTGAGGGTATATATCAATTTTTTCCTTCTTTAATGATATTTCATCAGAATCATTAAAAGACTTTTTAATGAAGACATAGCTGTATTGATTTGGTAGTCTTGTGACCAGCATTAAAGCATCTGCGAGGAGATTCCAAAAACACAAAAACTTTTTTCCTTTAAACAAAGCTTTAGATATATAATCAATTGCTACTTGGGCATTATCCCTTGCAGTACCATACAACTTAGCAGAAAACTTTTTCCTTGCTACCTTTATCAGACTGTCACCTATTCCCTTCAAAGCTAAAAGATAGTATGAGTCAATTTCAAATACTTTTTTAAAAGTTGCAATAGCCTCATCATATTGAGTTAGTAAAGCATAAATGCATCCAATACTTGTAAGACAATGACATGAATGACTTTTGTTTGGGTTTAAGGTCATTGCTTTGTTATAAACTCTCAGTGCAGATGTGTAAGACCCTCTAGCATAATATGCATCTGCTAAGCATTCAAGTGCAATTAAGTTGTTCTGAGATACCTTTACAACATCACGGAAGTTTATAATTGCATTTTCCCACTCCTTTTTCTTAAGGTAATGTAATCCTAGTCGTAAATTCAACCATGTTTCCTTATTTTGTATGATATCCTTAGTTTTTACAAGCAATTCAAAGTCAAGGTCTTCTAGGCCCAATCTCACATATACTTCACTTAAATTTTTGACATAGAGTCCATCAAAATTACACAGACTGTGGGCTTTTTCATAACATTTTTTCGCTTTTTGTAAATCATTCTTATACTGGTCATAGAAAAGCCCTAAATAGTAAAATGTATCAGCATGGTCACAATTAACCTTGGCTGATTTTAGTAGGCTAACCAAACAATTGTCATATTGTTTAAGATACCAATATGCTTTGCCTAGATAAAAATATTTGAGCGAATCTTCCTTGCAATTTTGCAAAACATTAATGGCTTCTTCATATTTTTCTTGTTTCATTAGGGCAAGAGCTTGTATTTGTGTAGATTGTTCAGCATCAAGATTTCCCAGTACATGGTCTGCTGATTCATTGGCTTCTATGTAACATTTAGCAAGTGCTGCTAACTCATCTGTATTTAGGAGATCAATTGAAATTTCTTTTGCTACATTAATTGCTTCAGACCACTTTTGTTGTTCAACGTAGGATTGAAACAAGAATTTTTGCAGGGTGGTTTTTAAACTTGAATCCTTGACTTTTGTCAAAAAATTTATGGCAAGCTTTTGTGTCACTGACCATTTCTTCAACATTATAGTACATCTAATTATGAATATGGCTTCAATCTTATCAGTTCCCTGGTAGTTGACTAAAGGAATACACTGCTTGTAAGCTTCTAAGTATAAACCTCTGTCAAAGCAAATCATGCTTTTGAGAAGGCCTACATATTTTGAAGATTCCATTCCGAGGGCCATAATATCTACATACTTATCAACATCAAGCCCATTGAAAGAATTGTTATTGATATGATATTCACATAACTGTTGACATAGCCATTGTTTTACTTCAACATTTTTAGAAAAGAAGTCCAATTCTGTTATTTCCTTAACGGCAGATACAAAATCACATTTTTGTTTGATAAGTTTACATATTATAATCATTATAGTGTCACTTGGGTTAACAGTATTTATATTGTACAGAATTTTCATAATTGCAGATATATCATCAAAGTTACAAGGTACATCAGATTTCAAAAGTTCAATAAGTTGCATCTCTGCTACATCTTTTAACTTATTTTCATGCTGTTCACTTATGAATTTAATGATTGAACTAACTGCCTCTTTACTTTTCAATAAGCATCCTAAATCACGGAGCTTTGTGAGAATTTCTATAACTTTTTCTTCTTCCAGTTGTAACTTAAGCATTTCTGTATAAATAGGAAACAGTTTGGCTTTTGAAGATACATCTTCTTTTCTTTCATAATAATTTGCAAGACCTTGCCAAGCCAATAATTGTGATGGTTTACATGCTATGGCCTTCTGATATGCCAAAGGAGCTTGATCTGAGTCTTGAAGTGATTTACCAAGTAGAATCAAAGCCAAGTAATTCTGTTTATCCTTACGGAGTATGTCCTTGCAGCATTCTTGCGCTTCTTTGAAGTTTTTGTCATCAATTAACTTTCTTGCTTCTTTTAGTAATGTTTTAACATCCGACATCTAAAAATTAATAATAGATATTATGTTTCAATTAATATTAAGAATATTCAGGCGACTTTTAACCTATACTTAAGTGTACCATTATTTGTTAATAGAAGGTTAAATTAATATTGATGTGATGTGTGATATTTACAATATGTTATCAAAAACTGATGTCGGATGTCGGCTGCGGATAACCGTAGCCTTATTGTATGTATGAATCGGTTGCATACAATAATACTAATATAGCTTACAAAACGTACTAACTTTTCATTAAATATTAACTTTTATACAGATTATTTGCTTTAAAATGCGGAATACTTTAAATTAACTTGTGACGTATTTGTCTTTAATTCACTGAAAAAATTATAGGCACTGATTTAAGTCAATTTCTCATCAATGTATCATCCGTTAAAACCCTTAACACTGTAATAGATAGATCTCTAGAAAAATCTCATTAATCTTCAACTATAGTTTTGAAAAATGAAGAGACAAGACATTACAGTTCACAACTTCACATATTCACAACGGCAATAAAATTGACATGACAATGATAACATTGACAAGTGACAACCAAGATGACAACTGACAAGAAAAGATTGGCATTTGGCACCATAGAGTAAAGTCAGTAGGTAATAATCATGGATGTATACTCTAACTGGATATGTAATTTTGTAGAGATACCTGAGGACGGATGACGTCATAGCCTTAGGACCATTTTTCTATTGTGTCCATGTTATCTATAGTCCCAGGATATATCATTCGACTATGATTTTTCATAATGATATAAAAACATCAAACCATTCATTTACTTACACGGCTCGCGGACCGTCTCATGGCTCGTCCGTAAGCCACGCCCCCTACGCACGCGAGCGTTATCTTGTGTTTAAACGCGCGCTGCGACTGCATTCAGATGCACTCGAACGTTCAAGGATGGAGCACGTTGTCGTAATACATCGGCATTCAGTCAATTAAACCTTTCTGCCATGATTTGTAGGCAAAATACTCAATGTAGATTGTACTATGGCTAAATTTTAGTATATTAGGCTTTTTTTTAGTACAATAAGCAACTAAATAATATATTTTTTTTACTTTAAAACGGGGCAGAAATTAGAATGATGAGTTATAATTTCTGTTCTCGGTCTGGATGTGTGTTCTTGTCTTTGTGCGTTGTCTATGGCACTCACGAGATACGGAATCCTATTTATATATAGGTTGTAAACTACATAAATATAAAACAAAAAGTTAATGCAATTTTTCAGAGTGGCGATTACGGTCATCAGGGATTTAAGATAGTATTAATCTACTTTGCAACAATCCGCGGTTAACGTGTATATGGTCAATCGGAAAGTCCGACTGAGTCCTTTCCGATTGACCATCGTGGAGTCAACTTACCCTGAGGATGCTCCATTTTGGGGCGAAACACGAGTTGGTGCTGGTATATATGTTGATATATACTTTCAATTATTGTAGTGCAGGTTTCCCTTGTAAGGAGGGAAGTGCCGTGAATGTTTTAAAGTATATACCATCATACATGTTAACCGCGGATTGTTGCAAAGTAGATTAATACTATCTTAATAACAATGGATTTCCGCTAAGTAACGCCTGATACTATTAAATACATCAGGGATTTGTGAAGTGTGAATATGTGGTCGTCGTTTGTTTGTATTACTTAAAATGTAGTGTAGAAAATTACAATAAAAACAATTGCAATATTTTAAATTCAGTAATTTTGAAGAAATTTTAATAACATGTTTTATTTCAATATCATAATGTTTTACCACGAGAAAATTACCAATAGAAAACATTTTAAAAACCGTATCAAAATAGGACATATTTTTTTAAGTAAGAATTTACACCCTACTATTATGAAGGACAACCTCAATCCAGATTGTGATTGGTTAATAGATAGTTAATAGTCCTTAAGATATGACGTCAGATATGACATCATTGAACGATTCTGTGCTTCAGGTACCTCTACAAGGTCAGCAATCCAGATAGTGTAATATATCCATGTTAACAATGATTAAAAATATTCAAAGCCACGGCTACGGATATAATAGTCTAACTGGACCACAAACTTCGAAGAGGTACCTGAAGGCGTGACGTCACAATTAAATGACCATTTTCGACCAATCACAGGTAGGATTGAGGTTTTCCTTCACAATTTCTAAGGGTGTCCACACTTAGAAAACTTATGTCCTATTTTGATATGGTTCTTTCAAATGTTTTCTATGGATGACTTTGTATTTTTTTCTAATGGTAATGATATATTATTATTAAATTATATTATAATAACACATTTTATTATAATTTCTTCAAAATTATATTAATATCATGAAAACTAATCTTTTATATAAAATAAATAATTTTTTTACAAAGTGATAATGAAACAAAACAATATTATTTATTATGGTATATTTCTTTTATTTTGTAATAAGTACACGGCATTCATAAAAATATTTAAACACAAATGAATGATATATCCTGAGACTATAGATAACATGGACACCATAGAAAAATGGTCATTCAGTTGTAACGTATCCGTCTTCCGGTATCTCTTTGAAGCTTGTGATCCAGTTAGGCTATTATATCCATGGCTATGAACATGCCTCCTATATACCATTCGCTGAATCTATGCTATCTATTTTTACATGTGGTATACTTAGAAATATTGCCACACCTCACCTGTCAGGTCAATGTCAATGTCAGGCTGACATTGACATTGCTTTTAACGTCAAATTTTGAAATAATCTAAACAAAAACAACTTGAAAATAAACTTTTTTTTAGTAAATTTTTGAATTTTCTTCTTGTTTTTAGAAAATAATGGTATCGCAATTTACTTGATGCACGTGTAAGAGAGCCTGCTATACAATGGCCTCTTACGAAAGTTTATCTACATATATAAAAAAACTTTGTAAGTTTATTAATTAATTTACTAGGTTTCATAAAAGTAATATTGACTTTGTAAACTTTTGGTATCATGCAATTAGTATCATGACCTAAATATTGTATGATTATTTGTAGCTCATCCTATGAAAGAAATTCGTGAACGTTCACTTCAGTTACTTCTCACTAAATTGCGTTTAGGATGGGAATTGTATGATGAGCTGTCAGCAACAAGAGAACTCTTGGAAGCACTGTTAGCCTGGTTTCAAATGGACCAGCCATCATTACAAAGTGAAGCACTTGATCTCCTTCTTAAAAGTATTAAAGTAAGTAATTAAAAACTTTTTATTCGAACTTTTAAATATGAATGCTATCTTTACTGACAATAGAAATAAATGTAATGTTAATTTTTAGATGGATGAAGCTCCTTGCATTCCAAAATTATAGCTTGTTGTTGTTACTACGATTGAGCATAAAAATCGGTATTTTTCATGGACAAGGCATATTTGCAATATAAAATAGTTTTATATATTTTTTCAGACTAAAAGCGGAACATACATTGTCAAGGAATTTGGTGTCAAAAACATGCTAAGCAAATTGAGTAAAGTAAAAAATAAGGTACAACCTGATTCACTAGGATTGTATGAGGATGTGGTGGAGACTTTGAAATTTTTGAATACAGTTGAATCCGAGGATAATGTTAACATTCCCCGTCTTGTATTATCAGACACCAGGTATTTATATATGTTATTAAGTACATAAAAAATGATGCTAGATTTATTGTATTTGAACATGATAGTTCTATGATATTAAAACCCTATTAAAAACAGTAATAGCACATGGATTTTTCTTTATTTTAATGTCAAGCAAGCATGAACGTAAATGGCCTTCGCTTCTTTATATTATTGTATATTTATAACACCAAGAGCAATATGTTACCAGTTAAGAAAGAAGCAATAAACCTGTATAAATTCTAACTAATAAATTTTTATGTTGTATTACAAATCTTTCAGTTCAGTTGATTCCAATAGTGACTACTACAAGTTAAGATCCAACAGAGACTCTTCCAAAGATACTTCAGTTTCAAATGAACAAGTTATTGACAAAAGGTAAATTATTTTTAAAGAACAATCATATTTTAATACATACTTCAAAACAGCTCTAATTGTAAGTGTCATGCACATTCATATTATGATATTATTATTTGTTGTGTGGATGCATGAATCAAGCTTATCTGATTCACAACCAAGATAAAAATAAATAGATAATTGAATATTGGTAAAAAAAAAATATTGAGAGGTGTCAAGGGACACCCGGATGGAACAAAGTTCCTTTCAAAGTCAAAGTCAAAGTCAAAATATTTTATCCATATAGGTATCATTGATACACTTATGCACGTCATTTTTTTGGCTTTTCGGAAGGTGCTTTGTCATGGAGGAGAAGAAAAGCCTAAAGAAACTCCTCAGCACATCTTTTAAAAAAATATTACAAAAAAGATATTATCATACAAATGTTTACTATTCTGAGTGGAACTGGTTGCAGAGCTAATCATTTCCATGCGTCTTTGTCATTTAAATACTCGTTTACACTATAATATCCCTTGCCTAACAATTGTGTTTTTACACGTTTTTTGAAAGATTCTATTGGCAAGTCACGTATTATTTTTGGGATTTTATTATAGAAATGTACACCTAGCCCTATGAAAGATCGTTGCACTTTACTTAGGCGGAACGAAGGCGTAATTAATTGATACATTCTTTTTGTTTGGCGATTATTAATATCAAAATTTTGTTTATACGCGTTTATATTCTTCCTTAAAAAAACTACATTATTGAAGATATACTGGGAAGCTACTGTAAGTATACCTATTACCTTGAACTTTTCACGCAAAGATTCCCGAGACTTAAGTTTATAGATAGCCCTAACAGCCCTTTTTTGGAGAATGAAAATTTGATCTATATTGGCTGCTTTGCCCCACAGCAAGATGGCATATGACATAACACTGTGGAAATAAGCAAAATAAACTATCCTAGCAGTTTCGACGTCAGTATACTGCCTTATTCTCCTAATAGCATAAGCAGCCCTACCAAGTTTTGTCGCGAGATTTGTTATATGTGGGCCCCATTGAAGTTTACTATCTAAGGTCACCCCTAAAAAGACCGTTGATTCCTCCATATGCAATGTTTCATTATTTAGTTTAAGAGATTTGCTGACTTTTTTAACATTAGGTAGCACAAACTCTATACATTTAGTTTTTTTTGCATTTAAAAGTAAGTTATTGATAGTGAACCAACGCGACACATGCGAAAGAGCACTATTTACGTCGTCGAAATTTACTTTATTCCTTTCACACTTAAATATTAATGATGTATCATCAGCAAATAGTACAATATCCGCTTGGTTCTTTACATAATGTGGTAAATCATTAATATATACCAGAAAAAGAAACGGACCCAATAAAGAGCCCTGCGGTACACCCATCACAGCCGGTGACCCCGATGACTTAATATCGTTTATGCTTACTTTTTGTATTCTATCACTCAAATAAGACGCGATCAAGCTAAGGCTAAGGGCCTTGTTTTTTATACCATAGTGGCCAAGTTTAAGCAGCAATGTTTCGTGCTCAACACAATCAAATGCCTTAGATAAGTCACAAAATACACCTATGGCATTTTGTGATGCTTCCCATGCTTCAAATATATGCTTTAAAAGCCTAGCCCCGGCATCGGTTGTACTCCGGCCTTTCGTGAAACCGTATTGCTCAGGATGTAATAATTTATTATTATTGAAATGGGTTAACATTTGTTTCAGTATTATCTTTTCGAAGATCTTACTAAGAGTTGGTAAAACAGAAACTGGTCTATAGTTATTAACATCAGTTTTTTCACCTGTTTTAAAAAGTGGAATGATTTTGCTGCATTTCATAAGATCTGGAAAGATACCGAGATCTATACATTTATTAAAAACTACGACCAAATATGGAGCTATGATATCTATAATATACTGTATTATTTTTACCGAGATGCCCCACAAGTCACCTGTATTCTTTACCTTCAGAGACTGAAATGCTTTAATTAAGTCTCTAGTGGTTATATGTTTAAATTCAAATAAAATGTTACATTCATTAACATGATTTTTTAATATAGAAAGTGCTTCCGCCGGTGAAGAAGCTAGTGAACGGGTTAACGTTATAGGAATGTTACAGAAATGATTTTCAAACTCGCTTGCCACGTCTTTATCAGCAGTGATTATATTTTTATTAATCAACAATTCGTAACTGAAATCACAGGACTTTGCGTTACTATATTCCAAATCGTTTTTATTTTGTCATCAGAGTTAATAATTTTTGAAATGAAATGAAATGAAATGAAATGAAATAATCTTTATTCATGTAGGTATCACTGATACTCTTATGCACGTCATTTTTTTAATCTACCAGCTTTTCGGAAAGGTGCTTTGTCATGGAGGAGAAGAAAAGCCGTAAAGAAACTCCTCAGCACATCTTTTAAAAATAAAACTTATATCTATTACAAAAATAGGTATTCTTTAACCTGTGCAGAACTGGTTGCCTAGCTAGTCAAATCCAAGCATCCTTGTCATTTAAATATTCATTTATGCTATAGTAGCCCTTGCCTAAGAGCTGAGCCTTTACACGTTTCATAAAAGATTGCACCGGTAAGTCATGTATTTGTTTTGGGACTTTATTATAAAATTTTATACCTAGTCCCATAAAAGAACGTTGCACTTTAGAAAGACGGTACGAAGAGGTAGCCAATTGATGCATCCTTCTTGTTTGACGATTTGAAAAATCACAATTTTGTTTATATGCAGTTATGTTATTCCGTATAAACACTAAATTATTATAAATATATTGGGAAGCTACTGTAAGTATACCTATTTGTTTAAATTTGACACGCAAGGACTCCCTTGATTTTAGTTTATAAATAGCTCTAATGGCTCTTTTCTGTAATACAAAAATTTGTTCTATACCGGCTGCTTTGCCCCACAGTAAAATGCCATAAGACATAACACTATGGAAATATGCAAAATAAACAAGCCGAGCAGTGTCGACGTCAGTGAGCTGCCTTATTTTTCTAACAGCATAAGCAGCCCTAGCAAGTTTAGTTGTGAGAGATGCTATGTGCGGGCCCCATTGCAGTTTACTGTCCAAGGTCACCCCTAAAAAAACCGTGGATTCCTCTATATTTAATGTTTCATTATTTAATTTAAGAGATTTATTTACTTTTTTTACATTTGGCAACACGAATTCTAAGCATTTGGTTTTCTTTGCATTTAAAAGTAAATTATTTATAGTGAACCAATGTGAGACATGCGACAGAGCACTATTAACATCGTCAAAATTATTTTTATTCCTATCAGTCTTAAATATTAATGATGTATCATCTGCAAACAGCACAATGTTCGCATGGTTTTTAACATAATGTGGTAAGTCATTTATATACACCAGGAAAAGAAAAGGGCCCAAGATCGAGCCTTGCGGAACACCCATCACAGTAGGTGACCCTGATGACTTTTCATCGTTTATATTAACCTTTAGTATCCTATTACTTAAATAAGATGCGAGCAAGCTAAGGGCCTTGTTTTTCACGCCATAGTGACTAAGTTTAGATATTAATGTATCGTGCTCAACACAATCAAACGCCTTTGATAAATCACAAAATACACCTATAGCATTTTGCGACGACTCCCATGCTTCATATATATGCTTTAAGAGCCTGGCTCCGGCATCTGTTGTACTACGACCTTTAGTAAAACCGTATTGCTCCGGATGTAATAAATTATTATTGTTGAAGTGGGTTAGTGCCTTTAGTGGTTTTGTCCTTTATATACATTGATTTCGCCTGAATGCAAACGATTTTAAAGATTTTAGAATAATTTCTCACATGCTCGTGGAAAGTTGGAGAAAAATTGTATTTTTTTTCGTCATAGAGGTCATACATTTTGTTTCTACTTTTATAAATACCTACAGTAGCCCAATCACTAAATTTACTATTTTTGGCTATATCTATGTACCTAAGCTTGAATATTCGATTAAATTCGTTATTTATGTTAGTAGACAATGTGTTATATAGTTTAATTGGATCTCTTTGTTGTAACGATAACTGCGTTTGCATTTTTGAATGAATTTTTTCTTTAAAAGTTGAAATCTTATTTTTAGTTATTGGTCTACACTTTATTAATTGTTTTTTCTTATTGACAGAATTATACAAAGAAATTTTTTGTCTGCAGTGGTCTGACCTCAACTTACTGAATATCTCTTTATTTAAAATCTCACAATTGCAAAAGATATTATCTAAACACGTAGCTGTAGTTTCAGTAATTCTGGTCGGCTCATTGAATAATGGATTTAAATTGAAGCATTTAAACAAACTTAATAGCCTAGTAGCCATGGTACTATCTAATAAAATGTCTACGTTGAAGTCGCCACATATCACTAATCCTTTTTTAGAGCCTAACCGTTTAAGTACATCCTCCAGTGTATCTTCGAAAATACTAAAGTCGCCAGAGGGGGGCCTATATATTTCAATTAATTAGTGAAGGAATTGTAATAAATTTTTATTTTTATTTTTTATTATTTATTATGTACAAAAAACCTGTATACACTCAACAAAAATATACAATGCGAAATAGACGAAACGAAAATAACTGGCTTGCTTTCTATGAGAGAGAGAGAGAGAGAGAGACAGACAGAAACACGCGCACGCTGCACGGCTTACAACTATAGCAAAAAGTGTCGTTACAACTTTTGGTCTCAATTCCTTGGTCATAAGGAATTCCAAGGTCACCCTAAGCCTGTCATGAGGCGATTTTCGTTCCAAAAACATTTATGGTCTTTAAGCAACAAAATCAGGGCAATCCCAGTGTCCAGTAGAACGGTATTGTAATTTCTGAATATTGATGATTGAATATTTCCTTTTTCAGTTCAAATTCTTTCAATGGTATTACTGTGCTCCTCTTTCCGTGGGTAGAGTTGAGTACATCTGACCTGAAGACATTGACCCTCGTGCAGGACTCACTCAGGTTACTGAAATCAACTCGACGCTGCTGTAGGTTTATCAGAGATGTGTTCTTACGAGATTTTCCTGTTGAAATATTTTTGAACCGACCTGCTATAATAAAGGTATTGCTTTTCTTAATAATAATATGTTATTGTGTAACAATTCAAATAATAATCAATTTTGGGGCTTACTTTGAGAAATAATTTTTTTTAGACAATAGAAGTTTGATTTGACCTATAAAGGATATGAATATAGGTTCTATTTTAAGAAAAAGAAATTGTAGATCTGTGGAAGTTTGGTGGGTGTGGACAATGTCATGACAAAACATTGATGAAATGATTGCATAATTTTATAGATAAAATTGAATCATTTTATTTAAATTACCATTATTTTGTATAGGAAAAGGAGTGAAATGAAATCTACATTTTGATTCATAAATTAACTTTTATTTGCACTAATTAATTCAAATATGTTTATTACTTCGATGAACAGATTATTTACAAGTAACAAGGTGAAGGAAGAGAGATACATGCGGCACAAATCGAGCGCTTCGGCCGATCGTAGCCGATCGTGCCTCTCTATCGCTTGTTCTGCGCTCTTGCTCGCGGAACGTGACATGACGTCACGGATCGTGACAGTGAGTCATGCTTTTTCGTGCGTGCACCCGGCGTTCATCGTTTTAATAGACGTTGTCACGTCAAAAATTGGTTTATTATGATTAGTTAGGGGTCTTCAGTCGGGCTGGAGAACTTAGAAGTGTTGTGAAACGACATGTCAGTGTGGTGGGGACGACTTGATGTAAGCACAGGCACTGGCCGTTCATGAGCTTATCTCTAGCCAAGGTCAGATAATTTTTTGGGATTTTGAGGAAAGGTCTCTGAGTTGATATGTGTATACACATATATAGATATGATGTCAGTGACTGTTTTGGTTAATATTATTATATTTCCCGTTAAAACTAATGATATAAAATTAAATATTTCAGACACTTTTGACCATAGCAGACCGACAATATGGTGGAAATCCAAGTGAGGCACTTCAAGTTTTATTGAGTATCACATGCCTTCTACGTAGAAGATTAAAGCAATTATTTTCTTTGGACTTAATAACTAATTTTAATAAGGTACAATTAATTATAATTATCATTTCCTTATAATATTCATGTACTATTATATAATAAACTAATATTAATTAGGGAATGTAATTTTCTGTTCATTTTTTTCTTAGTAAAATTGATGTTTTATGACATGACGGATTTCCAATAAAAAAATAGTCACTTACACACTTCTTAAATGAAATATACTCTGAAATGACTCATGACATTGCAGGTTTCTAATGAGGGTTCATACAATGGCATCGATGCTGAACTAGAGCATTTGAGGAATGACAATGATGGTTACGTCATCAGCCACAAGGAAGACACTCTGGCCGTCCTGAGACAGTTGCCGGCGCCGGTGTTCGCGCTTGACACTGCCTATACGATCCTCTCGTGTATGGCGAGCAGTGTTGTCCTTGTTGAACCTGGTAGTAAAGAGGCGATAGACATGGTTCGTACTATAATACTAAGACTGAAGTAGAATAGAATCAAGACGATTGGCAATATTGGCATATAAAATATAACAGACTTCAATATTAGGATATTTGTATAAGAACCACTAAAATTATCGCTAGACGCCAAAATCACCATATTCCTCGGCCTTAATGCTGATACATTTTTGAATCATTTGCTTTAGACTTTCATTGAATAAAATTTTAATTCTTAAACGTTTTTATCAGTAATAAATATGTAATTATCGGCTGGTTCGTCTGCTCATTATTAAAATACCATTGAACTTTCCACACATTTTTATAATTATAATTGCATTTCAGAAAGAATTGAATTTGTGCTTGAGTTTGATTGAGTGTTTAATCAGATTATTGTTGGACTGTGTAAGTGATAGCTTCTGGAGTGTAGACCATAGCACTAAAACCCAGAGGGATATAGCACACAAGAGCTGCATGGTAATGCGCACAATGGGCGATTTAATCACAAAATATAGGTGCGTTACATTTTCTTTTATAATCATTCATTTCATTCATTCATTTTCATTTTCTTTAAATTGCTTACTTATGAAATTTATTATTTTTTTAATAGCGCGATCACAAGACTTGGCTCTTGGTGGTTGATAGATTCAGTCCATTGATGGCCCACTACTGAGCATGGTCCTTCCGACCTTCCCTCTTAAGGAGGAACTTAGGCACTTACATCATAAACTATATGCTGGCCATTTTTAGGACGAGTCTTATCTAGCAACCAAGCTTACAGTGTCTTGACGAAATAAAAAATAATAATTATAAAATAGCCAAAATTAAAAGTATTTTTCACTATTGTCAATTACGTGAATTCCACTTGAACCCCCTGCTTGTACCCCCTACGGGCGCTATGGACACTTACTGTTCCACTTGGCACCCCAAGTATGTTGACGGACACTCTGTTCCATTTTAACCTTCGTTACAATAAATCCATATTATTTGACGACCCGTGTGGCGCAATGGTTACCATGCCGGATCGCCGCGCCAAGGGTCCTGTTTTCGATTCCCAGCGAGGCGGAAATTTGAATGATGAGTTTGAATTTCCTTGTCTTGTGTGTTGTCCATGGCACCCACGACACAGGGAATCCTAGTGTGGGGCTATGAGTGTGAAGCGTTATTTTTTTTTATTTCCCAGGGATTCCTTCTCGGAGCATGTAGAGAGAGTCCACCACCGAGCAGCGTGGCTCCGGCTGGTGAGTGTCGCGGAGAGCTTGGTGCGGTGGGGCCGGCGGTCCGCGCTGGTGGCCGCCCTGCAGCGCGCGCGGCTCGACCCCGCGCTCGACCTGCTCTATCCTGAGCTGGCTGCGAGGGTTGCTGATGCTTTACTGGTACCAGACCAGTGCTTATTGTACTCACTTACACCCCAACTCAGAATCACTAATGGTTACTTAAATCGTTCCTTAGTAAAGAATCACCATTCCAATTCTGTACTAAGAAGCAATTTAAGTAACCATTAGTGACTCTGAGTTGGGGCGTTAATTAACAGTCCGAACTTCCACAGTCTTCGTATTAATAACTATTGATAGCTGAAGTGCTCATAGCCCAGCGACTTGCGTCCTAAGTGATCGACAAAGTTAAGCAACAGCGGGCGCAGTCGGTAGTTGGATGGGTGACCGCTAGTGGCATAATATCTTGAGGGTTTCCGTGTTTCGGAGGGCACGTAAAGCCGTCGGTCCCGGTTGTTATCATAAGATAACAGTCAGCCATGTCGGATGCCCTCAGGTGCTTTGTAAAATTTCCGACACTCGGGTTGCCGCACTAGAGCAGCGTGGTGGAGGATGCTCTAGGCCTCCTTAAGAGGAGAGACTCGTGCCTAGCAGTGGGCCATTAATGGGTTGAAGTCAACTACTGATAGCTTATGTCACTCAGAAATAATGTAGCTTTACATTGGGGAAAGAATCTTTGAAGCGGTTCAGTAGTTTTTGAGGTATTACAAACAAAAAAAAAAAAAATAAAATGTACCTCTTTATAAAATGTCTGGATATAATTATGTTATATTTCATATGAAAGCAGTTTTATTTTTGATTCCAGATGGCAAAATCGTCAGTAGATCAAGAGTATAAAAGTAAATATCGGGAGTTATCTAAACTATTTGTGAGCATGGAATATGCAGTGCAATTTATGAAGAAAAAAGACTCGGTCCAGCTTACAGCTATTGTATTAAGTTCAATAAAAAATTCCCTTCCCGTACTCCAACTACATCAAAGCGAAGCTTACTTAAGGGAAATATCAGATGTGTTGCTGCATAAGTCAAAATCGTTAAATTTCGAGGAGAAGGATTGGTCTGTTGCTCGGAGTATTGCCTTAAAATTAATGGCACATAGTTCTGAATGGGTCCAAGTGACGTTTTACAACGAGATGTTATGTATGGTGAAGAAAGTACTGATCGGTGATGATGAGAATCAGAACGACCGAGAAAAGTGCTTGATATTAATTTGTGACGTCAGTATCTTGACTGAAATTTGCTGTCACGGACTTTCGTCTAATAACAATGAGGTATTTAATTTTTTTTATTTTTTTTCATCTGTTCCAATGTGGCATTTAATAACAGAACTTTTTTGTAACCTGCATACCAAATTTTTTAGCTGGTTGTACATTATCATTACTAATATGCTCGTTTTATTTTCACAGGTAGAATCTATAGCATCTCAAATAATGTTGTACCTGTTGCGTGGCCGGATGGTGCTGAGCGAGGGTTGTTGGTGGCGGCTGCTGGCCAGTCTGATGCCCGTCTTCCCGCTGCTGCATGTATATGCCGCTCATGATACGCAATTAGGTAATACTTGAGTTTTGAAGCTACATAATCGAATGGGAGATGGGTTTATGTTTGTTATATTGTGTCAGTGCCATCCTGTATTTGACACGGGGATTCCTCTTCTAGTGTGGCGGCTCATATGATAGTATCGGTTTCGGTTTAAAGAATCTTTATTTCTCATAAGACAAACATACAATGAAGTACAGTACAGTATTTGTTTTTTTTAAATATAGTTTAAGTTAAGTTATAAATCACATATTTTTTTAAGGTAATATAAACAACAATGACTTGATTATAATATTTATAATGTAATCCTAAAGTGAAGCTTTACTAGCAATCAGGCCGGTTTTGGTCGCCTCTTACGTCACCTTAACATACCGGCATGTGATCGGGGTTAGTATTTTGCCGCCCAAATCCGGCTATTGCGAGTATTCTAGGCTATCAAAGTCAAAGTCAAATCAAAGTCAAAATATTTTATTCATATAGGTATCACTGATACACTTATGCACGTCATTTTTTGGCTTTTCGGAAAGGTGCTTTGTCGTGGAGGAGAAGAAAAGCCTAAAGAAACTCCTCAGCACATCTTTTAAAATAATGAAAGGTTACATAATATGGTCTTACCTACGCGGAACTGGATGCGGTACTAATTTCCAGGCATCTTTGTCATTAATATATTCATTTATACCATACTATATTATATTTGTTACAGGCCGAGCAATCTGCAAGTCCCTCGAGCCGGACATAGTGGAGTGTATGGGCGTGTCGTCGGCGGAAATGGTGGCGGGCGTGGTCAGACTGTTGTACGTCACCTGTCCGGCCGTGCAGTTGGACGCAGCGCATGCGTTGTGCGCGCTGATTGGTACGTTTGGTTGTAGTTAATGGAGTATGTTGGTGTCTTGAGGTGCTTTTGGAAACAAAAAATAAGAAATAAGTCGAGTTCTTGTTTAATTATCTTAGTTTTTAGTTGGAGAAAAAATTCAGTTATTTATATGTATTTTTAATTCAATATGAACTACTAATTACCAACTGCACATTTTGTACGGATTTAGGGCTGTAGAATATTTATTGCGATTAGATTTTTTTTTCTACTCATGTGAAATAATTTACTAAGTTAGATTATTGAAATTAATTGTTTCCTTTTGTATTAAAAGTTCATTATTTTTATTCAGATGATGAAAGATACTTGCCACCGCGAGAATCCATACGCACTGATATACTGATGAATACATTGCGAAGACTAGAACCTCAAGATTTTAATGTGGACGCCAGTAGTTCGCCTTCTAGAACAACGCAGGTAAGACACTGGTATAATTTTACAATGGCACCAGGTGGACTATTATTTGCCTTTTCAAGAGTACAAGTAAATTATTATTCGAACTGAAGTTAAACAATAAATATCATGATAAAGTAATAATAGAACACAGAAGGTCGTTTTTGTAACTAGTTACACGGATACGAAATATTGAAGCACACTTATTGGGATAAAAATATATAGTAGTAAATACGAGTATAACCATAGTAAAATACGAGTATGTACAGTACAATCCATAATGAATCAACTACAAAATCATAAATTCCAATTACAAATAATATCGCTCACCTAGTAATATAGTGACATGAATTTATTAATATGAATGTATAGATATTTTATATTGTGTGATAAAGTGCAATGTTAATATAAAATAATATAATGTAATGCAATATTGTTAATGTAATTGATAAGATAAATTAATTTAGTATTAATATTATTAAGAATATTGTACACCCGTAATGGGTCCCTGTTGAGAATAGCTCATCCATGTATAACATCATATGTGTACCAACAGAAACAATAAAGACTATTTCTATTTCTATTTCACATCTGCAAAAAATGCGAACTTGAGTTTATATGGTACACGTGTTTAAAAGTGCCTAATCTACATAGTGGTAAATATGTAGTAATGTCTATACTAGTAACCAAACCCATACAATCTGTAAAAAACGTAAAAAGAACCCATAAATTAATTTAAACATTTTTATAAAATTTTTGATCCTCGTTTCTGTAAAATATGACAAACGTAGATGTGCCGTTGTATGACTGGGTGAGCGATATGCAGTTGCAATATGAATTCAAAAAATTACTATAAATAAAAACAATCTGCTAACTTTACATTCAACTTCCAGACAACCGGGCTGACACAGATATTGGAGGTGTTGCGGCAAGATGTGGTACTGGATGAGGAGGTGGGGTACGGGAGCGAGCGCAGGCAGTTCCAGCCGGCGCTGGAGCCGTCGCTGCGGCGCAGCACGCTGCAGCAGCTGGCGGTGGTGATGCGGCAGCAGGACTTGCACGCCGTCTTCCTTGAGAGTGATGGATTGAGGCTCATTGTTGCTATACTGAGGTGAGGTTCTTATCCAGGGGCGTGGCGATCGCCGTATCAGTCGTGTCAATAATACGGGGCCCCCGGGTTACAGGGCCCCTAGAGCGTAGAGTGTGAGGTGTCTTGATATTGGCGAAGTTTTTTAGATGAAGTTGGGGCCCCTCTAGGACAAGCTATGCCACTTATCAAATATTTACTATTAAAAGTTGTATTTTTTTGCTTATTGTAAATTAATGCTCAAAATTATAATTTCACCTGATGGTAAGTGGTGGTAATGGTTGGTAAGTGGTGATAAAGCACACTAATTTAGTAATCACTCTTCTACTTTATAATTTTACTAGCTGTTACCCGCGACTTCGTACGCCGAAAATAAAGATCCCTTCATTATAAAACATGTTTTTCATAAATTGACAGCAAACTTGTCCATACTATGAAGAGAGGAGACCCGTGCCTTGTAATAGTCCATTATGGGTTGAAGCTAAAACACCTACACTTAGTACATATATCGTATTATGTATTGAGTAAAATATTAAACAAATCTTTAGTGTTGATAATGAAATGATAACTACGATCTGATATTGTAGCGTGATTGGTAGTCAGCAAGATACTAAACTTTTCACCAAAATTACAGCAAAAGTGACATGTTCTTACAACCCATTAATTACCCATCGGGAGAAGCATTCATAGCCCGGGCGCAGCGGCTTGTGTCGGTTCTAATAGTAATCGATGAAGTTAAATAATAGCGAGCGCGGTCGGTAGTTAGATAGGTGACCGCTAGTGGCAAAAAATTCTTGAGCTCTCCGAGCTTCGGAGGGCACGTAAAGCTGTCGGTCCCGGTTGTTGTCGTAAGATAACAGTCGTTATGACATATTGAAGGTCCTCGCCCGGCGTCATTACGCCAAGTGTCGGAAGTCATTACTTCCGACACTTGCGTTGATTTCTAATCCCTCCATCAATCCACACTGGAGCAAAGTGGTGGAGTATGCTCTAGGCGTCCTCAAGAGTGAGTGCTCAGTAGTGAGCCATTAATGACCCACCCATAGGAAAGGTCCCAAAATAATTGAACTTTTTAGAATTTAGAGGTTTATCTAAGTCAGGGCCTGAGAGTTTTTGAAATGAAATGAAATGAAATAATCTTTATTCATGTAGGTATCACTGATACTCTTATGCACGTCATTTTTTTTATCTACTAGCTTTTCGGAAAGGTGCTTTGTCATGGAGGAGAAGAAAAGCCGTAAAGAAACTCCTCAGCACATCTTTTAAAAATAAAACTTATATCTATTACAAAAATAGGTATTCTTTAACCTGTGCAGAACTGGTTGCCTAGCTAGTCATTTCCAAGCATCCTTGTCATTTAAATATTCATTTATGCTATAGTAGCCCTTGCCTAAGAGCTGAGCCTTTACACGTTTCTTAAAAGATTGCACCGGCAAGTCATGTATTTGTTTTGGGACTTTATTATAAAATTTTATACCTAGTCCCATAAAAGAACGTTGCACTTTAGAAAGACGGTACGAAGAGGTAGCCAATTGATGCATCCTTCTTGTTTGACGATTTGAAAAATCACAATTTTGTTTATATGCAGTTATGTTATTCCGTATAAACACTAAATTATTATAAATATATTGGGAAGCTACTGTAAGTATACCTATTTGTTTAAATTTGACACGCAAGGACTCCCTTGATTTTAGTTTATAAATAGCTCTAATGGCTCTTTTCTGTAATACAAAAATTTGTTCTATACCGGCTGCTTTGCCCCACAGTAAAATGCCATAAGACATAACACTATGGAAATATGCAAAATAAACAAGCCGAGCAGTGTCGACGTCAGTGAGCTGCCTTATTTTTCTAACAGCATAAGCAGCCCTAGCAAGTTTAGTTGTGAGAGATGCTATGTGCGGGCCCCATTGCAGTTTACTGTCCAAGGTCACCCCTAAAAAAACCGTGGATTCCTCTATATTTAATGTTTCATTATTTAATTTAAGAGATCTATTTACTTTTTTTACATTTGGCAACACGAATTCTAAGCATTTGGTTTTCTTTGCATTTAAAAGTAAATTATTTATAGTGAACCAATGTGAGACATGCGACAGAGCACTATTAACATCGTCAAAATTATTTTTATTCCTATCAGTCTTAAATATTAATGATGTATCATCTGCAAACAGCACAATGTTCGCATGGTTTTTAACATAATGTGGTAAGTCATTTATATACACCAGGAAAAGAAAAGGGCCCAAGATCGAGCCTTGCGGAACACCCGTCACAGTAGTTGACCCTGATGACTTTTCATCGTTTATATTAACCTTTAGTATCCTATTACTTAAATAAGATGCGATCAAGCTAAGGGCCTTGTTTTTCACGCCATAGTGACTAAGTTTAGATATTAATGTATCGTGCTCAACACAATCAAACGCCTTTGATAAATCACAAAATACACCTATAGCATTTTGCGACGACTCCCATGCTTCATATATATGCTTTAAGAGCCTGGCTCCGGCATCTGTTGTACTACGACCTTTAGTAAAACCGTATTGCTCCGGATGTAATAAATTATTATTGTTGAAGTGGGTTAGCATTTGATTCAGTATGATCTTTTCGAAGATCTTACTGAGTGTTGGTAATATAGAAATTGGCCTATAATTATTAATATCCGTTTTTGAATTTTAAATTTACATTGTAATTTTACAGAATACACAAAAAACATATCTTTCTTTTCTTTTTGGACAGCAGCAAATCAGTGATTCCTTAAGCGTTGCTAATGTTCATTGGCGAAAGTGACCACTTACCATGAGGTGACTCATCTGTTCGTTTTACAACTTCTTACTCCAAACTTACTCTAAACTTACAACCTCTAGTTTTAGCCCTTAGGGAATGTATTACCAAACAATCATGTTACAGTTATTTTTGTTTTATGTAAGATTACATACTAACTATATACCAACTTTCACAGTTTTAACTTAAGAAAACGGGCAAGTGCGTGTTAGGCCACGTGCAATATAGGGTTCCAAAGTAGTAAGTTTATTGACTATTACTCATTAACTACTTACGCTAACATAGCCTTGATAGTTTTCCTTATAAATTCATCGTATAACCTATTTTTGAGAATTTTTTCACTTGTCCAACTGCAACCGTTTAGCCGTTGGGGGGACACTTGACTTGACTTGGGTACCCAAAATTAGCACTTTCAAGCCAAATATATGTATTTCGCAAACGGAGCCCTACATCCAAAAATGGTCTCAAAAGACCCATAATATTTTTGAAAAAACTTTTCAACTATACCCAACACTATAGGGATAAATAAAAAATTAATCCTCACGTTACCTGTAGTGGAGGTACCCCGAAAAAAAATTATTTTCAGTAGTTTATTCTACAATTTTGGAGTTTTAATAAATATGTATATCCATGCCAAATAGCTTTCTAGCACTAAGGGTCTCGGCGCTTTGCTTTGGACAGACGGACAGACTGACGGACGGATATGACAAAGCTATTAGGGTCACGATTTTACTTCAGAACCCTAAAAATGACGAAGTTTCGTATAAACATTCCGTGAATTAACCCTTTAAAGATTGATTTTTCAAATTATGTTAAAGTTAATTTTTGTTTATAACAGTCGAACTGAGAACCTGTTACTTTTTTGAAGTTGGTTAAAAAACCGGCTAATAGCGTGTCAGGTCACTGGTAATATAGGGTTCCGAAGTTCTAAGTTTATAGAACTCAATAACTACGTATGCTAATAATATAGCCATGATAGTTTTCCTTTTGAATTCATCTTAATGGTATTGCCATGAATTTTTTTACGTGTCCAACACTTATGAATATTTCCCAAACAGACCCCTCAATCGAAAAATGGACTTAGCAGACCCATATTATTTTTGAGAGACTTTTTCACGATACCCCGCACGTGCGTGACGGAAAAAAATTATCCCCATATTACCTCTAGGAGAGGTAGGTATCCTAAAAACATATTTTTAAAAATGTTATTCTACCAGTTTAAAGTTTAAATAAACATATATATCCTTGCTAAATCACAGCTTTCTAGCACTAAGGGCCTCTGCGCTATGCTACGGACGGACGGATGGACGGAAGGACGGACGGGCATGATGAAACTATGACAATTCTGTTTTGAT
This sequence comes from Thymelicus lineola, assembly GCA_963932265.1. Lineage (NCBI taxonomy): Eukaryota > Metazoa > Arthropoda > Insecta > Lepidoptera > Hesperiidae > Thymelicus > Thymelicus lineola. The sequence continues at coordinate 8,025,405 of OZ010686.1, forward strand.
TTCGGAACCCTAAAAAGAGTAATAAAAATCGCTTCATAAGTAACGAATCTATCAACTACATATAACAAAATTTGACCTTATCCCTCAGGAACAGGTCTGTTTTCCGTGATAAAAAGTATCCTATGTCCTTTCCCGAGCTCAATTCTATATCTGTACCAAACATCAAAATCGGTTCAGTTGTTTAGGCGAGAAAGAGTTATCCCTCAGGAATAGGTCTATTTTCCGGGATAAAAAGTATCCTATGTCCTTTCCCGAGCTCAATTCTATATCTGTACCAAATTTCATCAAAATCGGCTTAGTGGCTTGAAAGAGTTATCCCTCAGGAACCGGTCTATTTTCCGGGATAAAAAGTATCTTATGTCCTTTCCCGAGCTCAATTCTATATCTGTACCAAATTTTATCAAAATCGGCTTAGTGGCTTGAAAGAGTTATCCCTCAGGAATAGGTCTATTTTCCGGGATAAAAAGTATGCTATGTCCTTTCCCGAGCTCAATTCTATATCTGAACTGAATTTCATCAAAATCGGCTTAGTGGCTTGAAAGAGTTATCCTTCAGGAACAGGTCTGTTTTCCGGGATAAAAAGTATCCTTTGTCCTTTCCCGAGCTCAATTCTATATCTGTACCAAATTTCATCAAAATCGGCTTAGTGGCTTGAAAGAGTTATCCCTCAGGAACCGGTCTATTTTCCGGGATAAAAAGTATCTTATGTCCTTTCCCGAGCTCAATTCTATATCTGTACCAAATTTTATCAAAATCGGCTTAGTGGCTTGAAAGAGTTATCCCTCAGGAATAGGTCTATTTTCCGGGATAAAAAGTATGCTATGTCCTTTCCCGAGCTCAATTCTATATCTGAACTGAATTTCATCAAAATTGGTTTAGTGGCTTGAAAAAGTGATCCCTCGGGAACAGGTCTATTTTCCGGGATAAAAAGTATCCTATGTCCTTTCCCGAGCTCAATTCTATATCTGTACCAAATTTCATCAAAATCGGTTTAGTGGCTTGAAAGAGTTATCCCACAGGAACAGGTCCATTTTCCGGGATAAAAAGTATCCTTTGTCCATTCCCGAGCTCAATTCTATATCTGTACCAAATTTTATCAAATTCGGTTTAGTGGCTTGAAAGAGTTATCCCACAGGAACAGTTCCATTTTCCGGGATAAAAAGTATCCTTTGTCCATTCCCGAGCTCAATTCTATATCTGTACCAAATTTTATCAAATTCGGTTTAGTGGCTTGAAAGAGTTATCCCTCAGGAACAGGTCTATTTTCCGGGATAAAAAGTATCCTATGTCCTTTCGCAAGCTCAATTCTATATCTGTACCAAATTTCATCAAAATCGGTTCAGTGGTTTTGGCTTGAAAGAGTTATCCCTCAGGAACTGGTCTATTTTCCGGGATAAAAAGTATCGTATGTCCTTTCGCAAGCTCAATTCTATATCTGTACCAAATTTCATCAAAATCGGTTCAGTGGTTTTGGCGTGGAAGAGTTATCCCTCAGGAACAGGTCTATTTTCCGGGATAAAAAGTATTCTATGTTCATTCCCGAGCTCAATTATATGTCTGTACCAAATTTCATCAAAAACGGTTCAGTGGTTTAGGCGTTATTGAGTAGCAGACAGAGTTACTTTCGCATTTATAATATTAGTATAGATTGACCTTTTTCTATTTACCGTAAGCTTATTATTATTATTACATTAGTATTTTTATCATTATAGGTAGTACTTTATCAGGGAGGCCCCTAAAGCTGTGCAGAGTCTCTAAAACGAGCAGTAGATTGATAAATAGTTTATTTCCCTGTTTCAGAATGTCTCTGACTGTAGACGACTACCTGGCGTTCCCAGAATGCGCTATTAGCTGTGTGTCAGTCCTTAACAGCGTGTGTTTCGCCAGCCGACATAGCTTAGCCAAGATAGTGGATTTACCTTTGCTGCTTGTAAGAGGTAAGTTGTTTTTTAGACCCTAAAGGGCAGCTTGTACAGTATACGGAAACCAAAGATGTATGACATAGTGTAACTTGCTACGCTGTTTAAGGATGTGAATAATATTGTTATAGGAGAAGAGTCAGTGGTATATCAAATTAAAATACTTTATATACAATACTTTCGACATCATAACTTGTTTTATAGACAGTTGATACTTATATTTGTTCATAAATCATACTATAAAAATACGACTTACATTTATATGGCACAAAAAACTGTATGTTTAGTCGAGTGTTTATCCTTAATGGGGGTCCAAGTGAAATGAAATGAAATGAAATAATCTTTTATTCATGTAGGTATCAGTGATACTCTTATGCACGTCATTTTTTTTAATCTACCAGTGGAATAGTAAGTGTCCGTAGCGCCCCTAGGGGGTCTAAGCTGGGGTTCAAGTGGAATGCATATTTAACCGTTTATTGGAGTTTAACTCCATTAGAATCGATTTTCATATTTGAGCCCGCGGTATAAAAATTTATGAGGAGTAAAATCAAACTTTCTCCGTTATGTTATGTGTTATGGGCCATGGCGTTATGCGTTATGTTTTGTATTATAATTCGTAACACAGAATCTATTTTTGTAAAGTATAAATAAAAACGTTAAACGTTAACGTTAAATTAAATATTATAATTAATGTAAATAAATGTATCAAGCTTGTTTTCAGTAATATAAAAATGCGTTCATTCATTTGCCCTCATTTACTAATAATTTATATATTTTAAAATCTTTCGTAAGGAGTAAACTTCAGTCGTGCGTCGTAGCTGACACACAATTATTGTTTTTCCTTGTGCCAGTAATGCTGGTGTTCCCCGCTAACGACAGCTGCGTACTAATGGCGTCTCAAGTGCTAGCCGTAGTGGCCTGGTCGGGCTTCATCCTACAAGAGTTGGATGCTACGAGACACCGCATTCCGGCCTTACCGCTGAGCGTTACACAGCGGACGTCTCTGCCGTTTAAAGCCAATAGCTATTGGAAGACCAGTCCCAATGCTGAACATTCGTCTGTAGGTAAGGTATTATTACGTTTTTTTTTGTTGTAAGTTACTTGTAAATGTACCAGTTTAAGTTAGAGCGTTTCCGTATTATCCGATCCGATATCGTATTGGCGTCTGATATCGATATCGGGACAAGTAAAATGTATGAAACATGTACCTCCGATATCCGATATCGGGGCGGATAATGTGAATGACATGTCAGGTACATGTTTCTTTCATACATTTTACTTGCCCCGATATCGTATCGGCGTCCGATACTGATATCGGATCGGATGATGTGGAAACGCTCTTGTTACCCATCCCAATTCAATTCCGATTGATCCCAATTCAATGCTGACATACTAAAGTGATATAAGAGGCTACAGAAGCCAACCTGTAAATATAAAAGCGCTTATTATTCTTACCAGACTGGCTTCTATCAGAAGAGTCATGGCGCACCGCAGTCCGTGTTCGTTGGTGGTGGGTATACGCGGGGGGGATGAAGGCGTTGCGGGCGCCCTTCACCCCACTATCCTTCCCGTCAGTGTGTTCGCCCACCGAGCGCGACATACTGACGCTGCGGAGCGCGTGCGTACTCGCCTCATGTGGGAAGGCGTTGCTCGCTCTGGAGAACGCTACTTCACATTCTCAGGTCATGGAAGCTCTGTGTTTGTTGGAAAGGTACGTTTGTAAAATGACATTTTGTTAAGTCGAAATACGCAATCGTTAACGCAACGCAGCGATACAAAAAAGGTCGCACTGAAAACCAGTAGCCGTGGTTCGCCGCGGTATGATGCTGAGTGCGTACCTTTTTTTTGTAGAGCAGTGCTGTAACAGATTGTGTCTAACGGTATAAATTTAACTTATCGCTGTTTAATGTATTACCATTAACTGTAACGTAATTACTGTTTAATACAATTTGTAACCTGTTGCTGCTTAACAAAATAATTTCTTTCTTTCTTTCTTTCTTTAAATACAAGTTAACATTAAGTGAAAACAATTTGACTCATTTCATAATAGAGTATGAGCACTTATCGCTATTCCTCATAATTTTGAATTTAGCAATCCATGCCCACTTGAAAAAATCGCCCCGTATAGGACTTATTACTTATTTTATTCTTTGCTTGCTCAGTTAATGATTAATGCAGGGTACGTTATATCTGTTATTTGTTACAGCTACTCAAGTTTAGTATCATTGTCATCAGTAACGGAGAAGGAGTTTGGTTCGTTGCCATGGCAACACACCCGGCGATACCTGTGCGCGCCGCCGGCGTCTTCCCGGGACACCGTGTTGTTGATCGCGATGTTACAGTTTATTGCCAGCTATATGGATAACGTGCCGAACAATGGTAGGTACACGTGTACTTATCGTCCATTTTTAACCGACTTCAAAAAAAGTAGGAGGTTCTCAATTCGACTGTTTTTTTCTATGTTTGTTACCTCAGAAATTTGGACTGGGTGAAGCGATTTTGATGATTATTTTATGATCGAAAGCTGGTGTTGGTCGTGTGGTCCCACTTAAATTTGAGCGAGATCTGACAATGGCATCCATGAGAAAACTATATAAGTCTTAAATTTGCATTAAGTGTGTGCGCGACAAATGGACGAATAACCATGAATGGACTATATCACGCCAACCGATTTCGATGATTCTTTTTTGGAACGAAGTTCCTTATCGCACGTTGTGAAAGGAGGCTAGACGGAAAATTACGACACTTTTTGATTCTTACGAATGACGACACTTTTTTTGAAGTGATTCAGAGAGTTTTACAGAGATGGCGCTGTACAACAAAACAATACTTAAATCGAAAGAAACTTCGTTCCTTCCGGGTGTCCCTTGACACCTCTCATGTTTTTTATTGTTATTGAAAAGGATTTGAAGTCGTTTTTTTTGTTAAAATTTTAGAATATTTTAGATGAGTTTATTCAGCTAACAATTTTACACCGTCTTTTGTTTGTGATTTGTATTTAAAAAATAATGAAATTAATTATAGAATTAATTTTATCATTGAATGCTAAAACTAAATAGATCGTTGCCTAGATTATAATCTACACCCGCGCCGCCCGATCCTTCGGACGTATTGTTTCTTCCCTAAAAAAGATTAGGGATTTTGGAAGTCCGAAGCGGGTTATGCACTCTTTCATCATCAGTATTATTAATTTACACTACAGAAAGTAATAATATTGTCATGATTTTAGATGGAACTATGAATTGGATAAAAACATCATTCATAGGCAAGGATGCGGTTATAATTGGTCTGCTCAGCAAGGAAAGGTTATTCCCTCAACAAACGCACCAGGAAGATATAGAAATGACGCAACTGCGGATACACATAGTGAAAGTATTGTTACGATGTGTTAAACACTTGGAGCATGATCAGGACTACGATTATAATAGGCTGGAGAGTTTGTTAAAGATTTTATTGTCGTGCCTCCAGAGTGTGGACTTGAAAAACTTTCATATGCTCGGTAAGTTCGTACATATTTTATCATAATACAGGGTGAATTTTTAAAGTGGTTGTAGATGGCTAAATCCGAAACTATGAGGAATAGAGAAAAATGCTGAATGTCTCGGGGTCGATTTTGATGAAACCTAAAACTATATTCATAGATTTTTGAAAAATAATATTCCTAGCCAGGAATCGAACCCGTTGATTTGAAAAAAAAGCGCACTCTATTTTATTACACCGTTCGATAGTGTTGCCAACAAGGATCAAACTCTGGAAGTAATTATATACGGCAAACTTAAGTAGCATACTTTATCGTGGTCATTTCCGATAGCACGTTACCTTGTCCTTTATACTTGTACCGACCGTAAAGTTTTCGAGGAGTTTGCGGAATCAATATCAGCACTTGATTGACTTAGTACGTTTTTCAGGATACCTGAACGAGCTGATACGATGTATTCGATACGTTCAGTATTCGCGGTACTGCAGATTATCGGAGGATACTCTGATGCATAGCCTGCGGGCGATGACGGGGGCGCTGGGTGGGTGCGCGGGGGGCGCGGGGCGCAAGGGCCAGGCGTGCCGGTTGGACGCAATGCTTACCTTGTTGGCTATACTGAACCAAATTCATGAGGAAGCCATACCTGTACAGGTTTGTTGATATGATTTTGTTAGTTTTTTGCTATATTATATAAGATATTTTTTATGTTTAACGCACGGACGTGAAAATAAACCCGAACGTCACCTTGTCTTATCGAGAGTGACGCCGCCCGCTTACCATGTGTGCGTAATTTTTAGTGCAGTCCGACGTGGTAATGGCGGCCGATTAATAAGAACATGGTGTCAATGTGTGCGTGTGATACTTGTACGAATAGAGGAGTTGGTATTACTATGGGTGCCTCACTGAATTTGTTGTTGATATTCCGTCTAGTTTTTGTCTGTGGTTTAACGTTACTCGTACGGGTTTTCCATGAAATATTTATTCATATTTAAAAAGCAAATTAGAGGGGCCACATTCGTTATTCATAAAATTAAAGTCCTAGAAGGTAGTGTTTGGTATGAATGTAGCATGTGTTATTCATTGCGATTAACAATAATAATGTTTTATGATAATGGTTATAATTGGCGCTACCCATAAACGTTGAATTTGTATAATAAAAAACAAACAATATGATATATAGGTTAAGTTAAACTATCTTTTTCTGATAATCCTATTATGCATTACATTGTTCAGCAGTACGTGTGTTTATTTATAGATAGTCAACAAATTCTATTATTGTGGCATAAGACTTAGGTATATGCCTATCATTTATGGCATAAGTGATAAGGGCTTGATGTAATCTGCTTCAGATTTCGGCTGTCATAAGTGGTATAGGCTTGGTTGAGTTGTAATTTTTATTTGACAAGGAGGCACTTCACTTTGTGCGAATATATCGTATATTCTCATAAAACATGCTTGCGGGCAAATCTGCGAGTACACAAATCTCATACTGAAAAAATAAATTTTATAATTCACATCAAAGTTTTCACTATTTCTTATCTGTTCTCGAACTATGTGATTCATTTTCGCCATCATGTTATGACGTCACACGGCCTAGAACTGTCAACATTTTGTCATTTAACATGTCAACTGACTCTGAGTTAACATTCCGCCTCACCAAGCGGGGTCGCATCGGATAAAGACTTGGAGGTCGTAAGACCAAAGCCAAATTCTTCAGGCTGTGTTTATTGGGTGCAAGTTCCACATAACCAGCACAGACGGCTGTGCTGGTATGGATAATGCATTCAAAGCCTCACTCCCGTGGTGAAAAAAAACCCGATGATGTTACACCCATGGCGTCTAGCGTTTTCCTCAATTTTTGCGCGAAAATGTAAAATTCAAAAGCATTGTTAAAGCCCTTAATTGATTAAATAAAAAAATCATAATTTTTAGTGCTTTATTAATACCTTGGGATCTAATTGAGACACTTTTCAAAATAGGGTGAAATACCCTATTGCTAATAAAAGGACTAAAAGAAAAACAAGCCCAGTAGTTTAAAATCTTGTTAAAAGTAATACTGAACAACTAAACCATAGAAGGATTAACAGTCGGGACCCATTTATAATAAATTTTACAGGGCTACTTGGGAACAAACAAACAATATTTGATTGGTTGAAGAATGGGCCCCAACTGTTAGTTCTTCTATGGTATATTTAGTTGTTCAGTATTACTTTTAACAACATTCTAAACTACTGGGCTTATTTTTTCTTTTTAGTCTTTTTACGCAGTCGATTTTTTTATTTTTTTTATTCAATTAATAATTTAAATAATAGTAATAATAGTAAACATAAATTGGTTTTGGCATAAAATTATTATTTATTTTTTCATTTTTTGTCAGCCTTATTTTTAAATTACAAATTACTATAAAAAGACACCGTAAGATTGTTTACCAAATAGACTGTCTAAAAAAATAGACTATACAAAAGATATTTTCTTCATAACAGAGATGGAGCGAAGCGTGGAACGTGGAAGTGGTCCGTGCGGTGGCGGAGTGCACCCGCGCTGAGCGGGCGGAACTCCGCGCCGCCGCCACGCACGTGGTCGCCGCGCTCGCGCACTATGCGCAGATGTTGCCGCATCTCGCTCAATGTAAGTCGATGTTGCTTTTATACAATTGTTGGTTTTTATACACTTGTTTTGTCTTATGTGTTTGAGTTTATCAGGAAAGAAAATATTAAAAATCGAATGTGTAATATCTTTTACATATTGAATGATATCACACAAGCTTTTTAGGTAATGTGAACATGAATAATTCCGTCACGGTTTTTAAGGTTTCGTACCTCAAAAGGAAAATACTGTTCATCCGTCTGTCCGTCCGTCCGTCCGTCCGTCCGTCTGTCTGTCTGTCTGTCTGTCTGTCTGTCTGTCTGTCTGTCTGTCTGTCTGTCTTTCAACCCTTTGTCAACGCACTTTGACAACTTTTTGTCAACGCGTGGAGGCATCAAGTTTAAGTGAATTTCCATTACTTAGAATTCAAGGCCACGCCCCTTTTTGTCCTGCCAACTATTGGCCACACCTGCGTGATGTTATTCTTAATGCGTTAAGACGCAGGTGGGGTAGGGAAATTATAGTTACAATAGTTTATGTTTGTGCAGCCATCCCGCGGGAGTCGTTGTCCCGGTACGCGCTGGACATGTTCTGCCAGTGCGACGAGGCGAACGCCGTGCGCGCCGCCGCCGCCACGTTACTCACAGCTGTGACGTCGCGGACGTCCCCACATTCACAAGTGAGCGCTTTATTATCATTGAAGTACTATTACTAGCGTATAGAACAGACACCCCGAACACCATGTATGTCCCAATGCATTGGCGCCACGTGGCTTCAATCTTCAATGGATTCGTTCGATTTTGAAAGGAGAACGGGGGCTCAATTTTGAAAATCGAACCTCCGGGGTAGGACACACATTTTGTTCGAGATGTCTATTCTATGACATTATACTTCAATGTTTATTATACTCTTTTTTAGCTTTAATTTTTTTTTCACTAAAGATATTTTTTAAAGGGTGTATTCAGTGTGTACGCACTCACTTTACTGTATTGAATAGTTCATTTTTATTATTATACTCGCAATTCATTTTTATATTATTCCTTATAAGAAACAGTACGCCATTTAAAGGTGCGATGGCCAGGCTATGCCGGCACTGTAAAAAGTCGCTATAAAATTATTGAAAAAAAAGCTTATAAACATTATTTTTTAAAACCCTTAAAAATTTTAAATATTTCTTTATACACAACTATGGTACATATTATTATGTAAATTACATTGCATTATGCATTGTATATTGTAGGTGTCAGTGAGTAGCGTCATATTAGCATACGAGCAAAATGTATATTATTGAATAAAATAAGCTTTGTTTTGACGATATTATTTTGTTAAACTTTTGACGAGATAACGTCTATTAAAACGATGAAGCCGGGTGCACGCACGAAAAAGCATGACTCTTTTGTTACGTTCCGCGAGCGAGCGAACAATGGAGAAAGCATCTATAAACATAACTATATACACAATTAAGTCAGAAAGGAACTTGCTGAAAAAATTGTTTAGTCAGGAGTTCTAGATGGCGTTGTAGTATAAAGATAAAAGTTTCTTATCTATAAAAGTATGCAATCGTTTCATCAATGTTTTGTCATGACGTTGTCACGTTAAACTACCGTCCGTAAACCGACTTTACAGACAACCATTTTATTTTTAAACAAATTCTTGGTACGGTATCTTGATTGCGCGACAAACAGGCCCTATTGGTATTTATTTTTATTGTTTCGCATGCACGCTGCATCGTATACAAACGATCTCTGTACCATTGCACGTGGTCACACTGCAATTTATAAACGACATTTTATCGACCTTGCCATTAATGTTACTGAGTACTTGACGGGAATGGACATGCAATTTGTTGACTCGAAATGGACACATAATATATCGTTCTACTTAACAATATTAGTAGCTCTGGAACAAACATTGCGGAAGAAACACAAAGAAACTATATTGTTGCTATTATTAATATTTTACTGTGCTACGTCTACTTAAAGTATTGTATTTGCTACGTTAAAATTTCGTTCCAGTTGCGTGGTTCGTGGTAAACCATACAATACAATGAATTGTTAATTTCATATCTAGTTCTCAAAATATTAATATATTGGATATTGCAATTTTCATATGGCTAGTTATAAATTCTTTAAATAAAATTGGAATCACTTAAGTACACAATGATACGTTTATTCAGCTCTTTACTTCATTTTCCTACTGACATCCATCCTTAAGCCTACTTTTGTTCAATTACATTATAATACTTTACACTAGATAAATCTTTACATTTTTTTAAATCTAAGATACAAAGCCATTTAATCTTAACATGTAGGTATTATTTATTTTTGATAAGTTCTGGAAATGTAATGTATGTTTATGATCTATAAAAGTAGAGGCACAGATCAATGAATAAGGTAGATAAGATACCGCCTTGTATTTGACTGAGGAAGAAAAATACCGTGCTGGATAACGTAATTCCTGTACATACTTACAAGCTACCACGCCCATCCACGTCAAAAACCATGCTGTTTTTGTTTTTCTGTTTGGAAGTTACTGGCAGAAAACAGAATGGTTTTTGACGTGGATGGGCGTGGTAGCTTGTAAATACAGGAATTACGTTATCCAGCACGGTATTTTTCTTCCTCAGTCAAATACAAGGCGGTGTCTTATCTAACTAAAATCAAACTACAGAATATTAATAAACAGCGAAAATACCTTTAATATTGTCAAATTGGAAGGTGACAAAATTCACACGACACGAATGAATCTGTTTGTCTAACACACAGGTCTAACAGTGGACAGAAGATCGCCTTATCAGAGCCCCTTTAAAAGCGGGTACTGTTATGGCCTATAACTTATATCAACCGCGATCATTCGTGGACTGAATAATGAGGACCACCTACGTCGTAATGCGATTGTAGACTTCCTACGATAAGATTGACGCATAGTGGGTTCATGAATGAATACTTGTGATTATTTTTGATTGCTAACTGATTTCCGTACGATGTATATGACCTCGTTGAAGAAATTACACAGATGTAATGAATGTTCTTAATAAGTGTGTGAACTCACTCGCTAGTGTTAGTCTGTTATTATATTTCCTGAACATGTGTAATTTATAGTGTACCAAATCAAAAGCGTCATTACACGTATTGTTGTAATTTGACGACCAGTGTGGCGCAATGGTTACCATGCCGGATTGCCACGCCAAGGGTCCGGGATTCGATTCCCAAGCGAGGCGGATATTTGAATGATGAGTTTGAATTTCTGTTCTCGGTCTGGGTGTGTGTCCTTGTCTTGTGTGTTGTCCATGGCACCCACGACACAGGGAATTCTAGTATGGGGCGAATGAATGAATGAATCCTAGTATAAAGTTCAATTCAAAAGTTTTGGAGAGTTTCTGTTTCTGCAATTCACCTTGTGACACATTTTCGTCATATTCCTGAGATTGAAGCGTTATTTATTTATAACTTAGTAATTAATTTATAGTAAAATTTTTATTCTTATTGCCGTTATTCGTTTGTATTATTATAACTTAATTATTTATATGAGCCAATAGACATTTTATTCGAAAACTTCAATAATGCTGCAATGTGCTAGGTTAACATTTACTTATTGGTATCTATTTAATATAGGGTATTAAATATATATCAATAACAACATAACTTTGTAAATGTAAACAAGAACTAGTTTAGTGTAGTGCATTTTGATACATCCAAGCATAATTACAAAAGTACAAGGTCTAAAATTAACGTGGAGTATTTATTGAGCGACATGAAGAATGCGTAATTATAGTGATTCTTGTAACTAGGTCTTGTTTCGGAATACAATGGCTGGAGCGCTTTTCCATTTGGCACTGGTCCGACTTGGTTTACTTAACTGTTTACTGCTAACTTTAATACATTTTTGTTACCCTATTTAGGTACTGTTTTAGGTGCTATTATGACCTTCTGAGTACGTTACTATGTTTGGTGTTTTTCTAACTTCAGAATGACTTGCTCGATTGAGCTGATATTTACACAGTACATTATTTATTATGTCGAGGTCATGCTCAATGTATTTGTTTACACGTGCGCCTACAATAAGAGTGATATGGCTGTTTTTATACTAAACATACACTTTTATGTTAATGTTTTTATATACTATAATAAAAAACATAAACGTGTACTTGTGTACGCGCGTGAGAAGTTGTATGTACTTATTTGGCATGAAAAAAAAACAATTAAAAAAAATATTTTAAAAAAAGAACAAAATATCAATAACAATATCAAAATTCTGAATAGTTTTTCAAAAAAAATTTTTTTTTTCAAAAAACAATATTAAAAAAATAATATTAAAAAACAATATAAAAAAAACAATATTCAAAAAGCAATTAAAAAAACAGTATAATAAAAATAAGGAACTTCGTTCCATCCGGGTGTCCCTTGACACATCTACCTAAAGTTTTTTCATTTATTTCATAATGCGCCTAAAGAAGTATAACTTCAAAAAGTTTTCTACCTTTTTTATTTAGCGTTAATCACAAATTATTTTTTAATACAGTTGCTTAAAAAGTGGCGTATTGCAGGGACGTATAGCGTTCGGGAAGTGGGCTATTACACACTCGTGCTTTTTCTTTCCCAACTGTCAAAATAATGTGTATTAAAAAGAAAAAACTAACCACGAAGTTTTTACAAAAAAAATCATAGAAGTTTTTATGATTCATGCAAATATTTCTAAAAAGAAGCTACTAATTTGTTTCAATATCAGATTTATTGATTTGATTCAATGAGTTATATTAGGTTTCATTTTATTTCATCTTATTAAATTTCATTTTCATTTCATAACAATAAAAAAAATCTACTGAAGACTTGGCTGTATGGGCATAATTCCCTTTGCCTACCCAGAATGGGTGAAGAAAACAAAAAATAATATCTGCTTATTATATTCTTTTACGGTTAGCGCCATTTTCCAAAAAGATTGTGTTTTTATTATTCTATTAAATTGCATAATTTTTTCGCAACTGTATTAAAAATAGTTGTTCAGTACACGTGCGGAACCGTCATTGCAACTTGTTCCGACTGTCAACACTCGCCTTCGGCTGCGCCTCGGCTCGGGTAGACATTTGTCAAAACTCTTTGCAATGACAGGCTTTCCGCACTTGTAACGAAATATACTATTTTTGTACTTATTGAAATTACTTGGAACTGAGTTAAATTATAGAATGATATAATGACCGTTGAACATGACTGCGGATTCAGTACAGTAGAAATAAGATTAATAAGTCTTGACGTTGAAAATCGCATTAAAATTTAAATGTGGCAAAAGCTCTCGCTGTTTATTGTCGAGTAACGGTACACATGTTTCAACTTTGTAAGATAACATGTTTATCATTGTTAAAATACGACATTTTAAATTCAAATTATGTTTTGTGAAGATCTATGTACTCGTACATATTATTTCTTTTAGTGTACTGTGAACTTACAACAACAAATACGAATATTACCTTTTTAACGCCAAAATTATTGTTATGAACTATGTATGTGTTGAATGTTCAAAGAGGAAGCTGTGGAAAACGCCTCAAGGGACATGCATGCGGGTTGCGGGTATATTCGAGTCACGGGCATGGTATTGTACGTCAACATATATGACCTTGGGGTGGCGCGTAGAGCTTATCTTGTGTCTTGACAGTTGACGTTCACTTATTCTCTAGCGATACAGTTCACTTGATTGCTGACCGCCGGCCGCTGGAGCCGCGCGCGGCCACTTATATGCATACTATCGAGCACGCGCGCTTTGTTTACTCGTAAACGATTGGCCGCCGCCGCGAGTTTACTTTCGTGTTGCGGTTTAATGTTCCCACCATTACATTTACATCTAATTAACCACGGCCGGACCGAGTGAAACATGTGGGTCAGTGCGATTTTATTGGTGGTAGTGCTGCTCTTGCTGCTTCTGTTAACAGTTTTTCACTATGCGTCGAACGGAAGAAAGTATTGGCTCCGTAGAAAAGTACCTTATCGGGACCCGTGCCCCATTTTTGGGAACTTCGGTGCAACGCTCACTATGAGACGAAGCTACACCAAAATGATACAATACTTTTATGAAAATTATCGGCACGAAAAATATGTCGGCATATTTCAAGCCAGAAGACCTACCTTGTTCATTATAGATTTGGACATAATTAAAAGTGTTATGTCTAAGGATTTCTCATGCTTCAGCGATCGCATATCCGTATCGACCGATACGCAACGGGAACCGCTACTCCGCAATCTGGCTAACATGAGCGGCTCCGAGTGGAAAGCAATGAGACACATAGTGACGCCAACCTTTTCTTCTGCGAAAATGAAAGCGATGTTCCCTCTTATCGCTGATTGTGCAAACACATTGAAGACGGTCCTCATCCAAGAATCACTCGAGGAGGTCGACGTCCCCAAGGTTATGTGCCGATTTACCACCGATGTTATTGGCAGCTGTGCATTCGGCGTCGACCCAGGGTCCCTGAAAAATGTGGAATCACCGTTTTTGATTATGTCGCAGAAAATGTTTAAGACCGACCGTTCGACTATTCTAAAACGGTATTGTCGTGCATTTTTCCCGAAACTATTTAAATTTCTGAATCTCAAGACATATTCCGTAGAGGTAGAAACTTTTTTTACGAACATAATTAACCAAGTTCTCACGGAGCGACGTTCCATCGGCAATCAAAGGAATGATTTTCTTCAGCTCATGTTGAACGTCCAAAAAACTGAAACAGGGTTTCCTATGACGGATGCGTTGATAACGTCCAACTCCTTTATATTCATGCTGGCCGGCTTGGAGACTACATCGACTACACTGTCGTTCTGTTTGTACCAGTTGGCTAAAGACGTAGATCTGCAAGATAATATTAGAAAGGAGATAGTGGAGTGTATGGAGCGACATAATGGCCTTAACTATGAAGCGGTGTCTGCCATGCGTTTAGTTAAACAGACTGTTCTGGAGACGCTGAGAATGCATCCTCCAACTCCTTTTACGACGCGGCTTTGTACCGCACCATGTACTCTTCCGAACTCAGATCTGGAAGTCAAAGCTAGAGATGCCTTTCTCATACCAATTTATTGCATACAAAATGATCCACAATATTTTTCGGATCCAGATAAATTTGATCCGGAACGTTTCAAGGATGATTCAAGCCCTCCGGGATTCTTAGCATTTGGCGATGGACCTAGAAATTGTCCAGGTAGGCATGATACATTTATGTTTAATACTATTGTTTAGTTTTCTTATCTATAATCGTCTACTAATAAGATTTTTTATTATCTAATCATAGATAGTAATTAATAATAGCATATTGTTCAAATTAATATTATGATATTGTTACGATCGATGTTGTCCAAACACTATACAAAGAATGACAAAGTTAAATTTTTTGCTTACATACATTTCAATAACTGGACTGTATTGCATTTCAAAACATTTGCTATTGTCATTTTTATTTCCAAACACTGCATATTTTATCGCTTTGTTTTATTCGCGGGAAGTAACATGTTCTTCGCTAATATATGCGATATTGCGGTTTAACGGCTTATTTAGTAATTCAAATATATTGTGGTAAACATAGCAACATAACATAAATATAATCTATGTATCTAATATGATAATTGGAAGTGACTAATGTTCTATTTACAGTCGCAGTCATGTTATTCTTTAGTGATCGATGTAATATCGTCATAAGTTCAACAAAAATATCATAATAGGCACTGATATACTTTTTTCCTTACATTGTTGTGGTTTGGTATTTTCCATAATGATTATAATTAGTGGCCTAATTATAATGTTGCAATATAATGACGAGCCGATTTTATTACAGGGGCACGATTCGCGCAGCTAATGGCAGGGGCGGGGTTAGCCGCTGTTCTTGGCAACTTCGTCGTCGAGCCTTGCTCGAGGACTACACCGACCATCAACTACGATCCTAGAAGCGTTATGCTTAAGAATAAAGGTGGCATTTGGCTTAGATTTAAATGTATAACATGAGGTCATTATTACTTAAGGTTCTTACTTAATTGAGGAGTATTTATTTGGTTTGAGATGATTCTGTATCGTGTAGGTGTAAGGTACCGATTCAATGTTTGGAAACTTAAGAATATGTTTGAAAAAATTTCAATACCCACTTTGGTTTTGTGTCTTTATGAGTCCGGATTTAATTCTGATTTAACAAACCATTTTATCAGTTACTTAATTCACAATTTTATCGCGCATTGTTCAAATAGGTAAATCTCAAAGAACATGTTTGCAGATATACTCGTATTGCTATGCTGAAGTTTGTAGATTTTGAGGTACCTCTGTAGTACGCATTTAGTTATATCATAAACGTGTAACTATCTTTTATAAAAACATGGCCAGTATTGACTTATTAGTCTTATAAGTTTCACTTTAGATTAAGTGTAGTGTACGAGTATTACATCATTTACATCCGTATGGAATGGATGATTCCCTCGAAATCATAGAAATGCTGAAGAATTTGGCTACTATCTCCATCCTTCTATCCATCCACCCATCCATCAGCCCTTGGAGTTCTATTTCAGTGTTCAAGTTTTATTTCAGTGGATCAGAGCGTAATTTATTTCAATAACCAGTGCATCATTTTTATCCCTAAATTCAGTCAATATTGATTAAATTAAAAGTATTAGCGGGCAAATTTTAATAGGCAGCCTAGCCAAACCATATTGCCCCTCTTATGATTGTGTATAAAAATTGATTTTAATTAAATACTCGTTAAACGTAGCAAACTTGTAGCGGGATCTTGATCTACTACATGATATTTTTATGAGAGATAAATGATGTGAATACAATGTCCTGAGTCATACAATTATGGTAATGTAATATCTTTAAAATTATAAATTTATTGTGTCTGGGAGTGGATGGTAATAACTAATAATCATTAGCGTTAACACAAGCTGTACATTCAAGTCGAATTGGTTAATGAGAGGAGGAGAGTAACTTCAACCTTTAACCCGAGTCCCGAAGCATGGGGCTTTATTATTCTTGTTTGCCTAATTTGATCATCACCTTACTTATTGAGCTAACCGTGTCTTTTAACTAACTATAGAATTAGAAGAAGATATAATAGAGCTTATTTAATTAACCATAGAAATTTCATACAAAATTTAAAAAAATTTGACTCCATAAAAATTGTAACTCGTATACAACATTTTGAATTTTAAAAACAATTTAAGGTTTTGTTAGTAAATTTATGTAATTTACTTTATTTTAAAACCTGTAACTGGGGATTATAATGGGCGGACTGTATGCCAATGTTTTCTTTACCAGTGGACTCCTTGATTCTTGTAATTTGTAACTATTTAACGCGGGCGAGCCAATAATTGTATTAATTATACAATTTGTGATGTAGTCACTAACTTATAGAAATAAGTTTCATTTAATATTACTAGCGAAAATTTATGATTGCTAAATATATTTGTTTTGTTGTAATTTCGACTAAAATATGTCGTTTACTCATATATAATTATTATGTCAATAAGTATGTGTAAAACGATTGCGATACATATTTTATTAATACTTATCGCATTTTCATTCATTTATAATATAATATTATTTATCGGGGCTTTTCATTGTAAGTTGTAAATAATCTCGATTGGTCCATAAATTTATATCTGCAATCTATTTAAATTCTTTGAAAATGATAGACTTTATTAGACGTAACGAAATTCATTTTGTTGATATGATAAGAGGCGTGCCTAGAAGCTCTCATATTAATCTCAATACGTCTCGTTTATTGGCCTAAGTATATTTGTAAAATGTTTCATACATTTTAAGGCGGTTATAGGAATCATTATCGTTAAGCTGACACTTGACAAGTATACTTGATCATGTATGGCCAACTTTAGATTTTTTTTATGGAAATAGCCGGCAAACGAGCTGCCGATCCACCTGATGGTAAGTGGCTATCGCCGCCCATGAACATCAGCAACACCAAAGGCATCACTGATGCGTTGCCGGCCAAGAAAGAAAGAAGAAAAAGAAAGAAAGAAAGAACTGGCTCTCAAGCCCCCAGCCGGAACACGACGAGTTGTTTGGCGGCTGACTCATGCTCGAGGGTGGTAGCTATCCAGGCGAACCCAGGAGAAATAATAATAGTAAAAATGGTATTAATTAACAATTAAAATCAATACTACCAATATAATCCCTCCGAGGGCCCTACCACCAGCGGGCCGGATTTAGTCGCCTTTTACGACACTCTTCCGGCGTGGGATTGGGGTTAGATACATGTTTTTCATTATAAAGATGTTTGATACTTTCATTATGGTAAAAAAAAATTCGTATTATATTTTTACTATTATTGTAGAAATCAGTTAAAATTGGTGTAATATTTTGAAGATACTGTGAATGTATTTATTGTGTCTGATTTTTATTTTAGTATTAAATGATAATAATGTTATCAGTGTATTTTATGGCTTGTGGTGAGAAGTTTTTTCCCTGTTTCTCCTTCAGTTTCGTAAGGCACCTTTCCGAAACGGAGCTTGTAGAAAAATATTATATAGAGTGTATTAATAATATGAAAGTAACCTACGTGAAGTTTTATAAGTTTCATTAAAAATTGTGAATGAACATTGTATTCGACAATCTATTTGTGAGAAATTCTCAAGCGGTAGCGGCTGTTATCTAATCTAACAATTGAGATTGATAGTCAAAATAAACTATTGTACAGATTGTATTTATTATCACAATCCACGGCAGTCCCTTTGCTGGTCTTGGATGCCAATTATGTGAAGGGTAAAGGCCACAGACCATTACACTGACCAAGATGCGGATGTGAGACATATGAAACTCTTGGAATATTCAGGTTCTGTCACCGAAGCGAAAAAACTGAAAAAGTAATAATTGATTTTAAATATTATAATAATTTAATATTTTATTTTACCACACTACGTTTAAATTAGTTACATACTTTTAACCAGTATTCAAATTTAAATTTATTATTATAAATAATAATCAACATAAAGAAAACCTGTTTTTAGGTTTAGTATCATTAAACGAATTATCTTACTATCGCATATTTGTCTATACTAATATTATAAAGAGGAAACCTTTGTATTTTTGTATGTTTGCAACGAATAAACTCAAAAACTACTGAACCGATTTTAAAAATTCTTTCGCCATTAGAATGCTACATTATTCCTGAGTAACATAGGCTATATTTATTATTAGAAAAAATTAGGGATCCTTCCTAAAACTTCAGTAACGTGAACCAAGGTGTAAAAAAATTATACATAATTTCCGCGTGCGAAGCTGCGGGCAACAGCTAGTATACTATAAAGCTACATATAAACTACTTAAGTAAACGAGGAAAATATGATTTCTTGGTATCTTAAAATTCCTTCATTTCCTATCTACTCGTACATACAATGTCTCCGTCATTTGAAAACATTTACAACACGTACGTAGGTCGTAGATCATACATTTTACCGCCCAGAGTCTACAAGACAGAAGACTACACAATAATATACATATGTATAATTGCAATGTATGATTACATTTTTATAAATTTTATTCCATTACCAGAAATGTTACTACTTTTGTAACGGTAATTCTGACCATCAATGATCATCCATCCACCAAGCAGTAGGCCTCTTACATTAGACATGGACATTGTTGCCACTTAGTGCCGAAGTTTAATACAATAAATACCGACTGTATCTTCAGATCATCGCGTGACCTGGTTGAATGCCGTCCTATATTTCATTAACCCAGACGTGATTGCTATTCTGCCTTGTATATGTTTTCGTGACCTTGTTTTCAGTAATCGCAGGTAATTTGGAAGATTGTAATGGCTTTAAGAGATTTATCATAATTATAGTCGGCATACTACATCATACAATGAATACGTGTTACATTGCGATGCCTGATTAAACTTTATATTTAAACTAGTAGCTCACCGTCGCTTTGCTTCGTGTAACTAAGTCCTAATACCCTCGTTCAACTCCTTTTTGTAAGAAATTTTATAATTTCATATAGCCTATAATAACCTTCCTCATTAATGTAACTATCATATGCAAAAAGATTTTACTTTGGTCGGTTCCTGAGATAAGCGCATTCAAACAAATAAATACATTAATTCCCCCTTCCTTGATGGAGGAACGGTCCTCCTCTTCCATCGAATGACACGTCACACGACGCACAGTGGATATCCATCCACCCTTTCCATATCCACCATCATGAACATCCAGCCGGTACGGATGACGCGGTTTGCATCGTCATTCATACCATAATGCGTACCGCGAAGGATTGGTATAATAATAGCTTGCCTGCGTCTGCGTTCCCGCCATAGATTATCACCAATATGACGTCGATGTCTTCAAGAAAAGAGTGAATAGGCTTTTTATTAAGTTAATGCGCTCACCATTCTGAACCACATTTCCACTTACCATCAGGTGAGATTGTGGTCAAGCATTAACTTATTTTGAGTAAAAAAAATAATTCTTTAGCAATTTTGTTTAGTATAGATTATTTAATTTGTATTGTTTTATTTTTCAGGTACTAGAACGAGAAGTCCTTCAAGAACTAAAAGTTACAAATTTTGTGGAACATTGCTTGCAAATTTTTGTCGAGTTTTGCAACAGGAAAGACAGTATTAGTTATTTGGGTAAGGTTTTACCGTTTTCCTTTTATCCTCGTATATATTCTTAGAATTTTGTATATCCATAGTAAACGAAACCCGTGTAGGATTACTCATGTTTACCTTGTTTTATAAATTGTTGTTAATTTGTTAGACTTTCACTATTTGTAACAAATAAATAAAATCTAAGCTCTGACTAAGTTCAGAAGACTAATGTATAGATAGAAGAACGAGAAATGGTAATATCAATATCGCTATATAGGTATCTATATCTACCTAGGTCATTCAACCCAACAGCCTCGAGCCTTGCATTGATTTCGATAAGCATGGAATATCCAATTTCACGAGAGTACTACGCGCTTAGATACTGGCTGCCCCAAATATGTAAACACTAACATATTTGTACTCGAGACATTTTAGTAATGCAAGGTGCATATTCTCATGTAAATGCTGAGTCACAGATTTATTCAGCGAGATTAGGTTACGATTTCTGTTGTAACTTACTTTAATTTGTGTAATTCTTACGTCATAATAATTATGATCATTCAAATTTCCTTTAGTATTTTAGCAACATTTTCCTGTTCCAAATATGTTCCTTTTAATGTGTCGTGTTCGACGAATCGATATAGCGATCTAGCATGACTATGCTTTTTAACTACTGTGACATCGCTTTAATGATAATTTATATGCAACAAATAACTGTCACCAAGATTACAAATTACCATCAGGGGAATTTTTATCAAGCATTAATTTATCATAAGGAAAGTTGTTGACCCAATCATTTATTCTGAAATATTTCACAGAACCAAACGTCCCTCTATCTCTTTTGGAGCGAGGATCGGAGTTGGAGGTGCGTGCGCAGAAAAGCGAAGCCCTAAATCTGTCCCCGTGTCTTGCGCCGTTTGACAACCCACCGCCAACGTCCGCTCTGGTGACGGCGGCTGCCAACGCTTTACATAATGTCAGCGCCTTCAAAAGCTGTCCTGTACAAGCGTGGAATGAACAGGGTCTATATAGAGTGCTTTTCAGGTACGGGTTTCGGCCTATTTAGAGTTGCTGAATAATTATTATCTGTTTAAGAAATCATCAATGATTTTAGTTTGTTCTTTATGTAAAAGTCGATACCAAATTTTCTTATAAAAATAATGTAATTGAATATATTGCTAAATACAATGCGATACTTGACTTTTCAATGCAAATTGTGAAGTTTTAATTATTTATATTATAAGTTATAAATAATTAAAACTTCACATTCGCAATAAAAAGTCAAGTTATTAATTATAACAATGTTGTGGTAAAAAGTTTTTCGTCTTTCAAGAGTCGCCTTTGAAAATGACTAATGGCTTCAGGACCGGTTAGAGTGACGCAAGTTAGGGGAGGCCTATGTCTAGCAGTGGACCTCCAAGGGCTGATGGATGTAAGATGGATGGCTTTAACCCATTAATGGCCCACTACTGGGCACGAGTCTCTCCTCTTGAGGAGGCCTAGAGCATACTCCACCACGCTGCTCCAGTGTGGATTGGTGGAGGGGTTAGTGGCCAATCCGAGTGTAGAAGTTTTCAAATCGCCCGAGGGCCTCCGACATGGCTTAACGACTGTTATGATTACAACCGGAAGAAACGGCTTTACGTGCCCTCAGAAGCACGGAAACGCTCAAGAAATTTTTTGCCACTAGTGGTCACCAATGACTAATACTATTGATTAATGTTTACAGGTGCACTTTTTGGTCTAATGGATCGTTGGTGGAGTGCAGCGAAGTGCGCACGGCTACGTGTCGCGCGCTCACGGCCGCGTGTGCGCACAAATGCGTGCGCGCCGCTCTCGCTGCCACCAAAGACTGTCTTTACAATTTGCTGAAGACATTCACTCCCTTTGAAGATGGTAAGTTCTTCCTTGACTGAAATATAATGCTTGAATTTTAAAGCGTAGTTTATATCAAGTGTGGTGTCTATTTATATATTTTTGTCTCTTCCGAGCTGCCGGTCAGTAATTCAAGGGTATAAGTTTCTGGGCTGTTTATTAGCAACCCTCGTGCTTCACCTCCTTCCCATCGTAGGTATCAGTGTACCTACGTATTGTATATTGTATATTGTATTTTGCTGCCAGAATATGTTTTAAGACTAAAAAGAAAAATCATGATTTATTTTTTAACATCATAATCATGATTTTTTTCTTTCTTTTCTTCTCTCTTTCTTGGCCAGCAACGC
The DNA here is from genome assembly GCA_963932265.1 of Thymelicus lineola. Classification (NCBI taxonomy): domain Eukaryota; kingdom Metazoa; phylum Arthropoda; class Insecta; order Lepidoptera; family Hesperiidae; genus Thymelicus; species Thymelicus lineola. The sequence goes on from OZ010686.1 coordinate 8,048,175, forward strand.
ATCAGTGATGCCTTTGCTGTTGCTGCTGTCCATGAGCGACGATAGCCACTTACCATCAGGTGGATCGTCAGCTCGTTTGCCGACTATTTCCATAAATAACTTATAAATTCAATATTTATGGTATTAAGTCAAATGATAGTAATAAATGTAGATAGTTAAAGCTATCAAACTGATAAAATGGTTGGGCTTTTGTAGTGGTTGAATTTTTAAATTTTGTGTGCCGTGCCGATAGTTTCGATAAGAATAGCAGATAATATTGTTTTGGTTTTTAATGTACATATTTTCAATTCATTTCTAGTGTTTGACATTCTTTGCTTAAAAATAAAGTATTAACTTCGATATAAAAATGGAATTTTTATTTATCTATATCTATCGTGAATTTATGATACCCATCCATCCATCCATCCATCATGATACCCATGGTTTGCGAAACGATAACTTTCAAGCATGCTCTATTAAAAAAATATTTAATCTCTAAATATGAGTTATGCGCATCTAAGTACAGATAACATGTTTAGATTCCGTTGTGGAATGTGGAATTATCTTCTATTACAATAAGTTGAGATACGAAGCAGGATGCCAGTGTCACGACTCACGAGTTTGCCTTTCGGAACGGATCCCAACTTGTACTCTTGTCAGATAGGATAGGGTGCAATCGAACTAATCATTATATTTTATAGATAGTAAAAGCAAATGAGAATTTTCGTTGGACAAGAATTTTGGATAGATAGATAGTATGTACTCTGTTGTACGGTTTAGTTGGTCCTTCTCAGTCACACTTTTTGTCTTCAAGAACGTAATGTATTGGAAATGTTTTTGACGATCATGGGGTCGTTAGGTTTAGGTTATGGAATCTACATAGTTGGTAGTTACCATGACTGCGAAGCGAGGGATCGCGAATTCATTTCTTGGCCGGGGTGACTGATAAATGTTTATTCTCGTGTGGTGGTTAGTGAAGTATTAATATTGTGGCTATGCCACCAGCTGCACAAGAAACCTAAGCATTTGTTTTTACTGTTTGTTTTATAGTTGTTCTATGAGCATATTAGGTATTATATAATTAATGGGTTTATTATAAATAACTGCAAATAGAATCATATTATCTAGTATGAGTTAAAAGTTTATCAAATTATAATAACACCGATAACATTTCTTGATGTCAGTAATAAATAATGATAAATTCTTACCAGCTATGAACCCAGGCATGGAATGGAAGTTTGTAAACAATAACTAATCCAATCATAATTTGAATGGTAGTTATCATACTTAGGGTAAAATGCGATGGAATGGAATTGGCCATGTGTCCATTAAATTTCACAAATTAAGAATTTCTTTTACTACTTTTTTCCAGTAAATACTAGTGCCGGTAGCCCTATCTGTTTATTAAAAAGATTTTCTGTTCCTATCGTAAATAAGATGAATTTATTTCTTAATTATTCTTTTTAATAAATATTTTTTGGCATAAGTTTGTTATATATCGGTGCATGTATCACAAATACGTAAAGAAGAAAACATCAGCTATACATGCATACGCAGAACTTTGAATATGCTTCGATATGACAATAAATTGATTTAAAGTATTCTGGTCGCTGAAGTGGCCAGTTACTGCTGATAGTTTAATAGTGTAACCATTTAACAACGTATCAGGTGAAATCGACACCGTTGCTCTGTCTGCGCGTGCGCAGTCCCTGCACTTGCTGGCAGCGTTGTTGCCGGAGCGGGCGGCGGCCGACTGCGTGTGGTGGGAGCTCACCAACAACATCTCTGTCCCGTTCTTTCATTCGCTGCTGCAGTGCTTGGCTAGCGAGGATACCGGTAACATTGTTTACAACTAACGGACATTCTTAATTTTCTATCAGTCGATTGTATAATCTTTGAGACAAATAGCCTTAAATGTGTCCCTCAAGACTATTATCTTCCTATTCAATAGGTCACAAGAGGATATCCAAGAATGTTGTTCACAGATGAATTTGATATTTTAATATGTTTTATCTTTTACACATTTGATGTAAATTAAATGTTGACGACATCATACATAAAGTGCTCACTTTTGATTAAATTCTTTGTTATGGTTTGAAAATGTTGCTTAATTAGTCTTTTTATTTTTTTTAAACAATTGATACTTTACCGTTTTTGCGTGACAATGCATCACGTATTTTTCACGTTACAGAGCTACAAGAAGCATCACTGTATTGCCTGACGCAGTTAGCCCAGTCTACCGCGAACCGCAAACACGCAGACAAGTCTAAAGACACGTCGTGTGCACAGTTCCTTGATAACCTGAAGTGTACGTGGGAACACGTCACGACACGACACGACAGGAGTGGTGGCGACACCGCGAGGGACGACTGCGAGCCGGAGTACGTCATAGAGCATGTGTGTAAGGTGCTCATGCGGCTGTACCATAAGCTGTCTGAGAATAAGAGGCATTTGTCTAGTCAAGGTAATGTAATCTATACTAATGTTATAAAGCTGAAGAGTTTGTTTGTTTGGTTGAACGCGCTTTGGTGTAAGAGAGGGAGGGGGAGAGGAAGGGAGAGGGAGGGAATTTAATGGCCTCTGATTTGTTAAACCTACCAAAACTATAAAAGTTAAAAGTAACAACAAAGTAGATTCGTCGATTGTTAGGCGATATGAAGTTCGCCGGGCCAGCTAGTGGTTTTATACATGCTAGTAATAAATCTAATACATAAAAATCTCGTGTCACGGTGTTTGTGTTCGCACTCTTCCGAAGTAGCTCGACCGATTTTTATGACATTTTTTGTGTATATTTGGTAGATATGAGAATAGGTCTTAAAGTATATTTCATACCGCTAGGTCCCTTTTCAATTTTTTTTGGCAGAACAACGTTTGCCGAGTCAGCTAGTAAATAAATATAAAAATATGCTCTTCAAACCCCCACTGATTTGCTCTACAGCTACAGTCATCAAAAAAGGAATTTCAAGTATTGTTCTCAACATTGTCTGTTTCACTTGTGCGATTCCATTCTTTGATTGTAATTTATTGTTAACGTCATTCGAACGCAATGCATTGTGAATAGATAAGCTGCAGTTCAATGTATCGCGCCGTAATCATTAAGTATGGCAATTTGCAATCTTGATAAAGTGGCGCCATATTACAACTGGAAGCTGGGCAGGCTGTTGTGCAAAATAAATATAAATGATTAATGATCCTGAATGAATTACGACAGTATAAATTAATATTCGCTCCATGTTCTGAAAAATGCTATGCACAAGGCGCGCGACGTACGAATAGTAATGAATGATTGACGTATCAAATGTATATTGATATCCGCTTTCGGAGTTCTATAAATATACTACTTGAAGTGCTTTTCGGTTGGAATTTATTTTTGGCTTTATAATTCTATGAAAAAAAAAACATAAACTTCCGCTCAAGGTGCACGGCTTGTGGCTTGATGATACCCTAAAGCCTAAGTAAAAGCCTAGTGGTTCCTCTCTGCGTTGAGGGAATGGATTGGAATCCTTACGTCGATAAACGTTCAGTCACCTGATATAACTGATCATCACTGATGCGTTACCGGCCAAAAAGAAAGCAGGAATCCCAAATTATTTCTAGCTCTCCGATCCTGCGACCGAATCACGTAAAGATATTTCTCTCTCATTACCAAATAATTTTCAATAGCTTCGATGAACCTGTTTTTATTAATGTTGTGTGAGAAGTATTCAGCATTAAATAGGGCAGCGTTCCGCTAATGGAGGCCATACACGATCTAGTTTACTTGTCAAGTCTGTAGTTTGACTTGTCTTTGCTGTTTGACTTGACGCGCCATTTAGTGTGCATGAGATAGCTATATGGCCAGATGGCTATACCGTGGCCATGCACGATCAAGTATACTGGATGCCGCGTCAATTCTGCTTGACGCTTGATTAAATTCAAATTCAAAATAATTTATTCATATAAGTATCACTGATACACTTATGCACGTCATTTTTGGCTTTTCGGGAAGGTGCTTTGTCGTGGAGGAGAAGAAAAGCCTAAAGAAACTCCTCGGCACATCTTTTAAAATAATGAAAAGTTACATAATATGGTCTTACCTACGCGGAACTGGATGCGGCACTAATTTAAGTACCTACACTTGATCTTGTATGGCTTCCATAAGGCCTGTATTCCTCATATTATGAGATAAGTCCCAAGTCTGCTGATGAGATGCGTGTGTTGCGATGAAAGCATACTACTATTACAACTTTAAATAAATTTCCAGATGATAGCTGGATCGTGGTATGTTCATGTCTGTCATCGGTGCTGTCGGTCAGCAGTCGGGCGCGTCTGTACGCCGTTCACCGGGTGTTTCCGGCCGCATTGCTGGACACCGTGCAAGCTATCCGGGATAGACTGTCGCTTCAGGGGAAACCTGTTGACGTCATCAGGAACGCTAACCATGTGAGTACAAGTGATGGGATGATTGGTGACTATGACCAGATACCATCAGGGGGCCCGTCTGCTTTTTTCGTAAGTTAAGGGCTATAAAAACCGGTCAAGTATGCGTCTGGCCACGCGTATTAGAGTTCCGGTGTCACTCCGTGTCGGTAAGTTGATCGACTATTATTTCTGATGTTAAACCTAACTAGCAGTGATAGTTATTAGCGTGCGTTCCGTAGTCAAAACGGAATAGTTTCGTTATGTCCGTTCGTCCATCCGCAGTTAAACCCGCAGTAATAGAAAGCTGTTATTTAGCATGGGTATACATATACATAGTAACACGTAATACATATTAAGCCGAAAACATGGTAGAATAAAATTTTTAAAAAATATTTTTCGGTAAAATGTTGAGACTGACATGATTGAATAAGTGGGTCGGTAATATTTGTATATCAAGACTATTGCGCATTCTAAACAACAGTTCATAGCATGATTCGTAATGATGTATGAACACTTTCCTTTCCACTAATATGTTAGTGTTTATTGCTTCAGAGGAAACCCGTTGACGTCAACGGGAACGTTAACCGTGTGGGCGTACTGATATTATTAAAGTAACTATTTAGATATCAAAGATAAACAGCTATTCTCACGAGTAAAATAAACTCCGTCCAAATACACTTTAGTTACTTCATACTTCATGACTTGTACAATAGTTCATTGTTAGTATAATACGGGTACTCAAAAGATATATTTTATACGCCGATATTTCGACCCAGTTGCATGATTCCATGAATTATTATTATATATTAAAAATGTGTTCAGTCCACGACTAGTTAAGTTTAACGCCCCAACTCACAGTCGCTAACGGTTACTTAAATCGCTACTTAGTATATAATTTGTATGGTGATTCATTACTAATTCATTCATTCATATTACTAATTGATTCATTACTAAATTCTCTAGCGTGGATTTGCTAAATTTACTTTTATGTTATGAAATATTCAGGGAAACCTCACTACCTCAAATAAACTAAACACTAATTTTTTTAAATTTATTAAACGTAGACAAACAGACAAAATCATGGGATCTATCTCGTTTATAATGAGTGCCCACGATAATAGTTTTAGTAGGGAACTCACACGTCATAAACGACCATTCATCAGTTGAGTAAAGACATGAACCCATAAGAAGCTAAGAAATGTCGATACTGATGATGGAATAACATTCAATAAAAATGATATCTAAGAATATTTACTCAGGAGCCAGTCCTACAAACCCTATACTGGTGTCTGACGCTGATGAGCTGCGCCATGGCGAGCTGTGCGGCGGCCAAGGAGAGCTTCGCGGAGCGCGCGCTGGCCGTGTCGCTGGTCAGGATGTGGCCTTGGACCATGCTGACCGAGCAGCTTCGGTACGCCGTCGTCAACTTGCTGCTCATCTTCACAAATGATTGTGCTAAGGGTAAGATTTTTTTGGATGTCGAATTTGACGGTTTCGTAGCGACTCTGTCTACGAAGCGAGGGGTACCGGGTTTGGTTCTCGGTGGGAGATAAATATTTGCTATGTCATGGGTGTTATTTTAATATCTTATTTATGTTGTCCTTGCTACCCGCGACACAAGGATACGTACTGCCCCCCGCTATGAGTTTGATAGCGTTAATTTTAAAAAGATCTCGTGAGTTTAAATTTATATGAACCTCCTTTTCTTTCAAGCCTTGTGATTATTACCAATAATTTACTATACTTTTGAATCAGACATGTGTTATTGCGTATTTTATTTATTAATTATCTGAAACAGCAAATAAGCGCTAGACTTAACGATAAATATGTCAGTGATTCTACAGGTATGAAATGAAAGATCTTGTTTACAACTAACGTCAGTTCTACCAATAGCTAAAGTTAAGATGGTACCTAACATAATGTGTTTGTCCAGCGTGGGCGAGCATGTGCCAGTGCGTGGGCGGGCGCTGCTTGGCGGGCGAGATGTGCGCGCTGGCCGCGCGGGAAGCAGGACGCGCGAGACCCCACGACTTGCTGGGGGCCAGTCTGCGCGTGCTGCGACACTGCGTACCCCATCATCATTGCCGGGCTATTATATTGAAGGTGGGTCTTTGGTCTGCCTATTCTGTTAAACATAAAGATAAACATAAACTAAAATTATATTTCAACTGAACTTCATCGGACTTTGGAGCAGCCTGTCCCTTTGGGATATCCGTGGGTGTAGACCGCAATAAGAAGACTGTATTATATAGGTACTGGTTTATTTGATTTGATCGGTAGCCGCGATTGAAATAGTAAGTGCGCCGTGCGCGTGCGCTGGTGTTGTACTTGCGACTGGCGGGCGGCGGCCCGCTCCCTCCCGCTGAGGTATGTAGGTACCACCCGCACCGCTCGATGAAACGGCCGGAGAACGGGGGTCCGCAGGCCGCGGGAGTAAGCCCGTCTAGACTTCTTCACATGAATTATCCATTTTCCAAAACTGGCTTTCGAAATTTGAAAGCTTGGTACCCTCATTTTTGGCATCAAACGATTGAACTACCACACCAAAAATTATGGTCGTACAAGAAAAAGTACACGAAACTTTACCAAAAATGTTTTTGGAACGAAGTTCCTTATCGCGTGTTGTGAAAGGGGGCTAGACGGAAAATTTCGACACTTTTTGATTTTACGAATGACGACACTTTTTTTGAAGTGATTCAGTAAGTTTAACAGATTCAGTAAGTAAAACTCATGGCGCTGTACAAACTGCGTAACTATATAAGGTAAATGAAACTAAGTATCCAGAGCGAATTCAAAAAAAATAATAGTTTCCTTGAACTTACGTATGTTACAAGTATAAGTTGATAGCGTGATTCAGAATTAATTTACTAACGCCATCCATCCGCAACTAATCAAACTAAATATCTTAAGTCTGAACAGGCGCTGTACAACAATACAATACTTAAATCGAAAGGAAATTCGTTCCATCTGGGTGTCCCTTGACACCTCTCATGTTTTTTGTTTTGAGATTATTCTTTGGACACGTACCGATGTCAGTATTCCTAGGACGCCTACGATTTTATATTCGTTATATTTTATTTATTATTTAAATTCAGAATTACACTCCTTAAACAAACAATAATAAAATTCATATACAACAACACAATTAATACATTGAAAAATTTTCGTTTCCATTAATACATACTTAAATTAGAGCCCATTAAATTAAAATAAATTAAATAAAATAAATAGTGTACATGTCAAAAATTTTTTTTTTTTATAAAAGTCAAATTAAAAGCAAAGTCAGATTCAAAAATACATGTAAAAATTAAATTCCCGCCTGCTTATGATGTGGATGTCTTCAAGAAAAGAGTGAATAGGCTTTTACTAATTTAATGTGCTCACCACCTTGGACCACATCTCCACTTACCGTCAGGTGGGATTGTGGTCAAGCATTAACTTATTTGTGTAAAAAAAATTTATTAAAGTTATAAAAGCCCGCAAATAACAATGACTAACGTAAAACCATTTGTTTCCAGAGCGACGTCCTCCAAACCGTGTGTCGTGTCCGGTCCGGTGTACCGGAGGTGGCGGCGGCGCGACTGTGCGTTGCGCTCGCGCGGCACGCGGACGGCGCTGCGGCGGTGCTGACGGCGCGGCCCCGCCCCCCACCCCCCCGCCTGCTGCCCGCGCTCTCCAACGCTGCGCACCACGCGCGCAACGCGTTCCTGCAGTCGCGTTAGTATTGACACTACTTAAAATAAAAATAAAAAATAAATAAAATAAAATGATAATAATTGCATACAGACGATTGCATACCAGATGGCGTTAAACTCTAGTCTTGCGTTCGAGGTGACACACACAATTTTTATTTATATATTTATTTGACGACCCGCGTGTCGCAATGGTTACCATGCCGGATGGCCGTGCCAAGGGTTTTGGGTTCGATTCCTAGCGAGGCGAAAATTTCAATGATAAGTTTGAATTTCTGTTCTCGGTCTGGGTGTAAATTATCTTGTCTTTGTGTGTTGACCTTGGCACCCACGACATAGGGAATACCAGTGTGGGGCTATGAGTGTGAAGCGTTATTTATTTATTTATAGTTAATAGTATCAGGCGTTACTTTGCGGAAATCCATTGTTATTAAGTTAGTATTAGTCTACTTTGCAACAATCCGCGGTTAACTTGTATGATGGTATATACTTTAAGACATGCACGGCACTTCCCTCTTTCCTACAACGGAAACATGCACTACAATAATTAAAAGTATAACCAACATACATACTAGCACCAACACGTTTCGGGGCAAAACCCGTGTCGGTGCTGGTATTTATTTATTTACACTTTATTATACCCTTAAAACTAAGTGATACAAAAGGTGGACTTAATGCTATAAGCATTCTCTGCCAGTCGACCTTTGGTTTAAACAGAGAACAATGAAGGCGGTACAAGAACTTAAAAGTAGAAGTAGAAACGGAAAATACATAAAAAATATAGTAAAAAAGATAGTATAAAGATAAAATCTATATATATAAAATTGAAAAGAGACACACCACTGATTAAACAAAAAATCTCAGAAACTACCGAACCGATTATAATGAACTTTGGCAGGGAGATAGATTATGCTAAGGAGACGTCAGCTAAGAACGGATTTTTGGAAATTCATCCCCTAACTAGCAAAAATAGGGGTCCGAAGTCATTTTCATACAAACCAACTTCCTCAATTTTAGAGTTATAAGTATGAATTTTTTTATGCAAGTTTATAGTAATAAACAAAAATTAAGTTAAGCACATTTTTTTGGAAAATCATCCCTTAAAGGGTTAATTTAGAGGACAAAAGTCAGTACTCAACTTCGTCATTTTTGAAGTTAAAAACATGAAAATTTACATATTAGCTCAAAATCAGAAACTAAATTTTGAAGTATTACGTTTTTTTGGAAAATCATCCCCTAAAGTGTTAATTAAGCCGGCGCAAGTTGGTATGGAAACTTCGTCAGTTTTGAAGTAAGAAGGGTGAAAATTTGTATTTAAGCATATAGTTAGACACAAAAAATAACTGTATCACGGTTTTCTCGAAATTCATCCCCAAAAAATAGGGGTTGGTAGTCAATTACATACAAATCAACCTCACCAGTTTTCGAGGTATAAATATGAAATTTTTTATATAAGTTTATAGTAATAAACAAAAATTCAGTTTCACACATTTTTTTGGAAAATCATCCCTTAAAGGGTTAATTTAGAGGACAACAGTCAGTACGCAACTTCGTCATTTTTGAAATTAAAAACATGAAAAGTTACATATTAGCTCAAAAATAGAAACTAAATTTTGAAGTATTACGTTTTTTGTAAAGTCATCCCCTAAAGGGTTAATTAAGGCGGCGCAAGTTAGTATGGGAACTTCGTCAGTTTTGAAGTAAGAAGGGTGAAAATTTGTATTTAAGCATATAGTTAGACACAAAAAATAACTGTATCACGGTTTTCTCGAAATTCATCCCCAAAAAATAGGGGTTGGTAGTCAACTACATTCAAATTAAGCTTACCAGTTTTCGAGGCATAAATATGAAATTTTTTATGTAAGTTTATATTAATAAACAAAAGTTAACTTTTTAACACATTTTTTTGGAAAATCATCACTTAAAGGGTTAATTTAGAGGATGGAACTCAGGCCCGGCCCGGGCTTCGGCCCGTCCTGGAAAGGTGGGTCGATCGCCGACATGGGGCCCTCACCTTCCGCGCTGTGCAGGTCCTGACGGGGCACGGTTGCTTCGGCAGGTACCCGTGCAGCGTGGCGGGTCGAGAGCCGACCAGCGTGTGCCACGCTTGTGGGTGTCCGGAGGACACAGCGGAGCACACGCTGGCGGAGTGCCCGGAGTGGGTGGAGCCGCGGGCGAACCTCGCGGCGGTTATTGGGGGCGACCTGTCGCTGCCGGGCGTCGTGAGAGCCATGGTCGCCAGCGACAGAGCGTGGAAGGCGGCGCTCCGGTTTTGTGAGTGCGTCATGGCGCAAAAGGAGGCGGCGGAGCGGGCGAGGGAGGACGACCCTCTTTGTAACCCAATCCGCCGGAAGAGAGTTGGACGGAGGCGCCTGGCGCACGAGCGCCGCCTTCCCCCATAACCGGGGTCTCCGGGCGGTGGAACCGGGAGGTACCATCGCCCAGTTGGAGGAGACCCCCGAGGCGGCTGGCGTGTCCCGTGCTCCGGCACGCCAGGTTGACGGTGAGTGGCGCCACAGATGAGCGCCCCACAAGTTGGGCCCGAGTCCGGGCAACCGTCGGCGGAGCAGCGGAAGTGTGCGAATGCGTCCCCGCAGCTCCGCCGGAAGACGGTGAGGAGGAACACCGCTGGTTTTTAGCCGGTAAGAGTCCGGCATAACCCGACAGCGCCCCCCCGCGCCTGTCGGGTATCCATGAGGATTTTCCAGCGATAACAAAAAAAAAGAGGATGGAACTCAGTACGCACGTCATTTTTTAAATAAACAACATGAAAATTTTTATATTAATTTTGGAGTGGGAGGGAAGAGGGAAAGGAAGCAGAAAAGAGACCAAGACCAGGAGAGGGAGATGAACAAGAAGCGGGAGAGGGACCGGGAGTGCGAGAGGGACAGGGAGCGGGAGAGGGACCGGGAGTGGGAGAGGGATAGGAAACAGGAGAGGGTGAGGGACAGGGAGCGGGAGATGGACAGGGAGCGGGAGATGGACCGGGAACGGGACAGGCAGCGGAAAAGGGAGCGGGAGAGGGAGAGGGACAGGAAACTGGAGAGGGACTATGAGTGGAAGAGGGAGAGAGAGAAAAAGAGGGAGGGGAGAGGGATTAATATTGAAATTTTTAACCAATAAATAACACTTCATTATCATGTTAGAGCACCAAAAATTTGTTTTTAAAATTATTGTTTGTCTTTCTGTTTGTCTATCCGGGCATCACATCAAAACCCTTGAACTGATTTCGACGGAAATTAGTTAAGTTGTTTCTTATACTTTTGGTCATATTTTAGAAAACTTTTCATCCAGAAAAATTAAAAGGTTTCCCTGGAAACAAGATGAAACTTAAAATTTCAACAATTGTTGATTAAAATATCAACAATTTGCTTCAAATTTTTCATGAAAAAGAAAAAAAACAAATTTATGTGAATATTGTGCATTTTCAAAACCCGCAGCCGGAGGAATGATTTGTGATTGTATCGTAGGTTTTACTTTATAAAGTCCTAAATTCAATATAAATTAACCTGTAAATTTTCTTCTGTGAGGGGGGGGGTAAATATAATTTCTTAATAAGCATAATTTCCGCGTGCGAAGCTGCGGGCAACGGCTAGTATAGTATAAAGATCATAATGAAATATAAAATACATATTATAGTATATAGTATAAACGTGAAAATAAATGACAACATTATTCTGCAAAATAAATGTATAAATATTCTGCATACTATGTATGTAATGTATTTATTTATTTATATATTTATTGTTGCAGCGGACCTGTTGGAGATGTTGTCGGGCTCGCTGCTGACGGGCGACACGGCGGAGGCGGTGCACGCGGCGCGCGCCGTGTGGGCGCTGGCTGCCAACAACCACAGGGTACGTGCTAACTGCTGCATGCTATATATGTACCTATATCTATAGCTTGTCGGATAATGTGGAGACATGTCAAACATTAATAAACTTCAAATAATATGATAGGGCAACACTTTTATGCTGAACGCACCGTACGCGCCGAACGCGTCGCATTTGTATGAAATCATATGAGAGCCTGATGCGGATGACATATACGGCCGCATATTTTCATACAAATCTGTTCCATAAATCGTGATAGAAAAGGCTTCATTTTAATACATTAACAGAAATTGGAGTGGATTGAGGTTTAGCCCTATATCTTACTAACGGGACTTTACTGAACATGTAATTTAATATCGACCACTAGAAGAATACTTTCTTACACACACCTAATGTTGATATCATGAGTAGTAAATTATGTATTAGAAATTAACTTCAAGCACATACACAATAGAGTGGCAATATGGTCTATTCAATTCCGGAACCGATCAATGTTTTGTCACTAATAACTATCAAGTCTCGCTCGCGCTAAAACATTACAGCGCCTACAGCCGACCTGTGTACTTCTCCGTATCATTATGAAATATATTCTGATATACATACAAATACTTAAAAATGATAAAAATACTTAAATAAAGCAGTGATTTTGCGAAATTATTGTCAAACAAAATAAATGGTATGATATAAATGTGCTCGATGGAAATCGACATATCGAATAATCGATAATCGAATAGATACCACTATTGTTTTCACATATTATTCTCATTTATTAGACTACGTCACTCAAATTTCACAATTTACAATCTTGCCTTTCGTTATTTCGGTAGTTTCATCACAAATACCAGTCACAAGAGTGTAAACATGAGACATGTTTCAGGCGAAGCTAGTGATGCGAAGTGCGGGCATCACTACAGCGGTCCACTCGAGTATCCAGCGGCTGTCCCGACACGACGACCCCGCGTCCCGCCGGGCGCTCGAGCTACTGACATACACACACACAGTGCTACAAGCTACCTGACACCTGTCACCTGTCAACTGACACCTGACATATTGATAATGACAAACCATGAAGTATAAAGGGCAAGGAGAGCCATCTTTATGTATGAAAAGTGTCCGTAAAAACGCGTCCAATAACGGGTGGCGATGTGGTAACCTAGGATAAATTTTATTAAACTCGGCAAATTTAACTCCGCAGCTCAGTCTACAAAAGCTATATTCATGTCGTAGTTAGGTAGGATATTGGTAGGTACTGGAACCTTTATTTTCAGTATACAGCTGGACACTTTTTCAACTTTCCACCCAAATGAGATGGCTCTCCCTAATTAATACCTCTATACTCCATGCGACAAACAGAATGACCACGGAATGATAGCAGCCATCATCGAATCAGCAACATCATAGGCCGATGGCTTGTTTACCGAAGCAAAATACAAAGGAATGAGCAATGAATGAATGACTTATAATATTTTGTATGTTCCATGCATTTTTTTGTGCGTCTGCCAAGGAAGGGTTGTTAGTTCCATGTGTGAAGAAAAACACTTGTAACTATTCTTAACTGTCCGTATTGCTACTAAAGCAGGACGATAAGCTTAAAAATAAAGGGTGATAAGGTGTTATCATTAATCCAATTGTTACGCAACTGATTAGGTTTATTATGTTGTCATTGTTTATCTATTAATTAGAGACTATTGACAATTAATAAGAGACTCATTGTAGTTCTGTAGCAAAATTCATTATGGTCTAATTATGTTATTTAACTTTATTAAGTTCCCGTTTAGTTTGTCATCTAATTTGCGTTGTGTTTTCCTGTGGATGTATTTAAAAATAATTAGAGGTGTCAAGGGACACCCGGATGGAACGAAGTTCCTTTCGATTTAAGTATTGTTTTTTGAAGTGATTCAGAAAGTTGTACAACGCCATCTCTGTAAAACTCTCTGAATCACTTCAAAAAAAGTGTCGTCATTCGTAAGAATCAAAAAGTGTCGTTAGAAAATTTTCGGTTAGCCCCCTTTCACAACGCGCGATAAGGAACTTCGTTCCAATAATTAATTAATTTTACCGAACTATGAGCCGAGGTGAGTTATGTGTGAGGCGTATAAAATCGAAATTTTTTACCTTTTGATGCCTTCTGACTTTAAGATACTTAATAGTAACATAATGTTAAAAATTCATTAATGTTACTAACATTAATGAATTTTTTGTTCCATTTGTTGGTGTAAGATGGTTGTTTAAATTATTTAATAAGTAGAAAGACTTAAACATTTATGTAGACTGTGCTGACATTTTTATCATATTCAAAATGTATTTATTTAGTAGTTAAAATGAACCCCGTTGTAAATGAGTACCTGGACAGCCTGAATAAAATGAAATAAAATATATAAATTGACAAACATGTGTTTTATTATTACCTTCACGCTTGTTTACGCTGTAAACAAACAGCGGTCTTTTAGAGTGCAAATGTAACATGACTGATAAATAGATAAGTGTCTGTCTGTACACTAGGATTAGAAGTCAAGAGCAAAGTTTATGTAAAAGGAATAAAATCTCGGATTAAACATAAACAGTTACACAATTCCTATGAACGAAGTAACTCGCTAACGATACGTGCGAACAATAACAAGTCGCTATTGCGTATTCACGCCGGGTGCTCCATCTGCGCTAACGTCAATTGTTTATTTATTAAAAATGTGTAGGTATAGTATAAACAAACACTCGAAGCGTACCCTCAGTGGGCAGTCGCAGGCTAGCGATATCGGCACGCCTCGCTTATCTTCGTGCACCGCGCCGAATCCGATAAGCCGGACCGTCGCGGTTTTATATATAGCACATTCGGCGCATACGACGGCAATAAGAGGTTCGCGAGGGAAGTTTGCTTTACCCATTATCGTCGCGAGGAGCGATTCCTCGGCCGTAGCGAGTGGCGAGTGGGAGGCGCCATGCGTCAGTGAGTTCGCGCCCTTCTGCACAACACGTTTGCAATGCGCTGATCAATAAGGGACAATGAATCGGCGGGACCAGCGCCGCCGGGCCGCCGTGTCGCGTCACACGTCTTCCTGCCGCTAGTGTCGGAGTGTCGGAGTGTCCGTGTTGTGAATTGGAGCGGAGATGTCGCTGCCGCGGTTCAACTTTCCGCCGGAGTGTTACTCGGCCGTTTACACCACCGACGCGAGGAGTGCGAATGTGAGTACCTCTCGGCGAATGGTTGCCGGCTACGTTATCTGAAGCGGCGTGCGTGCGCGCAACTACAAGGTCGAGCCGGCGGACCGGCACGCCAGTGCATTCATCTCTACCTGTGGTTAGGACAATAATATTATTAGTGCAGACTTCGAAGTCTTCGAACGTGTAAGGGTGCTTTTTCCACCAGAGATGTGCTATGTTACGTTGCTATGGATGCGTTTGATATCCACCAATAATATTCATTGGTGGAAATCAATCAATTTATTGAACCAATCATATTTATTAGATTTCACATCTTTGCAGCATGAGCATAGCTGCATAGCACATCTCTGGTGGAAAAGCACCCTCACACTGCTGTAACGGTTTAAGTATATAAATATGTTTTCGAAGTAAATTATTATTAATAATAATTAAACGAAGTACGTAATATCAAGTGCACGACATACACTTACTAATCTAATCTAAAGTCTAAGTATATACCTAATAAGTGTCTGTTTGTCTGTCCGGGCATCACATAAAACCCTTGAACGGATTTCGATGAAAATTGGTAAAGTTGTTACTACCCTGTTGTTGATACCCTGGATCATATTTTAGACAACTTTTCATCCCGGAAAATTAAAAGGTTTCCCGGGAAGACAGGATAAAAGTTTGAATAAGTTAAAACATAATTTCCGTATGCAAAACTGCGGGCAACAATTAGTCTAAGTAATATCATTGGTCTAAGTATAATTCCCTACTACAATAACAATACAATGTATGCATCTGACCGCGCATTCGACGATATATTCTATATTAAATGAATAGATTGGTGCTTACGCATTCAAATTAATCTCTTCCTTGATTAATTCATAGTTGTTTGTTGGCTCCGAATATGTACGAACCGCTCGTTAAAGTTCCTTTGTGCGAATTTGGGAGCTCGCATGTGCTTTGTTCCGTCAATTCAAGGCAGTGGTCTCGAACCTACCGATTTTTCGGTATTTCTCCCGATATTGGCTCTGTCCTACCGAAATACCGAAATGCAACGATTTTTCCACGATTTCAGAGAATACGTGAAAATTCTCCCGATTTTTCTACCGATTTTACATAATTTTCAAGTTGGCAAGCAAACCTTTTCATTTATGTTTTACGTTTAAGGGAATGGGGAATTCCTCAACCCATTGATATATAAATTATAGAGCATCTGTTATAATGTCATATAGATACTTAGTTATGGAATAGTTTAAAAGACGAAATAAGAAACATAATGGCGTCCTTGTCTAACGTACATATGAAAATAAAAACAATACAACTCTTATACGCAACAGTTTTGCTTTCTCTGGCAATTATTGTCATGAAGTTAAGCGCGTGCCGTGTTCGCCATTTTGCTGTGTCTCTTTACTACTGTGTAAACTGTGACTTATTACTAAGGTATTAAGGTACTAACTACTAAAACCCACTTTGACAAACGAATGTCAAAGTCACGTCAAAGTGGACATTAGCAGGAACAAAACCGCCATGTTCCAGTTGCGTAGGTATGGACGTTTTTTTCGTAGGTAGGGCCGCTCCAGCAGTGTTGCCAATTTAGCCCTTTCGGGGATAGATCTAGGGCTAGATTCAGCCCCTCAAATATTTTTTTAGCACCTAGCCCAATTTCTAGCCCCAAAATCATTTTCCGATATCTTGAAAAAAAGGGGATAAATTCAGGTTTTCCACGAAGTTTTTGATGCAATTGATCGAAAAAACCTACTTAGGTAGTGAAAGATATCGAAAAAATTACCATTATCATAGTTGTAGAGCGTCTGACGACCTTTTTTTTTCGCCCTCACCTCTGTTAATTATGCAATAGCCCCTATTTTCAATGTATTGGACGAATCTAGCCCTTTTTATTAACACTGTGCTTAGCCCAAAAACCTGATACCGAGTTGGTAACACTGCGCTCCAGATACTTTTCTTTCTCTGAGCCTCAACCATATAATTAAGAACCAGTAGATTCTTCCATACATTTTTACAGAGCAAGATTGCCAGTTACAAAATTTACGTGAAAAACACAAAAATATTATTTTTTGTCCCCGTCACTATGGCCGATTATATTATACATACATATTGTTTGTCACAAGTGCAAACAATGTGTGAGTTGTGACAAACAATGAAGAGTGAGTTGGTTATTTGGAGATTTAAAGTTTCGTTTGTTTTTTAAGCAGAAAATCGTAGTAAGTTTAAGTATGCAAGTTTAAGTACGATGATTATTTTTATCGATAACGGCTCTGCGCCCGCGCGACATGCTCAACTTAAGTCCTACAACTCGATGTTTTAACAGTGTATGTGTTTATTTTTTTATCTAGCCTGTATAAGTGTTTTATAATTTTGTTAATAATTTAAGTAGCTTTTAATCTTTACTTTTTTGTTAATTATGTGTGTTTGATGCACATAAATTAGTCTGTAAGTTTATTTTTTGATAATTAAACGAATTTGATTGAATATTGTATATTTTTTGACATCTACCGATTTTGGTACAAATATACCGATATTTGTGTGACAATTCTACCGATTTCGCACTTTTACGTTCGAGAACACTGATTCAAGGCAAACTACACTCGGGCAAGAATTATGTGCACACGACATATTAACACATTTTTCTCAGCTAAATCATAACATTATCAAGCGTATTTCCACTTCACGTGTGTGTATTACCGACAATGTATGAGTGTGTTATTAGCGTGCGTTTATTTAGCGTGGTAAAAATTGCTACATAGGTAGGGTTGCCGTAACTTCTAGTAACCAATACGGGACGTTTTCTCTTCCGAATTCCGATGGCCAAAACCCGACACGCGGCTTTTCAACTACATACATAGCTGATAGCTGTTGATACATAGTATGTATACATAGTGATCTCAACCGTATCAAAAGTACTTATAAAATAAATTAAATAAAAAAATGTGATCAAAGTTTTTATTCGAAATGTTCCATGTTGACAATTTTTCTCACCTCTATTTCCGTATTTTGACGAAATATCAATATGGGACAAATACGGGACGGATGGTCAAATACGGTGACAGTCCCGTATACACGGTACGTATGGCAACCCTTAACATAGCTCTATTTGCATGGTTATAGTTAGGTTATAGTTATTTTATCCGTGGTTTAGAATACCTACTGACCATAGATTAATAAGTACTACTGACTCCAAACTCATGTCGGCATTATCGTAGGTAGGTAATAGTAACGACATACTACGTCGTAAGACTCGTAACGTAAGGGGCGTCCGCTTGGTAGGTAGTCTATCTGATTCTGGCCTCAGCCGCCAAACGACTCGTCAAGTTCCAGTTGAGGGCTTGAGGGCTAGTTCTTTCGTTTTCTTTCTAGTCTTTTGGCTACCAACTCATTATGCATCAGTGATGACTTTGGTGTTATTGATGTCCATGGATGACGGTAGTCGATATCCACTTACCACCAGGATCTTAAGATAGTATTTCCATAAAAAATGAAGTAGGTAATCTCGGTATTTACCTTAGTTTTAAATAACTGTGTAACTGTGTCAGTAATCGCCATTTAGTATGACGTCACTCCCTGTGAACTTATTGTGTTCTATGGCTTCGAGGATCATTGAGTTAAGTATCTAGTAAGTGTGTGCCAAACCAAACCTCGAACATTCAGTGCTCCTAAGTTTGTCTAATACCACAGAAAAGTCTACAAGCCTAGTTGCTTCGATGAAGAAAAACCTCGTAAGGGAACCTCATACATAGGAAACTCCTGAGAGTTCTGCGTAATGTTCTCAAAGATTTGTGTATTCTGCCAATACGCATAATTACTTCTTATATTTGAGCTGAGCCAAGCCCATCTGTGGGAGAGTTATGAGCTGCGACTTAATTTGTTATTAGAATTGTTTGTATTAAGTACCATTGTTGCTTCACGCTGCGGTTAGGTTGGCGTTGGTACACCAATACCTACCAACGTAGGTACCTATCTGTCTATTCTAGGAAAAATATGAGTAGGTACCTACTGTAGTACTAGTACACTAAGATAATTACATTAAACGAGTATCGAGCCACAGTAAAATATAATTTTAAACGAATGTACAATTTGTAAAAGATGTTTTTATTTATTTGAATTTATTTTGTTCCAGGGGGTATCTGTAAACCGTAAAGTGTCGCTGTGCGAGTCTCAGGTGTGTTCATTGACGCGGGAAGGGGAATCACTGTCCTCTGGTTTATTCAGCTGCTTCAATTGTGCGGTAAGCTGCTGTATTAATCTAAACTACTTAATATTATAAAGAAAAAAGTTAACATTTTTTGTTTGTTTGTTGGTTGGTCCATTCCACATAATTTTGTGGTACAATTTCACTTGACATACATACTTTTTTCACACCTTCCTCCATACACATCCCCACACACACACACACACACACACACACACACACACACACACAAAACTACACACACACATGCGACAATTCAGTTCAGTTTTTGCCGGGACAGCATTTCTTTTTTGAATGGCATAGTTTCTGTCACGGCTCCAGCGCTACGGGGCTCTGGCGGTCCTACGCGAGCTTATCGTCCCAGATGGTTTTAACTTTTAACGCTCACCACCGCAGCTTCGGCTTGTGGACCGTCTTCGCCGGCCAGCCTCAACTACTGCGGCAAACGTTTCAACCCCCTGCTTCTTTTTTTTGTTTATATTGCACTCTAGGGGTAGGGCGGTAGGGCAGACAAGGCTACGTGGAGTCGGTTTTACAGCGATTCGAATCTTTCACTAATACAGTATAGCTAACAGCTAATTGACTTATTTTTAAGACTAATTTAATTTACGTTACTTTAAATGTTATTGTAACTGTATACCTAATAAAATATTCCAAATTAAAATCTGCCATCTTTATAGTATGTCAAGTGAAATAAGTAGTACCAAGAAATTATGCGGAATGAAATTCGCATTTTTCTCCCAAAAACACTGGCTCTACAAGAAAAATAAATTGAACATAAAATGTCAGTCTTCTTGTGGGCTACAACTTTTATCTGAAACATTTTTCTGTAAAATTAATATTTTGCCAAATAAACTTGAAAAATTAAAAATAATTTTGCCTATAATATTCGTTATCAGCATATCGAAATACATAAATATACTAAAATTCAAATCAATCGGAGGTAGGGGGTCAAAAGTAAGTTCACCACGGGTTTCAACTTAAATATCTCAGAAAGTATATCACTAACGACATTTCATCACTGTGAAATACATAAAAAAATATTTTTTTTAAATTCAGCAATCCACCCTGGATGTCAACTCTACCCGAGCCGGCTCTTCGAACGCGGGGCATTCGGGTAGTATTAGGTATTCCAAAGCTAAAATGTCAAACAATATTTCTCAATGTAAATATCAGATACTAGGAAATCACCCTCGCTTCGCTTCGGGAAAAATAGTAAAAAAATTAATACATAATTATAGCCTATGTCACCCGGGGATAGTGTAGCATCCCAACAGTGAAAGAATTTTTCAAATTGGTTCGGTAGTTTCGGAGCCTATTCAATGCAAACAAACAATCAAATATTTCCTCTTTATAATATTAGTATAGATAATATTATCTAACTGTTTTCTGTTATTTTGCAGTTCCGTAATGGCATCAAAGCTGTACGAAAGAAGAAAGATGTTTCAAAACCCAAGGTAAGAATTTTTAGTCCTTATTAATATTTCTGGTATCTCAAATCTCGACTAACGATGGCCAACATCAATCAAAACCTAGTTCTAAATACAATCTCTTCAATGTGCTAAACGTTCGAGAAAATGTCTACGCACAACGAAGAGATTGTAGACATTGTAGACATTTTGTCAACAGTTTTTGTGCAGATTTATTATAATTATGTGGAAATCTCATGCTATAGGCGCCTATATGACTCAACGCAAGCATTCACAAATACACGTAATTAAACAAAATGTATTATTTACTAGAAGCATTTCGTAGACGTAGTGTAGGTACGCAATCAAAACGTGGGATTTCCCAAAAAGTTCAATATTTGTTAAATAAAAAAAATATAAGTACAATACCTACGTCCTATAAGATATCGTTCACTTAAATGTTTGCTTATTATCATAGCATAGCCTTATGATGTCCAATGTTTTGTGATGCTAGTATGTACATTGGTTAACAAAAAAATTCGACTTAATACATCGACAAGTAATATAATATGAGAACATCATCAACGTAGTCGAAGTCGATTATCATATTAGGGATGACTCATAAACTACTCGTCAGGAGCAAAATGGACCACATGACAAGAACGAAACGCTTTCGAACATAAAAAGAATCATCAAAATCGGTAGACTCAGTAAAAAGTTCTGAGATAACACATATAAAAATACAGTGTAATTGAGAACCTCCTTCTTTTTTTGATGTCGGTGAAGAAGCCTGGGGCCTTGAATTAAAAAATATAAAGGTAGCTAAGTACTTAGTTAATGCTAAGGATTAGTTCCTAAGTGTTAGGTAAATAATTTTGTAGTGGATTTAGACATTATATACGACACACGTTTAATTTTTTTGCTTCTTAGGTTGACAATATTTATTGTTTAAACGGGATTTTCCCAAGTTTACCCAGAAACGGTGCATAATAATTCAATTGTTTTCCATAATCTACAGCTAACATATTAAAATATTTTTTGTTTTGGATGAGGTTATGTAAATAGTAAATACCCATATTACTTACGTCTTTAATGGTAAATACTTGAACACTTCATTATGCATGTAAATTAAACGATCTTGTCGCCTAGTTGGTATTGACCCTACTAATGAAGCGAAGAGTCCCGGGTTCAGTTCCCGGGATGGGCTGACATTAAAAATGAGACAGATTCATGTTTACTATCGGTTCGTAGGTGTTTTTGTATGTTTTTTGTTTGAGTTTTTTTATAATCTCATGAGTGTGAAAGAAAACTATACACGTTTAAAATTGATTTAAAATCGACATGACATAATCGTATGTAAGACAATTATTTTTCTTTTCATTGTGAAGTCACACAATAATTTAAGTTAGGTACTACAAATTTCTAACACTGATCATCTTATTTTCATCACTGTTTATCTGGCGTCCGATCTACTTACCTACCTTCTGAGTATTGAAAGCTGCAAAGGTATAAGTGGCTGCAGATTTTATTTATGAATATTTTAATGGCCAATAGAGACAATCTTTTACCCAGTCGAAGGTGTTATGACTAACAATAACGCCTGGCTTGGCTTTATTTTAACCGCCATCGATCATTTCGGGTAACATATACCTCGAAGGAATGTGTAAAGGAGTTTCATAAATTACAATTGCGTTCATATGGTGTATATTCTCAGTTTTCCACAAATATCTTTCACGTAGACAAGCGCAAATTTTTATGTTCTGTAGGTGATCGAATTTATCCTTATCTTTTCCAAATACATTTTGAAGAAGGTATATTAATAATTTAATAAATGCAGAGATCGCCTACTTTAAAAATAAACATAGGGGCACATAAAATTAATGTTATAACATACATTATTCATATTACATAAATATAAAAATCATTTTTACTTCAATGTTTTAATAAATAAATACTTTCACATTTATTTTTAAAGCAAACGGTTTCCACATGTTTCCAAGTCGATACAGCTGAAAACACGTGATGTTTTCGAACATTTGTCATTTAATATGGATTTCAGCTTTCGGGCAACGGCGGTTCTCATTAGACTTTTAAGTTTTAATCGTAAATTTTAATACATATTAGTAAATGTATGACTTTTTCATGGCATACCTAATGCTGGTATAATTCGTGAACGTGATATATTAAGTATGCCAAACGTATGCATAACGTATGCCATATTAGCGTATAACAAACTAAGTTGACCAACCAGTATTTGGGGGACATTCTAGATTTTTTCTAAATACCTTAAATAGATAGGAAGAGAACTACGTCCAAAATAACATATCAATCATTACTCGAATTTGGTGCAATCAGGCGCGTATCTGACTATTGCATCACATGAGTCACTTGACCCAACATTTACTCATCTGTCAAAAAATTAACGCATTCCTGGCATTTGTTTGTTTGATATAGGTGTTGAAGGAAAATAGTTAAAAAGTGAAATCTCCGAGATCATAACGAATACAAATGCCATACCTACATACCGTATAATTATGTATAGTATAATAATGTAATACAGATATATAAAAATCTGGTGTCACGGTTTAACTCCGAAACGGCTAGACCTATTTTAATGAAATTTTTATGTATATTTGGTTGATATTAGAATAGGTCTTAAAGTATATTTCATATCGCTAGGTGATTAGGGTCCCCAGGGGATCGGGATTAACGCGGGAAATGCTCCCACTCGAACAAAGTCTAATAAAATATAACA
The DNA here is from genome assembly GCA_963932265.1 of Thymelicus lineola. Taxonomy (NCBI): domain Eukaryota; kingdom Metazoa; phylum Arthropoda; class Insecta; order Lepidoptera; family Hesperiidae; genus Thymelicus; species Thymelicus lineola. Next base: position 8,071,595 of record OZ010686.1, read on the forward strand.
ATTTATAATTTTAACATATCACGTTTTCTTCACTTCATCTGCTTCATCATCATAATTAAGTAAGTAATTTAAAGCTTACAAAAGAATAAGCTTGAGTTTAGTAGATTTAGCAAGTATTACATACCTAAGTACGTTATATCGAAAAATAATGCTTGTCTTGTAGCATTATTTGCACAAACGTTTTATTCAATTCTCAAGACCCTTTAAATTTTCTTCATTCAAAGCATCTTCTTAAGACGCGACAATAAATGACAAATACTTAATATCTATCTGAAAAGTTGGTGGGAATGGTGAAATATCCCATAAGTGAAGTGGAGTAGGGTGTTATTACTCCCGGACCCCGGTGAGTGACCGGGTGTGACTGGTCAGCCGCACACGTTTTTCTAGTATTATCGAATTTGTTCTTTCTTCTATTCCGATTTCTGCGGCACGTGACTGCATAATGCCGGCATTAGATACACTTGAGCTGGGGGACACATCAGCAGGCATATTGAGACTAGCAGTAGGGTTGTTCTACAAACTAAGGAAGAAAAAAGAGTTCGATTTCGGCCTGATATTTTTTGTAATTGTAGTTGTGAAATTTATCGTATTATAAAGAACACTACCGCCCCAACTCAAAGTCACTAACGGTTACTTTAATTGCTCCTTAGTAAAGAATCATCATACAAATTCTGTAATAAGGAGCGATTTAAGTAACCGTTAGTGACTCTGAGTTGGGGCGTACATCTTTTAAGGCGCTACCGCGGGAATTTCGTTGATATTCTTTTCCCCATATTTTGTAAAGTTTATACGCTATCAACGAAATACTTAGGTATATGTTTTTTGACTATATACTTTAAATCTGCTCGAAAATGAAAACACGATTGCGTGAAATTTTCTCGATAGAAAAAAATCATAAACTTGGCTCTAATTATTTACATTATATCTTACCACCGCGATATTTTAACCCATTTGTGCACGGAATTCTTTTTAAAACATAGTAAATTATCACATCTGAATCCATATATCTTTTTGTGAATATCCATGAAGTAGTTTTTTTAAAATAAATAAAAACGTTGTTTGGCGCTTATGTCGTTCATTTCCGAGCGTAAGCTCAGTATAACTATCTCACAATTTTCATACAAAAAGTCATTCCATCACTGTCATTATGATCTGCCTTCAGTCGACTGCGGTCTTCATCGACGCCGGACGTGTGTCGCTCTGCGCAATTTTTTATTTAATAATTTGTATGAATTTGTACTAGCGTAAAAAGTTTTTATCTTTTGTTTATGCTTGTCAAAACGTTAAATGGAGAAAAGTAAACAGCACAGAGAAATGGAGTAGTTTGTTTTATTATTTATATTTTATTATTTGTACTTATCATCAATTAAAATGTTTGATGATGTTTAAGAGATTAAATAATAATTAAGTTACTGTTCAATTCCATAATACATTATCTGTATATATTATATAAAAGCGAAAGGAGACTCACCGCTGACTAAACAAAAAATATAAGAAACTACCGAACCGAATAAAATAAAATTTGGCAAGAACATAGTTTATGCCAAGGAGACGTCAGTTAAGAACGGATTTTTGGAAATCCGTTCTTTAATTAAGGGGTAAAAATAGGGGTTGGAACTGTTGGAAGTCATACAAACCAACTTCGTGAATTTTAGAAAGTCATCCCTTCCTTAAAGAGTTAATTTAGGAGGTGCAAGTTAGTATGGAAACTCGTCATTTTGAAGTTAAAAGCTTATAGTTGGAAACAAAAATAACTGTATCACGGTTTCATTATTTTCATTAAAGTCATCTTCCTAAGGTGTCAAACTAACGGGTTGTAAGTTTATACGACACTTCATCATTTTTGAGCTTTTTTTTATTTCTTCTTACGTATACACGTGTGTGTGTGTATGTGTGTGTGTGTGTGTGTGTGCGTGTGTGTGTTATACTGAGTTTTGGCGTGAGTGTAGGCCATTTTTGAACCCCTATAACTTCGTTGTGGATAAAGCTAGAAGTTTGAATTTTCAGTGAACAAACAGGCATTGTATAAACACGGTATATTTCAAATTTCAATAAATTTGAACCAGTAGTTTAAGAATTATAACTAATCAAATTTCTTAATTTCGTTACTCACTGACCAATCATCAAAACTCTAAAGCACTTCTAGCAGACATAGAAGCTTCAAATTTAGAACACAATTAGAGTTTAGTGTATAAATCAAGGAAAAACTAAAATATTTTGCAATTTCGGTCCAGTTTTCTTGATACAATAACTGCATAATTAACTTTGTAATCCTATATAAATATAAAGGATTACAAAGTTACATTTGCAGTTCACGAATCAGTGTACCTGTATTATCTATATGTACTCAATGATGTTTAACTAAATATAGATACGTTATGCCCTTACAAATCGACCGAAAAATCTGTTCCGAAAAAAGCTACAACACACACGTTTATCTTTTGTTTCCCTACACCAATCACTAGTACATTTGCAAATTATGTAAAAAGGATGGCATTACTAAAACCATAATAGTGAAAAAGACAGCTAGTGTTTGTCGCTCACGTCAATCTATATAGGCTACGGTCTGTATCGTTCTCGCGTCAAAACTAGATCGCTATCTCTTTCTTCATCTGAATATGGCGTCTTTGCATGAGTTATTAGTTTGTTTAGAAAAATAATTGAAATAGACTAAATAATCTAAGTATCTTAGCGTACTCAAATGTGGTATGAGATTCCTTGTGTTTTGTTGACCTTGGAGTCATAATTGGTGAACTTTCGAAACACACACGATGGCATTTTGATTTATTTTCGTAAGGACGTATGAACCTACGATGCGCCACGCTCGTGATTGCGCTCGACGCAGACTAATCACAAGAGTTCCCAATTGGGAACTTTTTGAGTCACACAACGCGCGCGCTTATGACGTATCTGCCTCTTCTTAATATATAATATCTTTGTATGTACTAATATTATAAAAAGCGGAAAATTTTGATTGTTTGTTTGCATTGAATAGGCTCCGAAACTATTGAACCGATTTGAAAAATTCTTTCACTGTTGGGAAGCTACACTATCCCCGGGTGACATAGGCTATATTATATTTTTTTTAATATTTTCCCGAAGCGAAGCGAGGGCGATTTCTTAGTGTATAATATAATGGAATAATAGGTGTAAATAGTTGTCTAGGTATATTATTATGTTCAAAGGAATGAAAAAGCAAGAATGGGACATGTCTTATGAAGTTGTACCAAAATTCCGCAAAATATTAAGTAGACTTATTTATTTATTTATTTATTTATTTATTTATTTCATTGACAATAAAGTAACATAGTAAACATATGAATTGGGTGTAAACATAAACTCTTTTGAGTTTTACCGTACACCCTGCGCCGTCGAAATACATACATTAATAAGATTAAACACCAATAATATATAAATTAACATTACGAGCTACATATTTCAACAAAAAGAAACAATCTTTACACATTTTATAAACACCATGAGGGTAGATCACAAAAACAAGTTGCATAAAAACCTTTTGTGGACGTTCATGTGCAACAACGACTTCATAATCACTTCACTTTACAATATACTTTACAATTTTTAGCCGTATTGGGGTGGCTTAGAATACTAACCCCAATCCCACGCTGGATGGGTGTCGTAAAAGGCGACTAAATCTGGCCCGCTGGTGATAGGGCCCCTCGGAGGGATTGTATTGGTAGTATTAATTTTGATTGCTAATTAATACCATTATTGCTATTATATTATTGTTTCCCCATGGGGACCGCCTGGGTAGCAACCACCCTCCTTCTAGAGTCAACCGTGAAATATTTTCTAACGTGTTTCAGTTGCAGTGTCAGAGAGCTAGTTTTCTTCTTCTCTTCCTTTCCCCCTGTCTTTTATACATTTTCATTCCCATTCTTTGTCTGTCACCCGTCCTGGATAGGTTTTATTTTGTAAGGTTCTCTTGGGTCCGTTAAAGTCATTAACAACTGTTCTCGTGTGGTTGGGCATGATGGACTGACTCGGCGGCCAGGGAGAGCCAATGAAACGTTACCGCTGGTGCCCGTTTGTTGTAGGGGACCCGAACCCAAGTGATCCCGCCCTGGGAGGCTGTCCCGCTGACTCGTGTTGATGCTTGTAGAGTTGAACCGGTTGTTAGGAAATACTAGCTTTGTGTTTCCTGTTATGGCACCGCAGTTTAAGAGCCATTTCGCGGTCAGACGCGCGGAATGAAGAATTTGATGTCAAAAATTAGTATCATAAGAAAGATATTAATGCTGGCAAATTAACTCATAAAATAGATCAATTCTTCATCTTGGATCTTCATTTACCGGAATTTTGAAAATATTAATTTGTTTCTGCGTAACTGTCAATCTAGCATAACTATTTTTCAGCAAAAGGACGACAGAGTCAATTTCATACACTGATTTTCTTTATTAAGTTTTATTAAATTGAGTAAAAAAAAATGTCTAGAGAACACTCATATATTATATTTTGCATTTATTACAAGGGATATACGATTACTATAATATTCGTTTCAAAATTAATTCAATAACATTACCAATTTTCATGGTTTATGCCATGACTTTACCATCGATTTTTGTATTCAATAAAGCGTATTTCCCATCAAAAATTTATGTAGTAATAAAATATGGTCTTTGTCGAATATGACACGTAATTTTTTTTTTATCTTACTGCAAAAAATAATTTATTAAAACGAATTTACTTTACCATATAAAGAAACGAACTGGCGCGAAATCAAATCAGTCGGATTCAGTCGTGCGGCAGCACTCTTGGACGTCGGACCTATGTCAATTTTTGCTTTAGCCATCTAAGGAATAGATTTCGTAAAAGTAACGTAATTATATTGCCATTGAACAGTCTTGATCACGTGAGAATTTTTAGTTACAGTCAATTGTATTATTTTTAGTTTTCTATAATTTTCAGGGTTTTGTAGTCAAATCGAAATCATGTCTAGTCCGTTCGTTATTTCAACCGGCCGGCTAGCCCGTCCGGCCGTCCGTCCTTCCGTCTGTCCGTCTGTCCGTTCCGTATGATTTTTTCTTCGTCTACCCCTTAATGTGGGGTATCGTTGAAAAGGTCTTTCAAAAATATTATAGGTTTCAAAAGACCATTTTTCAATTCAGGGGTCCGTTTGCGTAATATTCTGCTTTACACATCTTTGGTTTGAAGAAAACAATAGAAATTAAGTAACTATTTCTTTCCAATTTATGTAGTGTAAGTAGTAACGGAGAAAATCACGAACATACATATGTACAAAATATAACTATATCTATACTAATCTATACTATTACTATTGTAATGTTATAAAGCTGAAAAGTTTGTTTGTTTGTTTGGTTGAACGCGCTAATCTCAGGAACTACTGGTTTGAATTGAAAAATTCTTTTTGTATTGGATAGTTCATTTATCGAAGAAGGCTTTAGGCTATCGGATTTTTGGAAATTCAACCCCTATTGGGTTGGAAGTCACTGCTGTAATTTGAAATAAAACATTGTCCGTTTTTAGACATTAGTTACTGTTTACAGTATTTAGGTTTTTTGTTATATGTGTAAATTACATATTTACATAGAAAAAAAATAATAAATAATTATAACTTGTATACACATACCCTTTATTTATACAACTTTCAGATCAATCTGTACTTTATAGAGTTCCGTACCCAAACGGTGTCAACGGGACCCTATTGCTAAGCCAAAATGTTGGAATGATAGAAGCTCCGACATTAGTCAGCTATAGTCACTTATTATTAGTCAAAGATAATACATTCGTTGTTTGGAAACTCTCGTGCACCCAAGTTCCGTCAACTCCCCAAAACTCACGTATCTCAAATACACAACACAAATACAAATCACCCTCTCATTTTTTCCCTTCACAACCCCTCGCCTCCCCCTATACCCCCCCCCCCTCAGTTCCTCACCCAAAAGTGGAATTTTGCGTCGTGATAATCTGGGAGGCATCCGGGCAAATACCGCACTCATCAGGTAGGCGCAGATCGGCAGATCAGGATATCGGGATATAGATTTTTGGAAAACCGGAAATCCCGGATATCTCGGAGACGGTGCGTCCTAGACAAGTTTAGACGGAAATTTCAACCCCCTTTAGTAGACCCCCAAACCTTATTGCTAAATCTTACTGAACCCACTTTTACCCCCCCCCTCCCCAAATTTTCCTAAAATACCATATATCTCCTAAACGGTACGTCCTAGACGATTTCCGACTGAATTTCCATCCGCCCTGTGGAACTCATACTTGCAACATTACCCAATCTTATTGGGCCCAACCTTAACCCCCCCCCCTCCCAAATTTTCCGAAAACTCCTTATATCTCCTAAACGGTGCGTCCTAGACGATTTCCGAAAGGATCGAGTAAAAGTTGTAGCCCATAAAAAGATTGACATTTTATGTGCCATACATTTTTCTTGTAGAGCAAGTGGTTTGGGAGGAAAGTGCGAATTTCATTTCTCATAATTTATTATACTAGACTATTGTCAATATTTTGTTTTGTAAACCAACAGAAAACAATAAAGAATTCGTTTTTAACATTCAAAGAATAGTGTTCTGAATATCTTCTTTTTAAAGCTGTAATCATTTTTGTGTATGGATTGTATTTACCTTTATTTTTACGTTATCTTTTGTATCACGGTAATGATTAGGGTATCGAAAACCGATCCTGTTTTAAATTACCGGGATTTTCGGTACTCGCCTATGCTGGAACCGGGATTCCCGGGATTTTCAGTTCTTTCGGGATTATTTTACCACGGCTTTCCCCGCGTGAAAATAGTTAGTATCGCGTTTCCTATTTTATCTCTCAGGAGCATTAAATAGGGAAAAACTGTTTTCTACCCAAATCCGTATAGTCGTTTGCCGTGATTGAGTAACCATCATACTATTATACCTTACATGCAAACATAAGTTTCGTATTAATTGTATGAAAGCAACACAATTGTATTGCACAATTCAGCACTGCTTGGACGAGAAAAAAGAGTTAAATCATCTTCATTTATATTAGAAAAATATCGATCTGGGTTGTGTAAATAATATTATATTAGTATAGCTGCTTCATGTAGCCGACGTTCTGAATATCTTCTTTTTATAGCTGTAATCATTTTTGTGTATGGATTGTATTTACCTTTATTTTTACGTTATCTTTTGTATCACGACGCGACATATTTTTATTTCCCAAAAGTTCAGAAAATCCCGGTTCTTTTATTTTGTTTCCCGGTTCTTTTATTTTGTTTCCTGGTTCTTTTGAAAAGTACCGTATTCCTTTGTAAATCCCGGGATTTTTGGTTCCGGGATTTCCCGGTTCTATACCCTCCGATTGATTTGAATTTAGGTATACCTATGTATTTCGACGCGCTGCGAATATCGCAGGCAAAATGGACGCATATTGCATTTTATAGATCACCTTGAAAAAACCTGATTTTTAATTTTTCACGTTGATTTGCCAAAATATTGATTTTTGCAATATGCATCTATTGGACATCTTTATTGTGATGTACCTAAGTAGGTACCTAAAATGTATTATGTAAATAAGTTACCGATAATGGTACTACTACATTGTACTCTTAATTGTTATATAAACTTATATTGTCACAAACCAGATACATGTATGTGGTCACAAAGTGTATAATTAAAATTATATGTTCATAATTTTAAAATTTTTACGTTTGAAAGTATCAAGAAGATTACTCGCACAGAACTGAGGTCAAGCGCGACGCGAGCCGCGCGAGGCAATATCACGCCGCGGAGCCGCTTCAAATACCTACAGTTTATCAACCGAGTTTTGCGAAATGGCTCTTAATTGGTGGGCTAGAAGCAATAGATTTCTGAAAACAAATAAATTTGGTCTTTGCTGCATTTAGCGTCAAGAGATTGTCTTCTAGCCATGTTATAATTGTGGCCAACCCATCTTTTGCGAACTTTTGTGCTTGTAGCCAGGTAGAGCCATGGAACAGCAGGACTGTATCGTCTGCAAACATGATAATATCAGCATTTTTTAGCTGTAATTTACATAGTTCATTAACGTAGAGCAGAAATAGCGTAGGACCAAGCGTACTGCTCTGCCACTTCACTTTCAAATGGACTAACTCGCACTTGTTGACTACGTTCGATCAGATAATCAGCTAGCCAGTCGTGTACGATTCCCCTTATACCCGCATTCTCTAATCGTGTCAGAAGAATAGGAATTGATACCGTGTCAAATGCTTTACGTAGATCCAAAAATACACCAACACAGTTCTCTCCTTTGTCAACGTATTTGGTAGTAAGCGATGTTAAATTGAGCACAGCATCTTCCGTTGACTTTCCCACTCGAAATCCATACTGGTTACTTGCAATAATATTATTTTTTTCAAGGTAGGAGATCAGCCTCTTATTTGCTATTTTCTCCATAACTTTGGAGAGAGTCGGCAATAGGGAAATAGGTCTATAGTTGGAAGGTATTTGTTTGTCCCCTTCTTTGTAGATAGGCGTGATCATTGCCTTTTTAAGAGCTTTGGGGAACCTACCCTACAAATGAGCTATTGGCTCCGCTAGCAATTGGTTACATGACTTTAGTAATGAGGTTGTTATGTTGTCCCATCCTGGAGCGCAGTTATTTCAAAAGTTAGATATGATATGAGACACCTCGTGACGATCTGTCAGAAATAGTGATAAAGATTTTGGTAGATAACAGTTGGGCGAATAAGCAGCAGTCGCAAGTTCGGTATCGCTTTTGTTTAATTTATTCAAAGTGACGGCCACTAGATCTTTACCTATTGACGTGAAAAATTCATTTACCTGATTTAAGGAGTCTTATGGTGTTCCTTTGATTTTTAATAAAGGCTTGGGCTCCGTTTTGCTAGTATTATTATAGTAACAAAGTTCCTTTTATGTTCCAGGTCTCCTTAATGTTACCTTTCCACTTTTCAAGCTGCATTCTATAATATGTTTCTTTTAGTGATTTTATGATGCGGTTACATGTATTCCTATATTTAATAAAATTATTTTTGATGTCATTGTGATCGGGGGACATTTTTAGCTGTTTCTGTAATTGATTTCTATGACGAATGCATTTAATAATACTAGGAGTCATCCAAGGCTTTATAGGTTTATATTTATTCGACAAGGGTTTAACTATTGTATTGTCTTTTACTACATTTTGGATTGTTGACATGAGGTAACTAGTAGCTTGGTTTGGGTCTTTTAAGATACTCTTTCCAGGAGTGCTGAGCCAGTATTTCCCTAACTGCGTTAATGTTTGTTGATTTTCTTTGCCTGTGGTTTGCGTTGTGTATGTTACATTTTAATTTTGTGTCGATGTGTAGTAAAATTGGAGCATGATCGGTTAATTCATTAAATACAATAGTTTTCCACGAGTAATTAGTTTTTACCATAAAATGGTTAAGGTTTTACCATAAATATATTGGATTATTGTAGGAAGGCGGGCGATATGAACAAATTATTGAATATGTATCATCAATTTCTAAAATTAAGCAATTGCCTTCAGTTACTGGGGGTTCAATGGCATTAACTGAAAGATGTTTTCGTACGTAGGTAACCCGTCGTTCTGATTAAGACTATTTTTGGTATAGTACATATCATAGTTGTAAATCGGAGGCGGGTTATATTCATTCAGTCAATACAACTACGTCAATAGGTATATCAAAGCTACTCAAAAAGGCAATAAATAGGTCAATATTTTTATTGATGCTGCGGATATTTAATGATAAAATAGTAAGGCTCTTGTGTTTATTACTGTAGTGTAATATCTTACTTAGAGGATTTTGACGGATCATCGAGATAAATACATTCAATAAGTGTGACGCATTCTTTATTCTTTTCAACATCATCAAACATTTTTACCTACATAAACTAATATTATAAAGAGGAAAGATCTGTATTTTTGTATGTTTGTGATGAATAAACTTAAAAACTACTGGACCGATTTCAAAAAACTTTCACCAGTAGAAAACTGCATTATTTTTGAGTTACAAAGGCTTTATTTGATGATGATTAGTGATGTTTTAATTAAATAATAAATAATGTTAAATAAATTTAAAACATTTTGCAGACAATAAAATTTTGTCAGCTAGTTTCTAATACAAATAATAAAATATGAAAAATATAATACAACTACTCCGTAGTTTTTTTTCTGTGATGTGTTTGTGATATGAGTGACGTGACAGAAAGCTGACCATCAAGAACAAAAGATAGTGGCCACGCCCATTTTAAGTGTGAATCCGCGTCCAGGCGTCACCTTAACTTATGTTAAGTGGAACAGTCAAAATATTTTAAAGTTTTAGATTTACGGCATTTCAAGGAAATCGGAGAATGTAACCCGGAAAATGGGAGAAAAACGAAAATGTACCGAAATCAATGTTTAATTACCATTTAATATGAAAACGTAATACTTAAAGTATTTTGCGTCCCGTCCATAACTTAAATATTTAATATTTTGGTTGCAGTTTTTCTAGATTTTTTGTCTTGGAGACCAGATCCAATCAACATGGGTTTGGTTGCAATCACTTTTTGTCGTAATAATCGCTGGAAACATACCTTACAGTAGTCACAGTTCATTATTAACAACGTTAGCATAAAAAATATATTTATAACGCAATAAAAACTTTAGGATGTACAGCAGGATGTACATTGTCCGTCCGTCTGTCCGAAGCATAGCACCTAGACCCTAAGTGCTAGGAAGCTGTAATTTGGCATGAATATGTATACATATTTATTGAACTCTAAAATGGTAGAATAAAAAGACTTTTCTAAAAAATGGACTATGAAATTTCTGTTATTTCAACAGACCCCGCGCTTATAAAGTTACTAAATCTACGTAATAGAGATCGATAAAATCTAGTAGGTATGATCTCCCCTTTATCTCGTGCGGACGTCTCGAATACCTCGTCTGTGGCGTCTGTTGACCCCACGATCTGTAATGCAGGCATGACCTTAGCTCCTCTAAACGATAATCATTCACTATTGTATTACAAATCTAGTCTACATGTATTTCTTATTTATAAAAGTTTACGTTTTTATGAATGACGGAGTTTTTTCGGTTTAGTTTAACGTTAGAATGCATTATTATGGCCGTTTATTTTTAAACGTGTTTTTTTATTCTTTAAAAATTGAATTAAAATAATATATTACTAAATTATTATGTATAATATTATGTACTGAGTTACTGACCTACCTATAAACCAACCAAGTGCGTGTGAGACTACGCGCAATGTAGAGTTTCGTAGTTGTCAATGAACTAATATACTAAGTAGTTGTAAGTTCATCGACATTCTTACAGGTTGGTACCAAACTATAAGTAAACTATCATAACTACTTAAGGTTTGACAACGAAACCAGATTTAAATAAATTTTTAAGGTATTATAATGACTATACTTACTTGGCAGTTTTACTGTATATCGCAGTATTAAAGCTAAAACCGACTATCTCAATTTTTGGGGTCAGGACACTTTTTTACACCTTTCGAATCAGAAAAACTAGGTATTTTGGAATGGTAAAACTTAAAAAGCTAAAGCGCTTAGATCCGAAGACAAAACGATAAGAATACGAATAAAAATGAGTCTCAGGAACGTCCTCGGAATTATATAAAAAAAATTGTATAACTCGAAAATATTTTTCCCCTGAAATGGTCGACTTAGTTGGTTTAATTTAGCTTTAATACGGTGATGTTTTTCTGGAGGCATTGATATTTGATGGAAAATTAACATACCTAATGTAAAAAGTCGAAGTCAATTATAACACGTTCCCTGTCTCCATACCTATAAAATAAATTTTTAACTTGGCTACGTCTGGCGACTTTGTAGGGTTCCGAAGTATTACAAAATCGGAACCCTTATCGTTTCGTCATGTCCTTCCGTCTGTCCGAGGCATAATATAAATCGTAGAATAAAATATTGAAAAATATTTTTTTCAGGGTACCTCCCCTACAGGTAAATTGAGGATGAAATTTTTTTTCATTGCATACCCCGTAATGTGGGGTATCGTCAAAAAGGCCTTACAAAAATATTATGGATCTTCTCAGACCATTTTTACATTTAGTGGTTCTTTTGCGAAATATTTGGCTTTAAAGTGCTCAAGTGTCCCACCCTCTGTCAGCTAAACGGGTGGAGTTGAACAAGTGAAAAAATTATCAACAATAGGTTATAATAATATGATGAATTTATAAGGAAAACTATCACGGCTATATTAGCATAAATAGTTAATGAGTAATAGTCGTTAAACTTACTACTTTGAACCCTACATTGCGCGTGGCCTGACACGCACTTGCCCGGTTTTATTTCTAAATTCCATTAAATGGTCTTAATAACATCAAATTAAAATTTAAAACCTCAGGACAGTTTTATTTATACTGAACATAGCTAAGAAAAGAACACTGTCGGTTGTCACCTTTCAAACAGTGTGTGTGTGTGTGTGTGTGTGTGTGTGTGTGTGTGTGTGTGTGCGTGCGTGCGTGCGTGCGTGCGTGCGTGCGTGCGTGCGTGTGTATCGCAATTATTTAAAATGTAAAAGTCGCATTAATCTTGCCACGTCAACAAAAAAATAGCCTGCAAACTTACCTCTAAACTTTGCTTATAATGTGTGATTAATGAACGTATAAAAATTAGGGCAAATTCGATGTATCGTATCATAATTAATTGATGATTAATTGGATAGGGAACCTGAAAATGTACCTACTTCTAAACCAATTGTAATGTCAACAGGAAACACTAATTGGACACTATATTATTATGCACAAGTCACATGGCTGACAATGAATTCAGTTTCATTATTTCTGAGTTCAGACGACCTTCAGCTCATTGAAAAACAAGAGGCGATAAGAGTGATTTTAATCTCATTTAACTTCGTTTTAATTTTCATCGATTTCAAACTTAAACCAGAGTCGACAAACACATTAATAGTAAGCAGACGCGGCTCTCACGTGTTTTCAGCTACTTTTACCCACGACGGACTGTATATGCGTTAGGGGTTAGAGGTTTTTTGTTTGTATATATTATATATTATTATGTCTGTTACCATTTTTTATGAAAACTGCTGAGCCCATTTTATTGGGTTTTTTTGCATTCGAAAGGTATCATTATAGAGCAGGTTCATTTATTAATTTTTTAGTTAAAAAGTTATCTATTTAACTACTTAATACGTGTAAACCAAACATTACTGTTCGTATTGTTGAAGCGGTCAACGTACCTTATCTAGCCTTTAAATTGTTTTGTTCATGTGATGAAAACTTGTCTTCATAAAAAATTTGCTCCAAGCCATATACTCGTATAATTACCCATGTGGTACATCTAAATATGGCCTTATAGTACAGAGGTGATACATAATTAATTATACGTAGATTAGTCCCAAATCAAGTCACGCGTACGAGTTTCTTGACTTGTCACTTTTTGCTTAATTTGCTAGTTGGTGAATTCGTACCACCATTACTGCATTGATTTAAGAAGACAGGAAGTAGTTGGCTAGTGACCGTAAATTTCTTTAGCTGCCCAGCTCTTATCTTATCACCAGAGTAAATCATGATGGTACAGGGTCCAGGATTCTTTAAGATGAGGGACTTGGCGCCATTGAATTGCACACAGCTACCCCGAGTAGGGAACTTAGGATTAGAAATAAATATCTAATACCTTTAAACGAGCAATTCTTGTATATATATATATATATAATTGGAATCTCGGAATCGGCTCCAACGATTTTCATGAAATTTAGTATACAGGGGGTTTCGGGGGCGATAAATCGATCTAGGATTCATTTTTAGAAAATGTCGTTTTATCGGTGTTTTCAGGGAATGATAAACTTCTACAATATACTTTTCTTGACATCTATTGGCAAGTAGCAATACTAAAGCTACTTCAGTAAATGGCGTTGTTAAGCAACACTAAACCGAGCAAAGCTCGGTCATCCGGATATTTTCCATTTAAATGTTTATTAAATAAGTACAAATAAACATACAATCTTACATAACTATACTTACAGGTTGTAATAATAATATTTTGTGTAGGGCCAAGGATTATTAAGAATGTCCGTATAGATACTTCTAAACTAATAGAGTAGTTAGTAATCGTATTTTTTCATGATTTTTATTATACTTTCCGGTTCGTTGACGTGTATGAGCTTAAGAGCTAACCAAAGGCCAAGGTTAATTCACGAATAAAGTATCAACTACTCGAGTATTCAGTGAAAACACAAAAAAATCGAATAGAACGGTAATCTTAATGTATTCGTTACATAATGTACGGAACAATATGTTGACCTCTTAGGATGCTGTAATGTTTCAGGTTAGATAACACATACGCCCCTTGTCACTGTAAGTTAAGTAAGCCGTGTAAAACATTTCGCTCTGTATGCAGTGGCTGGCTACTAGGTATGTAGGTACCTATAGGCTATATCCCCTATATCTTGACATGTTGTCTTTACCATTGGATAATACATCAATATCAAATTACTTTAAAATGGACGTCCTATTTCATTGTTTCTTCAGGTAGATCGCGATCAGTATTTTCAAGCGGTCAATCTACTTAGGATGAGTTTCCAACGGATCAGATGATCGTATGCATTTCGAATGAAGAGTCAGAGGATGGAAAAGGATGGATTATTATTATTATGGATTATTTAAAGTACGCTGTCATAGATCTTTATTTATTTATTTATTACACTTTATTGCACACCTTTACAGAGTCAGTAAAAGCTTTTCAATGTTAATATTACAAGTGCACAAAAGGCGATCTTATCGCTAAGTAGCGATCTCTTCCAGATAACCTTTGGGAAGATGACGAAGGGAAAATTGATTGAATGTTGGTAGGGTGCAAAGTGTAATATCCTACTCATCTATGGTGGTTTAGTCTATGGTATGCTGTAACAGTTCACTCCGCGTCCTCTATGACTACCTATTTTGAATTCCCACGATGTGGAGACTATGTAGATTTCAGTCAAAGTCGATTACGTCGCAGCTTATAAGAAAAGTAAAAAAAATCTAACTGGGATCAATTCACACACAGTCACGAACTCAAGTAGCTATTAAAGTAGGTACGCTGCAAAAAGATTTTCCTAATTGATAATGTCATTTGTGCTAACCAAAACACGAAGGTGATGAGTGTAGTAATTTATTAAGAAACAAAAAATAGCATCTAATATGCTATGTAATAGGTACATTCATCTAAAGATCAAAATAGGTACCTATTCTATGTAGGTTAGGTGGGTATTATTCGCTAGTGTGATGAGATAAGTTGGATAACCAAGTACATAGTTTGATGATTGACAATTATAGCTTTTTAGCACTAAGGGGTCTCGGCGCTATGCCTCGGACAGACGGACGGACATGACGAAACTATAAGGGTTCCGATTTTACTTTGGAACCCTAAAAAATCCTCTTTTATTAATGTATAAAAACTAGCATGTTCTTCTTCTTAAGCTACAGAGTTGAAATTTTACACATATTATATATGTGTGTGTATATAGCCTATATAGAAAATACTTTACGTTTTTTATGTATGAGGACATATAAAAATAATTTACAAATCGGTTGATAAATGACGGAGTTACCTGCTTGATAACAGACATTATGAAAACATCCTCATTTTTTAACAATTACCTAGATTTTATTCACTGGAGCATTTAATCTTGTTCCAAACAATGCATTGTAGCCGCGTCCTAATTGAACTTTTCAAATCGGAGATCTCGAAGTGAACTAAACACAGTAGAATTAATTAATTATGTTGTAAGTCATGTGTGACAAGGATCGAGGAAGCTAATGACACGTTTATGTAGGGTATTTCGGCTCAGATAAGCGGCGTGAAGCAAGCAGCCAACCGTTGGCAGAGGTCAGTATTGACGTCATGTGGTCACGTGATCGAGGCTCATTCCTACGTGTACAAAAGGCACGAACGCAGCCGCTCAACAACTCAACAGTCTTTCAACACTCAATGTTACGAAGTGACGCTCATTCAAATTATAACCACAGACTATAAAACAAAACGTAAATAACACAAAGAAGGATCAGCGGTTTGGTGTACCTAATTACAGACCCTAGATAAAGCAAGCATAATTTTTAATTCTTTAAAGTCATGTTATTTTGAATATTATTATGAAAATGGATATTTACCGATAAGGATACAACATAACAAACAGTTATATACTAAGTTTATATACCTACGAGAATGTGTATATTTCCCTACTAAGAAATCGCCCTCGCTTCGCTTCGGAAAAAATAATAAAATAAAATATATAGCCTATGTCACCCGGGGCTAGTGTAGCTTCCAGAGTGAAAGAATTTTTCAAACGGTTCGGTAATTTCGGAGAGTACTCAATGCAAACAAACAATCAAATCTCTCCTCTTTATAATATTAGTATAGACTAATAATTACAGTAAATGGTCACGCTACTATCTGTTACATGAATAGCTGTTGAACAACACAACACTACCAAAATATACAAAATCTATGTATCTAAGCGTAGCGAAATAAGTAACCTACCTATCTCAAGTAGCCTGTACGTTTTGACAGTAAAAATAGGATAAATTCTACCAATAAATACCTGCCAACTATAACTCATCCAAATAGAATATTGATAGGAATAAAACTCCTATTTTTCGAGTGCGGAGAAAAGCATAATTAATTACCTAGGTGTCCCGAAGCAAAGTAAGAAAATGTAATCGGGGTTGGATATTATATTTCTGTCTAGGTATAAAGGTAAACACTGTATTAATAAAGAAAAAAATAGTTGTTCTATTCAGCCAGTTAGTGAAATCAGACATTGCATTATACGGATATACAAAACAAACCTACTTATTTCTAACATTAATCAATAACAGTTACATAACAGTATTAATCGAATACCAACATATCCGTAAAATTATTGGTATTTAACTATAACGTCTTCGTAATAACATAAAATAGATAACGTTTGGTATCAGTAGGAACAGTGGGAACTGAAGTGGAAAGCTGTAAAAAAATCTTGAGTTTCATGAAAACCACTCTATTCGTTCCTAAAACTTAATCATGTAAAATTATTTGGTCTTGTAATTTCATCAATTTAAAAATTTTAAATGAATTACCATAAAAATACATAAGTACACAAGTTACACAAATAAATACACATAAATAATGTAACATTACACCAAACATGACTTCGATTCTAAATCTTTTCTTGTTATATGCTACGCGTTGTGGCATTGCGCTGAAATGCGAAGTGTATTGTATCAGGCGCTCTCCTTTTTTAATAGAATAAAAACACTTGATACTCAATTACATAGTAAATCACAATTTTCAGACATTTTTTTATAAAATGCCACACCAATAAAATTTCCTAATTATTTTCCTAGTAATTTATGATTTCGTAGCAGTGGCGTAGCTTGCCCTAAAGGGGCACTGTAGTCTGTACTATCTGTATCAATATTTGTAGTGGCTCCGGCTCTGACGGGGTTCGAAAAATTTTCCGACATTTATAATTGTAAGCTTTGGCCCGCGGATTCACCCGCGTTAATTTGTGGAAAAAACTAAGTACTAAAATATAAAATAAATAAACTATTAAACACAAAAATAATTTTTCAATTCGAACCGGTAGTTCCTGACCTGAGATTAGCGCGTTAACCTTTCAGCTTTATAATATTAGGATAGATTATATTTTTTTACTTATAGGTACACATCGGAGCTCCTGTAGAACGGGGGCCCTGTAATATTTATACGGAGCTAGCTACATCCGTTTCGTAGCAATCGTAGCTAAACGTAATTCCTTTACGTGCAGGCATTTATGAATTTGAAGAATTTTTATGATGGAATCTAAAAGTCTGTATCTTTTTACTCTACCACGATGAAGATAAAAGGAGGGTTATGATTTTAGATCATAGGTATGTTTGCCTGTCTCCACAGGACTTATAAACTACTTAATACAATGAAAAAATAATTAATAAAAAAACCCGACTGCGTTGGACCCATTCTTCAACCAAAAAACCCGACTGCGAAAAACCAATCAAATCTTGTTTGTTTTTTCCTAAGCAGCCCTGAACATTTAAATGGGTCCCGACTGTTAATCCTTCTATGGTTTAGTTGTTCAATATAACATACATACATACACACACTCGAAAAACATAACCCTCCTTTTGGCGCAGTCGGATAATAAGGGTTAGTAAGAAGGTCTTGACATTAGAGTATTTTATATCATTAAAGGATAGGAAAGGATAGAGTATTTTATATCATTAAAGCCAGTAAGTATCTATTATAACAATAAAACTGATGATTATAATCAGTTTTTGTTTACTTCTACGACAACCCTGTAGACTCTCCTCTACAGGGTTTCTGGATTGGATTCGCAGTCGTAGCAGATATAATGCGCGCGCGATAAGAATGGGATGCGACCTTTTGGAACTGAGGCGCGCACGCTTCGTCGGCAACAATGATATTGTGCTGAAATTGAGGCAGTCGTATTTAGTCAGGTGTAGCGATTTTACGTCTTAGTAAAATCGCTCTGATGATGATTCCCGTGAAGCAAATATGAGTGGCATTGAAGAGTTGGAATAACTGTAAAATAATGTACCTGAATATTTTATTAAATTGATTACAACCATGAAATAAATATGTATTATCATAAGCCTATGATAGATCGCAGAAATAATTAATTTATAATTAATACTAGATATTACTAAAAATAATTATGTCATTAAAGTTCAGCACTTTTAGCTAACGCTACTTGAGAACTGTCATTTTCCATTTACTTTGACAAGGTCCCATACCATTCTCGTCGCGCGCGGATGATAAATATTTTTTTTTTCGAGGTGTGGACCCCTGTGATATCTATCAGGCCTATATCTATAAGGTCAAATAAAGCTTTGGATTGTTAATCAAGTATGCAATAGTTGATACTTCATTGACCGCTATGAAGGTTTGCATACGTGTTTCTCTTTATTGAATACATTATTAGCGTGACGTCAATGTTTTATAGTAGATGATTATAGATGATCTTTCAAAGTAAATATTTCGCATACTAATAGATTGGTAATAAACGTTACGAGAAACATATTATACACGTAGTCATTCCTTTTGTCTAGTTTCCCATAGTAAATACATACATAGTAGATTTTTTACGTAAATGGATTGACAAATGACCAGATGAACATCGACGACACCAGCAAAACCAAAGGCATCACCGATGCGTTGGCGTTTGAAAAAAAGGAGACCACCCGCATTACTACAGTTTCCAACAATGTAAATGTAATGTGAAAGACAAAACATTTCTCGGTTAATTTTGGAAGGAAGATCAGTGGGTTGATGGTTTGCCTCCACTCATGAATACCGTTGGGATTTAACAGAGCCCAGTGACATATGTAGGTACATGGATTGGATGTCATGCCTTGTCAAAGGACAAGACATAAGTCAAATGAAAAAATTTTTTTTTTTTTTAAACGCTTTTATTTCAATAATGTTTAGTTTATAAAATTAGCTACAAGTTGTGAAAATTTCAAGTCTCTACGTAAAATAGAACATAGAGAATTATGCGTCTAAAGTCTGAAAATCGTTTTTTTTAATTTAACAACAAATAAACAATGAAAATTAGTTTAAAATATGATTTTCGTGTATTGTCATCGGAAATACACATGTCTGCCAAATTTCATCAATTTTCATTAAAGGGAAGTCATTCAAATTAACGTTACAAGATTTGATGCTTTGATGCTCCGAAGTGAAGCTAAATAAAAGCGTTTAAAAAAAGCTGGTATAAATTAAATATGATTTTCGTGTATTGTCATCGGAAATACACATGTCTGCCAAATTTCATCAATTTTCATTAAAGGGAAGTCATTCAAATTAACGTTACAAGATTTGATGCTCCGAAGTGAAACTAAATAAAAGCGTTTAAAAAGGTGCATCACAAGCAGTTAGCCAGTTCTCATAATGGATCGATAGAGCCCGTAATTTTAAGCAAGGGGTATAATATAAGCAAAGACTAAAAGCATATGTAAGGGGTATAAATAGTAAGATGACTTAGTTTCATGCTCATGTAATGCATTGGGAAATTGTGAACGTAGGTAAATAGTCAATTTATTTACAAATCGAGATGATAGGAATATTGTTTTATTGACTATATTATTTTTTGTGAAGTTATTTTTGTTCAAATATTTGTCGCTGAATAACAATGGTGCGTCCCATTGGTATTGATAATTTGATATATTCAAAAAATTCAAAATTCAGATATTTTTAACCGACTTCAAAAATACATTCTCAACTCGACTGTATTTTTTTATGTTTGTTACCTTAGAACTTTCGACTGGATGGGTTTGATGATTCTTTTTTTATCGAAAGCTGGTGCTTGTCATGTAGTCCCACTTAAACTGAAAATGGCATCCATGAGAAAAGCATATAAGTCTTTTTGCATTAAGTATGTGCGAGACAAATGGACTCAAACATGCAAATTGTTATGTCCTGAACTAAATATCAATAGGCAGGTTTACATAATACTTATGTAAGTTATTATGTCTTCTGTGATTATACTTTAAGTACCCGGATGACCGAGCTTAGCTCGGTTTAGTATTGCTTAACAAGGCCATCTGCTTTAGCTTTAGTGTAGCTACTCGCCAATAGATGTCAGGAAGAGTCTATTGTAGCCGTTTTTCATTGCCTGAAAACACGGATAAAACGACATTTTTTAAAAATGAATCCTAGTTAGATCGATTTATTGCCCCCGAAACCCCCTGCATACTAAATTTCATGAAAATCGTTGGAGCCGTTTCCGAGATTCAGAAAAAATATATATATACAAGAATTGCTCATTTAAAGGTATTAGATAGATAAATATACTTATATTTTATGAAGTATTCAAAATTACTTGTATATTCCATTCGCTCTTGTATACTGTGAGGACTCTGAGGTTTCTAGGCAGAAACCAGACGGCAATAGTGGTAATTATAACCCTTGATTATAACATTTTTTTACTTCATAATGATTGGGAAACAGATTTGTAATACACCATTATTTATGTTATGTATAGAACGTACAGGGAGATAAGTTTAAACAAAAAAATATTCAACTAATCTATCTAGTATCTATTCCATTTACAGAAGACAATGAATGAATGTAAAAATTTTATAGAGACAAGTAAAATACGAGGAAACTACATCGTTGCTAATGGGTGCTGTAAGAGATAGGATATTTATAATTACAAAGAATATTCTATATTGATTCATCAGGCTACGTATGCAAAGCGGTCATCAAGTCGATTCTATAATATACTAATAATCGATTAGTTCTAATTAAGAGCATACGTGCCATGTCGAAAATCACGTAGGCCGATCAAGGTACAGGCTGAGGCGCGTGCCCTATGATAATGACCATCAGCCTTATGCACGAATGACGAAATGTCATCTCAAGTGCGAATAAATACCAGATTTTTTATAGATTTCGATAGTAGGTAACTACTTTATACTTTATATCTCATAGTATTTATCTAGTTCAAATATACGCGCGAAAAAAATAACCCTTCTTAACAGTCGGGTAAAAAAGTCGTCGGCATTCGGTTGTAAGGGTTGTAATCATCTATTCTTGAGTCCAAATCAATTTTCCCTTGTCGAGGTGTACTATGCTGCAACAGCCATTGCGCCAGATCCCTCTTGTTGGAGAACACCCGAACTCGGTACCAGTTCAATAAATAAAGAACTTAAGTAATTTTAAATATAGTAAGTGATAGATATTTATGTCAATGTTTGAGCTGACGATTATAACAATGATTCAACGAATTAAATGTTTTTTAACTGAAGCCCAATTTACCAAGCTCTATTCGTTACTGTGGCCCTAATTGAGTTTTTTGTTGCCAAAGGCTAAGTTGAAAATAATGGATCTTCTCGGGTTAATTTTAACTGGAACTCGGGTTTATCCTCTCAGGCATACTAAACATTGGTATTAACGATGAGTTCACATTTTTTCATGTTTTGTTTGATATATACTAAAACTCGTTTCGAGTTGGCAGTGATTAGTTTCTATAATCTACATCAATACTTTTTATTAATAGATGACATAAGAGGCATTAAGTCGACCTTAATGCATAATACCGTTATCTCCTAGTTGTGTGTGGTAAGAAAGTAAGTGTAAGGGCAACCGAAGGGAGTGTTTTATGTTGCATAAAGCGGATCAAATCAATTAATGCGCCAGTATTCCAATAATTCTATCAATGCATGTATTGCAGTTCTAACGACAGTTTAATTAAACTCGCAGAACGATATTAAGGCCAGTATGATTTTTAATACGAGAATGACCGCTCCGATTATGATAGTCTATACAAACTAATGTATTAAAGTCTACGTGACTAAATATAAGTGTGTCAATTCATTAAGTAGGAGGCGAGCGAGATGAGTTTGTTAATTGTTTATCTTGTTGGATATTTAGTAATCTTTTCCTCTTTGTGTCTCAGGGCCAAAATATAAAGGGCATTCGGCTGCATAGTAGGCGCCAGTAGGCAATTATACTAATATAGTTAGCAATCAGTAATCAATATTCATGCGGAATCACCGCTAATTAGAACCGGCAGCGAAAGTAACATAGAAAACAGGGAACATTTTACCGACAGGAGCCCATGACCGTAGACTGTTTGAATAATAAAAGATTTTTCTCTACACTTAGTTTTCTTTTTCCTAAAACACTATAAAGATGAATTTGGAAGTCGAGTTTTTATTTTTACAGGTTCTAAGATAGGCCACATCCTTATTTATTTCATTACAGAGTTTGTCCGGGATTTAGTTTTCGTCTCATGACTCTCATGATTGTCATCCAAGGAAATAATTTAATAATATTTATTATTCTGACGATCGACTGCATTTTTTCATGTCTCGAATCTCTCACCGGCCAATAACACCTGGGTCCACAAACCATGGAATAATAATGCGTCTACCCTGTCTGGGCGTTAACTTATTCCTGAGTAATGTATTGTATGTGATCAGATGGAGGTATAAATGTTGCCCTGGGATGGTGGTCACGGTGTAGGGCAAAGGGCAATGGTCAGGGGTCGGGATCAAGTTGAGAATGCAGACGTTTCGGGGTAAACGCACTCAGTTCTCGCGTGAATTATTCAGGAGGTGCAACGATGACCCCTGTAGAGCTGACTTCGTTTGTTTCCATCAAACTTTATTCAGTACCCTTTTGCGAATCTTGACAGGAAATATTCAGGAGTGAAAATTAAAATGAAAAGATTTTTATTTTCAGTTTTGTTACCTGTTCTGGGTACCACAACATTTTTGTTATTTTGTTCGCTAACGTCTAGTTTTATTATTTTATTTAACGTCCTTTGTTCGTTAGTAACTATGTTAGTGTGTAATAATATGTATGGGTTAAATCTTGCAAGCTTTATTAGAACTACTTCCCCTCATCCTACGAATTTCAGGTATTGTTTTGGTTCCAAAGACAATTCGTTTTTATGGTAATGACCTCATAACACGCTCATGGTTGGCTATAGACAAAGGAACTTCTCGACGTAACATAAAATGATGCAATAAATTTTACAAATAAAAGTCATATAAAAAAACAATGTTAATTTTTAAGGCAAGCTCATTGTAAAAAAGTTAGAGTGAGGTCAAAGGAACATATTTTTTTAAACTGTGAGTCGGGAAAAATATTAACGTTGAATTCGGTTTCATACAAAAGTGTACCACACAGCAATGGAAAATGGACCCACAACTATTGAAGTATTACTAGCGTATAGAACCGACACCGCGAACACCATGTAATGAGTATGTCCCAATGCATTGGCGCCACGTGGCTTCAATCTTCAATGGATTCGTTCGATTTTGAAAGGAGAACCGGGGCTCAAATTTGAAAATCGAACCTCCCTGGCGGGACACATTTTGTTCGAGTTGTCTGTTCTATGACGTAATACTTCAATGCCCACATCCATAAATGTAATTAAAATACGGCCCACAGCTCAAAAAATACGCTCGTTTCGTTTGGCCTCACGCTTATCCATTATTTACCTATATAAGCCACAATGAACTAAATAATACTGTGGCTGGCTTCAAATCATTAATGGCCCACTACTGGGCACGGGTCTCTCCTCTTGAGGAGGCCTAGAGCATACTCCACCACGCTGCTCCAGTGCGGATTGGTGGAGGGGTTAGTGGCCAACCCGAGTGTCGGAAGTTTTCAAACCGCCCGAGGGCCTCCGACATGGCTTAACGATTGTTATCATATGATAACAACCGGGACCGACGGCTTTACGTGCCCTCCGAAGCACTTTCGCTCAACGCTCAAGAATTTTTTTGCCACTAGCGATCACCCATCCAACTACCGACCGCGCCCGCTGTTGCTTAACCTTGTCGATCACTTGGGATCAACGCAAGCCACAGGGCTATGAGCGGTGAAATAATGCTGTGAGCCTTCAATAAATAGACAAAATAAGATAAAAGGCATATTATTATTTAATACCTCTCTTATACGAGATCTCTAAAAGTGAAAAATAGATCATGAAGTTTATAGAATATAGATACCTATTATCATGGGTAACAATTCTTTTGGAAGCGGGTAACATAAAAGTATTGTGTAAGAAGATTATGTGTATTGAAACAGCTGGGACTCGGGAGCGGATTATTTAATAATTATGTAAAATCTGAGGACCCAATACCTAATGAGATTCGACAGTAATTCATTTTGTCAATGGATTGAACCCTTTTCACATTGACGTCAATGAATATTTTATTTTCTTTAATACCTATATATTTTTTATACATATTATATAACTTTTTTACGACACCCGACACTTTTTTAAACCCCTTTTTACGACAATGACGCAGATAAAAGAAGGAATGCCCAAATATAAGTCGAGCTTGAGATTCAAACTGTCTGCGTGAGTACTCGCGTCTATGTATGGATCTGTGTTTAAGTCATTATTCGCTTTTATCTAATTTAAAGCTAAGATTGGTCAAAAATGTACTAAGCAGGTACACTAAATATTCCTCTGGAATCGGGTTTCCTAAAAACACATTTAAGTATCGCAAAAATTTTTGAAGTCAGGCAAACCTATTTAATTCTTCAGTTTAATGCTGAGTAAAAGCCAACATTAGTTATCTCTGATCCAGGTGGTTCTACAATGCTATTGACCCATGCTATGGTTAGTAAAATTATGTATTATGTATTTATTGATTTATGTATTTATTTAACCTATACTGCATTACCAAGTTAGGTTTTTATAAAGGGCTGATTTAATTTGCTCCTTGTCATTCTCTGCCGGTCAACCGAGGGGTATTCACTTAGTATAAATTTACAATCTTTTACAAGAAAGTGAAAAAGTTTTGGATTTGGAAGTAACATAAGAACAATTTTAAAACTTTTGTAAACATGAATAGTTAATGCGTTTACCATCATAATGCATCATTTGGTGCTGCTTTTTTCGTAAATTGGGAACAAACATTATTAATTCAAGCATGCTTCTACATGGGATTTTAAATAGGATACGGGAAGTTAAATTTAATCAGATCTTAATTAGGGAATAAAAATAATGAATAATAGTTACATGAAATAGTTCATTGACTTTGTAGGTTTCTTCAGTTCTCCTATTCCTACGACTGTAGGGGAGACCGAGGGGATTTGAAACAACGGTGATTTGAAACAGTACCGATTTCTCGGAACTTAAAAGCGTTAGAGAGTTGGCAATGTTGCTTTTCAACCACTTCCCTCCACCCCTTGACGTGTCAGTTCGCGTCGGTGGCGTAAGTCACGCGGTTGTGGAGTTCTGCGTGCCATGTGACAAAAATCGTGAAAAGTAAGTTTTTAACGTTTTTTTACGATGCCTATATTTTGATAAGGGTTTTATATTTTGGTTTAAGTTATATATGTTTCGAAAGATCATTAACTAAAGATTTAGTATATATATTTGGTACAATTGATTTCTGTGTATTTGCTTCTTGATTGTGGATTAAATAAAAATTGGGAGGCTTTTTCTTACTGAGGAGATTTGAAACACCCTGTCTCAACTCTCCTCGTTTTCAATTTTGTATCAGACAGTAGTCAATAAATAGCGGGCACAAAAAAAATTTTTTTTTGTTGATTTCATTTGTTTATTTTGTTTCAGCATGCCTTATGATTATAAAAGAAAGACTCAAAGAGGTACCTATGGCGAGTCGCAAAATATATGATCTCGCAGCAGAAGGAGTAGATACCTACTTAACTAATATATTATCAGTACCAAATTAATAAAAAAGTTTGTTTCGTACTTGAAAAGTTTTATTTTACGAAATTCCTTTAAATTATATCATCATTTTTATTTTACGGCCCTTAATACTTCTCAAAATCATATGTTTCAACACTCCTCGACCCCTGTTTCATCTTACCTCAGTATGAGGGGAGTTAAAACAAGTTGACTCGTTATGGTAAAGTCGATTTTTTACCACAATATTTAACACTTACAATTTCTTTATATTAGTCATTCGCAAGTGTAAAGAATGACCTATCGATTGGTACTAATATCATACGATTTCTGTCCATAGTATTTGATGTATGAAAGAAAATGTCAAAATTGTTTCAACTCCCCTCGGTCTCCCCTACATAATAATATGTGTAAGTGTAACAGATCGTAACACTTTAATCATCACAAAATAGCGAAACTCGAGAACAAAATATGTTTATTCGTAACAAAATGTTTGCTCAGACGCTCAGCAGGCAAACAGGGGATCATCTAAGTAATGTCTATGTAAATGTCTCTGAGAACAAAATTAGAAGAACCTTTTCACGTCATCGCTGATTTACACGAAAAAGAGTGATAGTTAAATGATTGGGGTTAAATATAGGTTAAATTATTATTGGGTGCGACAGCAGTTGTTTCGACTAAGTGACGCGTGCGCAGCGATCACGCTGTTAGGACGTGCTTCGTAGGCGTGATGCACACTCATCGCTTTTGACGTGACGTGACGTGACGTGGTGCTTTGCTGTAAAGTGTAGTGATGGTCAACGAAATGTATCTGCACTGGTTGTCGAGTTATAAACACAGGCCAAAACCCTCGCATGCAACTGTTACAAACATCCCTTCTATCTACTAAGATTCCCTCTTTGCGGATGGCTTCAGAGTGGAACATTTACAATCCGAAACAGACTTCTTTGTCTTAATCGGGCGGGAATATAACCTAGAGCATTTCTCGACAGTCAGGTTCAGAGGGCACAGTCGATATATTTGTTCTTTGCTGTAAAGTGAAAAGGTGTTTAATTTGTTGTAGTCATTTAATTATATTATTATCATTTAATTTATATTTATTTAGCATGTATTATGTACGTAACCTGTATTAATTGTTATAGGGTTGTCAGACGTTACTTAAATAGTGGATATTTTAAATACAAATGCGCTTTCTATGAACTGTGAGCGAGTAGCCCACTCGATCAATTTGTAATTAATGAGTTTGCGGGCTGCGGCCACTGGTCTCCCGCGTGCCACCACATTGAATCAGTGCTCAGTTTATAAATACACATCACTAACAAGCTCAACTATTACATTGAACTATTTTATAATAGTTCAGAGATTTGTTCTTGAGATGGAACGCCCCGCCACCTGAACGTCGAAACACGATTGTTGCGCACTGCAACTTTAATTGATCAGGGAAACTACAAGGTTTTTTGATCTAAGTAAATAACTACCTACATAAACAAAACATTTACATTTTTATATAATATAGCAACAGCCTGTTGTTTATTTTTATTAAAAAAAAAACACATTTTTTACCTACATTGTCATAGCTCATTCAACCTTAGTTATTAGTTAAGGGTCTTCCTGTTTACGTTTATCAGTTCCTACCATAACATAGGTACCTAAAATTTTGCATTTTAGCTTATTTTACCGCAGTATAGAAGCTTCTATTTGCTTGAAAGATTTCCCTGACGATTTAATTCTCGCCAGAACTCTTCTTCATAGTTCTTGAAGTACCCCAACCTACCAAATCGGAGCTACGAATTTCTCATAACCCAACCCATCATTTGGGCTTTGCCACAGTCCGGTAGCCAGTGTTAAAATCCATAATAACTTTGTATAATTATAATATTGGCCATGTAAGGTTTTATTATTAGAATGGATGGGTTGTTACTGTGATATTATTTTAATGATTCGAGTATCTAACGGATGTATCAATTAATGTGATCATCCGAGCTCGCGTGCTCTACAACCCACGTGCTTCTCGACCTACGCATTCCAGTTAAATTGTCTCTCCTGCTTATTGTAAATAGCTGTACATTACCCAAGGGTTCTATACAAAACACGATACGACGTCGCGTCGTGCTACGAAGACGACGCGTAAGTGCGTCGTGATTTTTCGAGATTAAGTGCGTCATTATATGTACATATTATTATGTATTATCTACGTAGCCGTGCTGCCTCGCCGTGCGCCGTGGCACGTCGCGACGTCGCGTCGTAGATTGCTACGACGCGGTCGCGGCGTCGCAACTGAAACGATGCCGCGCCGTAGTACGCGTCGTATCGTGTTTTTGTGTAAGAAGAGCCCTATATAGATCAATTTATATTGTAGTCTGTACTAGGAGATTTTAGCAAGAGCGTACGATATGTTTGTTTTGTATTTTGCAAGCTTTAATTAGTTTCAGCTATATGAAACAACCTATGCGATTGAAGAGTACATGGTTATATAAACACTGCGCATTACGCATGCATATGTACGTATGTATAAAAAATAACAGAGCTTTGGCTGGATTAATATTTTCCATTGCCATTTAGCTAAACTAGTTTACAATGTTAAGTCGCATATTCATATTGCCTAATGTAAATTTCTGGGGCCCTAAACGACATTTTCTTGGCTATATGTATATCTAACCCAAGGCGTCAAAAAGCATGCAGTGTCATATTATGTCATTTCTATTAGGATGGCTTTATGATTTTAGTTTGAAGCTCGCCTTTTATACCATGTGTTTAAGGTATAATAAGTAATAAAGAAAATAGTAAATTTATTTTTAGATTTTTATTTTTAGATTACAGCAATAGCGAAATAATTTATTGACGTGTTTTTAAGATATACATCATACAAGTTACTTACCGTTAATATTTTCCATTGCCATTTAGCTAAACTAGTTTACAAGGCGTCGTCAGATATTTATATTGCCTAATGTTTTCTGGGGCCCTAAACAACATTTTGTTGGCTATAAGTATCTAACCCAAGGCGTCAAAACGCATGGAGAGTCATATGTCATTTCTATTAGGATGGCTTTATGATTTTAGTTTGAAGTTCGCCTTTTATACCATGTGTTTAAGGTATAATAAGTAATACAGAAAATAATAATTTTATTTATTTATTTATTTTGTACACACAAAAACATTTACAAGATAAATAATTTAAGAGACAGTTTGTACAAGGGCACTGCTTATTATTTTTAGATTTTTATTTTTAGATTTAAAGCAATAGCGAAATAATTTATTGACGTGTTTTTAAGATATACATCATACAAGTTACTTACCGTTAATATTTTCCATTGCCATTTAGCTAAACTAGTTTACAATACGTCGTCACATATTTATATTGCCTAATGTAAATTTCTGGGGCCCTAAACAACATTTTGTTGGCTATATCTAACCCAAGGTGTCAAAACGCATAGTGTAATATGTCATTTCTATTAGGATGGCTTCATGATTTTAGTTTGAAGCTCTCCTTTTATACCATGTGTTTAAGGTATAATAAGTAATACAGAAAGTAATAAATTTATTTTTAGATTTTTATTTTTAAATTTAAAGCAATAGCGAAGTACGACGTGTTTTTAAGATATACGAGTACATTATACAAGTTATATATCGTTGCTTGGTAGTTTATACCGATGACACACCCGTAGTGATTGTGACAAATGAAACTGTTTTTGTGCGAACAGAATGTTCCAGTAATTAACTTTTAAGTGAGTGTGTAACAATAGATTAAGTACGGTATAGCATTTTGTTATCACCTAATCATAAGCACTAAAAATAGACTTACGTCAATGGCTCTACTTAGAAAAATTATAGTTATTACTAGTCTATAACCTTTAAAAACATGTTCATTAGTGTAGTAAACTACACTAACTTATAAAGAAATACGCCAACGAAAAATTTTTTGACGTCGAATATTTTTAATACAAACATACATACACTTGAAAAACATAAATCTCCTTCTGGCACACTCGGGTTAAAGTAACTACGTAAAATATTAGAATTAGTTAAAATACATATAAGAAAACAACTATAAATTTTAAAATTAAAAAAATCCTCAACAGTTTTATTTTCACATCAGATTTCAAACAAAAATACCGCATCAAATCTGTCCATTCGCTTATGAGCTACGATGCCAGTGATGCCACAGACAAACACATAGACATCAAGACACATCAAACCTATAACACCCCCCTTTTATTTTGCGTGAGGGGTTATTTATCTTCAAAGGTATTGAGGGTGTATCGAGTGTGCAGACTCTACGTAGTTTCAGTGCAGATTGGTACAGAATAACGACGATTGATAGCTTCACGTGCCCTCCCAAGGATCGAAAGATGGAAATTTTTGCGACTACTGGTCACCCATTAAATTAAATTAATTGCTCTCAATTAACATAAGTCGTTTGCACTGTGAGCGCTTCATACCTGACGTCATTAAACGCCTGAAAAATTATAATTACTAATGTATTATATTCACATGTACTAGTCGCTTGTGACTCATGTATAGGTACTGCAACATGATGTCGACTATACGTATACTATTATAGTTCACTTCTTACTCTGTCTATGTTAATCAAATGGAGAATCACTTATACACACACACACACACTGACACACACACACACACACACACACACACACACTGACACACACACACACACACACACACACACACACACACACACACACACACACACACTAACGGCCTGAATTTTTTGGTAGGTGGGCATTAATGAATTTTTGTTTTAGTTCGCTTTTGCAGAGCGGGAGGAGAGCTGTAACTATATACAATAGATTATTGAAAACAGCTGGTTCATGACATAATGTCGTGTATAAATTGATGCGTAGTGCGTACCTTCCTATGGAAACCGTCGACGCAGACTTGTTGACGTGCACAAGATTCTGTAGTGGGTTATTGACGTCACGTTTCCAGATTTCAATTGAAACTCGTCAATTCTTCCATGTGCATTATGTATGGTTCAGTAAACAGGCTTTTATAGGAAGAAATATTTCATTAGAATTAATAAATAAACGCTTGCACACTCAAACCCCCGCAGTAGGCTTTTTACCTGTGTCGCGGGTGGCATGGACGACACAAAAAGCAAAGCAAGCAAAGCAACACCCCATAATTGTCCCACTGCTGGGCTCGGGGTCTCCTCTCACAATGTGAGGGGTATAGGCCATAGTCTACCACGCTGGCCAAGTGCGGATTGGTAGACTGGACAACGACGATTGGTGGACTGGTGGATGGACGACACATAAAACAATAACTAACACCCATGACCCGAGTACAAATATTTATCTGTCACATTAATATCTGCCCCGGCCGAGAATCTGAGACCCCTCGCTTGGCAGGCAGGGTCCCTACCAACTAGGCTACAGGATCATCAGAATTGACAGCAATCATTCTTACTCTTACATCAAATCAATTCATAATTTAATTTTTACTTCACTGAAAAAAGTACTGGCAATATTATTTTATTCATTCGACAATAATGGAAGCGATTCTAGTAGTTTTTTGTGGCAGTCTAGTATTTTTTTGTGGCAGTTACATTTTCCGACGTCACATTTTACGAGTGCTCTGATCTCAGACCAAGTCTTATTGCTTTTAATGTGAAACATCTATAGGCGCGCCTGGGCAGTAAAATCAACTCGTAGTGCGCTACGGCAAATCTAATATATAAAATTCTCGTGTCACAGTTTTCGTTGCCATACTCCTCCGAAACGGCTTGACCGATTTTGATGAAATTTTTTGTGCTTATCCGGTATCTATGAGAATCGGCCAACATCTATTTTTCATCCCCCTAAATGTTAGGGGTAGTCCACCCCAAAATTTTTTTTTATTTTATATGGCAAAACAACGTTTGCCGGGTCAGCTAGTAGCTTTACAAAATTGTTAGGGAACTATATAGAGCTTTGAATTTTAATGCCGCGTATAATACGCAGTTATTTTATTGAGATTCCTTTTTTCTCGTAGTAGGCAGGTTTTTTCTTAAATTTTTTTATTTATACTATAATAGTTGACGATCTTCGACTCAGTAAGGACTTATAACTTATGTTTAAGATATCTATTTCTTCTAAGAATCATCAAATCATTCCAGTGCCACTTACGAAGTCGCCTTAACGTCTTAGTAAGTAATTTAAAAATCTTCTGAATTAATTTAATTCACTTATTTACAATTTTATCGTTTGGACAATTTTTCATGGACAGGGCAAAACTGATTTAAATGAAAAGATTTGAATTAGTTGTTTATCGTTGACGCATTTTATAAACGTACTATGGATAATTCATCTAAGTTAAGTTTGTACGTTTGAATTAAATGTTCATGAATTTTTCGGGTTCATGTTAAGAAAATTATACGGGTATGGGGCAAGCAACGTATATTTTTAATATTTTTTTGTGTTATCTGTATATTATTATTTAGTTAGATGCACAGAACACATACCAGGTGTCAAGCTATAAGCGAAGAGTGTTCTTAGGATATTAATTCTCGAGATGATCTATTTATTTTATTTCTAAATTCATAGACTTGGCAATTCTTAATTCGTTATACTGCCGCGATGTATGTACTTGCTATGTTACTAATAACACATACGAATAACATACTGCTGTGTTACTAATAATAACACATACGAATAATATAACGAAAAAAACTGAGGTTATTTTCTAATTTATATAGCAATGCACGAGGAATTAGGAATTAGCGAATCTCTGAATTAATGAAAATTTAATAACTCTTGATACGACCCCATGGTAAAAGTCTTGTAGGTATTACTCAAATAATAGATGATCAACTCTTTATTCTTAGTACACCATTGAACCATTCAGAAAAGTCAGTAGGTACAAACAGAAAATTAATAAACAACATCAGGCTTCCTTATAAATAGCTATTTGTTCCAGGCAACCTATAAGTCACCCATAGCACAGTATAATAATACATATATACTGTGTCCATAGGGATTAAAATATCTATAATATGGAAGGGTAGCGGCGTACACAAAACAACAGCAAGAGAAATAACAAAAAATAATAATATTAAGGTTTGTCTAAGCATATCTTTACTACAGCAGTGATAGATAGTAAAATGTATGAGTCTCAGGTATGAGTATTGTGTATTAGAAGTCACAAGTGACAATCTTGGCGTCCGTACGCAGGATGACCGCGACAGTTCAACCGCCGGGATGCTCATCTACATTTCATTATCACTGTGATTGTCCCCTGAGAGTGTTAAATATTAAAGTGCGCGTTGCTGCATATTTAACACGACCTCGGTTGTGGACCGATCGCTCGATCACCGCACTTATGCGCATCCCGCGATGCGAACGTCACCACTCGCCATCATAGAATAGGGATGTTGACTAATTTTAAGATTCAATTTTATTTCATAGATAGAACCTTAACATTCACGAAAAAATATTATTTAAATCTTCAATTAAAAAATAATAATAATATAAAAATCATTATCAAACCCACTAAAAAGTCGCGTGACGTCACTAAACTCTATATTCAGTACTATCGGTCTACTAAACTTTGTTGAACTTCCATATAAAATACGAGCAATGACGTCATAAGCTCAAAATGGCGTTTGAGGTTACGTGACAGTGAGTACTATTTTTAACATTTAAAATTAATTATATTTAATTTATTGGGATTGATTACGACAAAATAATAATATTATAGGTTTTTGAATGTTTCCCTTAATACTTTAAATATAAATTTATATTAATTTACAGTTAGTGTCAAAATCCCTATTATGACACCAAGAAATAAGAAGAATAATTGTTATTATTGCGCAGGGTGAAATTTTTACTCCTGTAGGTAGGTACACTCTTTCCCCTATTATTCTTCGACAGGGACATCTTCGAAAATACCCAAACAAGAGGTTGCGTGTATTTTGGGTAACCCACTAAACCCTATCGGCAGCTATCCGACGGCTATTCTTCCCGGTTCAAACGTGGGATGTCATGTGAATGTATCACTGAACTTTTTCCCCCTTTCTCTTTATAGTTCGTTCGCGTTAAGAATGCAGTAAATCATAAGTGCAACTACAGGGTAAAGGTGTATTCCCAGTGGTGTTACCTACTATTCAAACAAATTATATTTTTAAAGATTAAGTTTAATGAATTTAAAAATACACTTAAAAGTTAAAAATCAAAATTAAGTCATTAATATTTTAATCACTGTCACTAGTATCTTACTGCATTCTTAACGCGAACGAACTATAGTTATTTTGATCCTTTAACCTACACTATGTTGAGCCCCAAGTCGAGATCTGAACCCCATAGAAGAGGATTATGTTTGTATGGATTGGTTTATCCAAGAGCTTTAGATTATAATATGAATCAAATAAAAAAATCATTTAAAGATCTTTTTGTCATACTTATGCCATTTACCTATTCATCTTTGGTCTATGTAACGCGTAACTACAATATTTTCCATCTCACACATACCTAACGAAGATTTTAAATAATATTGCAACTTGCATCCTATAAATGTCATATTTTGTTTTTCTATATCCTAGCCTGAATAAAACTTTAATTTATTACGAGGAAAATGATTGTTTTTTCAGATTGTCTGTTATCCTGACATTTGAGGTCTTTCTTTGCTAATGAAGTTATTTTATGAA
Source organism: Thymelicus lineola (assembly GCA_963932265.1). NCBI lineage: Eukaryota > Metazoa > Arthropoda > Insecta > Lepidoptera > Hesperiidae > Thymelicus > Thymelicus lineola. Next base: position 8,106,345 of record OZ010686.1, read on the forward strand.
TCTTTGAGACTAGGTCTAGGTCCAAGCATCTATCTAAGTATTAACATTAAGTACATACTAAAATGTTACTTATCCTACTAAAATTATAAATGTGAAAGTCTGTAGGTATGAATGTTTGTTACTTCTCCACAAAAAAGTTCTGAACGGATTTCCATTTTGCACACAGGTAGACCATCTAGATTCTAGAATAAGATATAAGGTAGGTCCTTTTATTCCGGATATCGCGGGTAAAGACGCGGAGAAAGTGCTTGTATTTTTTTACCGGAAATACTTAAGTTCATTTGAAAACATCGTATTGTGTACTAAATACTCGAATATTCGGCTTTTTACGTTATACTGTGAACTATGTAATTTAAATAAATTGGCAAGGACTGGCAAATTCCACAAATACGGCGTATGTTGCTAGTTGTTTTCTGTTTACGGCTACGCTTTTATTTTCCATAAGTGGGTCATATCGTATGTCAACTTTATAAAGTGTACATTGACAAATAAAAGTATGTACCTCTCATGAATAAAATCTGGGACCTTTTGCGAGTGTTTCATATTTGTAGGTGGGATGACATACATAATCATAGACATACCTAATAAAGGAGTACTGAGCAAAAGTATAATGTTACATATTTCCCGGATTTCTTAAAATGGAATGACGCCTCTTAAACTGCAAACAAGTACCTACTAATCATAGCAATCATGAATTCCATGAATAAGTTGTTATAATACACCTTTTATGGCCCATACACCAAATGTCTCTACATTTAAGGACGTACTTAATTATATTTCAGGGGAAAATGGTTTTACCCGAATGTTCTTAGATCCTGATTTATTTTGCTTATATTTTTCCTCTAATGTGAATCAACAAGCACGTTCTAGTTAACTAGGATAGTCATGTCCTGTAAATGTTTCACGGAAATTACATAAAAACATATTCTTGCACGTAAAACATATACGAGTATAGGTATTTGTACGATAGACGTGGCGTGAGACTTAAAATTATTATATGTTTATTTATTTATTTATATATGTACACACAATGGAATATACAATTAGGACACAACATACAGGTAACTATGTACAAAGGCACTGCTTATTTCTTAAGAAATTTCTTCCAGCAGACCTATGACTGGAGAAATAATAGAGGTAGGTTCAGCGTGCACACAAATATATATAAAAAGCAGAATACAATATATTATAATATGTTATAAATTAGATAAAATTGATACAAATACTGATATAATACTACTAATGTACTACAATGTTTTATAATACTCTATTGAATTTAATTTATAATTGACCACCGGCTTAAGTAAATATAATCTCACCTTAGTAAGAAGTCGTTATAATGTTTAATGTCAACAAACGAAGTGGATTGGCGAAACAGCGAAAAAAAATAATTAAATATAATAATTAAAGCGAAAATTTCCAATTTCAGCGAAAGAAAATTTTGCAGATGAAAAGTAAATGAGGCGTTATGATTAGGGGGTTTTATAGGATGGACCATAGTAAACTAAGTAAGTAGTAGGTACAAAATAATAGAGGGAACTATATTCTATTGTAAATTAAGGCTATGGATTGGAATTCAGGCTAGGGATGTTCATGTAAAAAAAATATCGATATTTTTTTCGATATAATATATCGTAGTGTTCTATCGATACATTGCGATATATCGTAAAAATATATCGATATTTTCGATATATCGTAAGTAATTTGTTTGTATTTAACTGGTATATAAATGGTTAATCTGGCAGTTTTCTCGTAATACTTTCAAAAATCCTTTTTTAAAGTGAAACTTTTATTACATCGTCTCAAACTTTTTGGTCTGTGTGTCGCATGTCGCATGACGGTCGGGCGTGGAGTGGGGGTAAGTGAAAGGCGCTCGACAGAGCAGCCGAGGCCAATATGGCGGCGCCACGCCGATGGTTCGCAGCTGACCGTGTAGTGTGTATATAGTCTATACAAATAGTCTATACTATAGACTATTACTCATTTGTGTCAGTGCTCCACGCTATTTGTTTGTTTTTATCAGTGTTTAATGTAAATGTTACTATTTCTTGCTTTTGATAAACAACGACACAGCTAGTCAGTCCGAAAAACTGGTCAACGAGGCTAATGCCATTTTAATACCCTAAATCGAATATTTATCCAAAATTTTTTAGTTAAATGTCTAAAATACGAAAAAAAGTTTCACTTACACCTACCGTGGTTTCATAAAACCACACAATCATTTTTTTTTGTTAAGTGCCATGTTAAAAGAAATACTTAGTTCTGAAGAAAAGAGAATAGCGTGAGAAAGCAAAGAGAAAAGTCCTAAAAAATAATGAAAAAAAAATACATTAAAAGAAATTTAATCAGCCATGTCCCATCCCTAATACTCTTGAAAATAAAAATAAAATGGTCAATTGCTAACAAGTAAATTAAATATTGGGGAATTTAATACAAATACTGAGGCATTCCATTATTTAATGTTTTATAGATACTATTATATAGTAATCTTTGATAGCACTTTCAAATCACGTTATATTTACTGTATGAAACGTAAACTGTAGTAAACAAAACATAATAATTGTCACAGCTATCTATACAATTGAATAGTATACGTTTTTCTATATCGTAAAACACAGTAACTCAAGACCTAAGGCTAGTTTTTCAATATCAAGTTGCCAACCATAAATAAAGGAATCAGTATAAAAAAGAAAGGGAATAATAATTATGATTTTAATTTCTCACGATATTTGGTATATCGGATGAAATATATCGATTGTATGTATCGATACTAGATGATTCGATAATATCGGGTTGAAGCGATATATCGCGTACATATATCGATATTTTATGAAATATCGATTTATATCGTGCACTCCTAATTCAGGCAAGCTGCGATTCGCTTCTTGCATATTGATTGCTTTATTAGTATTGTAAGTTTTATGAATCCCACTTCCAATCCACCTGGGTGGGCTCATTGAATCGCATATAGTTCTACTTTTAGTATTATTGATGAATCATAAAATTTTATAATAGTTCACATACTCATCGCTAGCACATAAACAATTAAGACACAAAACTTTACAGTCAAATCAAACATATAAACGTCGAAATCATCCCAGGAGAAAAAACAATTAAGAAAAACGCGGGATGCATTTTAGGAGCGCCTAATTCTGGACATGGTCCGCCTGTATGACAAGTTTCATCTTGATTTGTACAATATGATGAACATAAAAACATACAAAAATTGTCACAAACTTTCACATTTTATAATTCATATTATATCATTTCATTTCATTTCATTATGCATGAGTATTATAACATAATCTTCATTGTATATAGGATAAAGCCTTGTCAATATCGATATCCAGGCGATCAGCTGAGATCGTGTTGTGATCGTGTGTGATTAATAGTTTTGTAATCCAAAGTTATGCATTCAATAATTATTATATTTTTTAAATTATTGCTATAAAAACTTGAGTAACCACGTTAATAGTTTTTGAGCCAGTGACGTCAAAAACCAGTTTAGTACGTACAGAAGGTAACACGCTAATGTTGCTATTAATGCTAAATACTTGCATGTTTAACAATCGCGGCAGTAGTCGATGATTACACAAATTATAGAATGCTCATTGTTACCTATTATTAGGTATTAAGTACTAGAAACTTTGTTCTATTGGTACAAACTATTTACCTACCTGCAGTTTTTTTCCGTGAGGTTATTTCTTTTGCAGTTTGATACAATGATTTTCACTGAATAAATTTTATGATACGAGTAACTTAGATAATTTCATAAAGGAAATGTAAAATCTGCGAATCCCCTTACTGTTCTTTAAAAGATGACCGCATATAAGTAATCATTTATATGCTAGGGGCTCTGGGGAGACGGCTCTAAATATACAGGATGAATTTTCTAAGTGTGCCTGGAGGGGCAAATCCGAAACTAAATCAGTTGATTTTGAAAAAAAGAACATTCTGTTTTATTACACAATTCGATAGTGCTGCTAACAAGAATCAAATTCTGGAAACTAATGACATACGGCAAAATTAAGGAAATGTTGAATTTTAAGAAACTGCTGTATTATAACTTTTTATAATTATTTTTTGTTAAAAATGAGCTCTTACTTAAATTTGTCGTATGTCATTATTCCCAGAATTTGATCCTTGCTAGCACCAATATCTAATGGTGTAATAATATCAACGGGTAATAATCAACGGATTCGATTCCTGGCCTGAAATACCTATTGATTTTTCGTATGTCTATCCTTCCCAAAATTTGATCCTTGTTAGCGATACTATCGAATGGTGTAATAATAATACAGGATGTGTTTTTTTCTCAAAATCAACGGGTTCGAGTCCTTGCTAGATTTTTTTTTCAAAAATGTAACGATGCAGTTTTATTTTTCATCAAAATCGGCCCCGAGTCTCCTTTGAGCATTTTTCGCTATTCCTCGTAGTTTAAAATTTTGCCCTCCATGTACACTTGAAAAATTCACCCTGTATAAAAGCGAAAGGAGCCTGATTAAATAAAAAATCTCAAATACTACTCGATTAAGATGTTTCGCAGGGAGATATGTATGTAGTTTATGCTAAGGAGATGTCAGCTAAGAACGGATTTTTGAAACAAATTCCCCATAGGGGTCAAAATAGGGGTTAGAAGTCAGTTTCATGCAAACCAACTTCTTCAGTTTTAGAGTTATAAATAAGAACATTTTTATGTAAGTTTATAGTTATGAAATACTTGCCTTATGTTTATACAATCATAATGCTTGCAGAGAAAGTACCGAGTTGCAGCAATGCGGTTATTTGACGTCAATACTCGTCCTGCATTTCGTATTGCTATCACTTACTCTGTACCCACTGGTCTTTACATAAAATTACAATATTGATGGTTTTGGTGACTTTAAGGTTGGCATCCTCATTCTTCCGGCGGTAATGAAAATGTTGTTTGCACGGATACAACTACTTAGCGGAGAAAGCGGATGGTGGATGGCGGATGGCGGCCGCCATTGACGTCATAGTACGAGTACCTTATACATGCACCTAGGTTGCTCGTATTTCGTTGCCCGAGCGTGATTGTGCTTGGTCAAAAGAAACGTCTTGAACATGCATCCAACTCGTTGTTTCAAATAAATAAGCCCTTAAAAGCCCTTAAAGGATTTAAAGGAATGGTAGAAATAGTCTTATGTAAAAAATATGAATGACTCTCCACTAAACATTATAGTACAACTTGTAAAACTTTAAATCCACATAATGTTATCTAAATATTTCCAATTACAGGTCTTAACAATAATAATATAACATCGACCACGTAGGCGCATCTGTACAGTCGTACCTATGTAAGTAGTAATCGAAACTCTATAGATTAAAATTCAATATTTTTCTTTTACTATGACGTTTGCATTGACGTAGGTATATTTAATGAAAACAACGCGCCACACGTGTTGCAACATTTTTTGTTAAAGGTAAAAAAAACCAATCTTTTTAACGTGATGTATGTAATATGTTTCGTTTTATAATAAGCATACCTCGTGTTACTTTGAAATTTAGTTATTAATATGATTGGAAAGAGGCACAAACAGCGATCTGTATGTTAACATAAGAACATATAATTCAATGGGCACAAAAGTTGCACATGCTCAATTTTTGTAAATTCCTTTGACTACTTACTGATATTTTAACAGTTTTTTTGCTCTCCCCCTAAAATTGCAATTTACGAGGGTACGATATGAAGACATGCCAAAAATGGCAACTTTTTTTATTGCATATACATATTTAAATTGTCCATACGCTTATACCCAAATAAGATTTTATTTGAATGTGACGTATTTCACTAGATATACAAACTGTATAAAGAAACAAGTATAGTCATTACAAATAATAAGTGCCGTAGATCCGGATATGTAAAACGTATCACTTTGTACGGAGCTTAAAAAAGGCGCCACTCCTTTCTTCCCCAACGGTTATCGGTCCTTCGAACTATGTGAGCAGCCCATTGCCACTTCAGCCGGCTAATTCTTTGAGCTACGTCGGTTACCCTTGTTCGTCTACGGATCTCCTCGTTTCTAACGCGATCACGTACAGAAATACAGAGCATAGCCCTCTCTATAGCCCGCTGTGCTACTCTGAGCTTGTGGTTAGGCCTCCTACCGGCTAAAACCACCACGGGTGTACTCCTCTACGACATTTATAATATGAATTAATGTGATGAAAATTATATCATATGAACATTATTTAACATTATTTATAAGTCATATTACACTATATGTTGTTATACTAACTATTAAACACCTCTAAACCACTTGTCATACATTATGTACATAGCTTAACGCTTGTTATTTACTTTAGCAACAAGTTGTGAAGAGGCATGAGCAGGCTAAAAATTATTTCAAAAAGTAAAAATTAGCATTAAGCATAAACCAATACGTGTGTTGAAATAATTATTCTAAATTTAGTAACAAAAGATACACAGAATTAATGTAAAGTTACACAACAATCGTAGGACAATATTTATGCAAAATAAGACAACTTTTCTTCACAGAGATAAAAGCGGCTAAGTGTGTGTCAGGTCACGTGCACTGCAGGGTTTCCTATCTATGTCTGTGGTTTCATAGCTCATCTACTACTATTACTTATTGACTAGTTAAGCTAGCCTAGTCGTGATAGTTTTCCTTTTAAATTCATCATTTATACTACTGTCGTAATTTTTTTACATTTCCAACCTAGCTTTTGGGTGGCAGGGAGGGACACTTGACCTAAATTAAAACTAATGCAGAAGCAGAATATTTCGTTGAGGGACCCCTGAATCTATAAGTGATCCTTGCAGGCTTTTATTATTTTTAAAAGACCTGTTCAACGATACCCCACAGTAGACGAGAATAGAAATTTCATCCATACCACTTTTTAGTTTTGATAAATACTAGCTGACCCGGTGAACTTCGTAACGCCAGGTCTGGCGCACTCCGCACTTTTGGAATGAAATTACAAGTGCATGCCGCGTTCGACGTGTCGGGCTAATTCAAATTTAGCGTCAGGGTTGTCGATCATAATACTACTATTATTATTATTACTATTACAATTAACATATTTTTTTAGAGTTCCGTACGAAAAAACGAAAAACGGAACCCTTATAGGATCACTCGTGCATCAGGGCGACCGCCGTAGATACACAGCCAATTTACTCCGAAAGTAGTGGACCAAATGAGTTGAAGTTTGGTGCTCAAGTACTTTTTTGTGACCCAAAGACGAAGGTATAAAGTAAACAACTGAATTTTGAAAAAAATTTAAACAAACATTGTACAAACCCTCTTAATAAGGTAAACACCCCAATTATGGACAGTTTAACAACAAATTTGTGGTATTTGTGAAAATTTACCTATATTGTGAAAGTTAGGGTGCTGAACGTACTTAAAGTGTAAAGTCCTGTGCTTATTCAACATTTCTGCTGTATTACGCGTACAGATACTGCAATTGGTTTAAGTTTAATTAACAAATAAAAATTATAACTTTTTTACCCAGTTATGGACACCAAGAACCCAGTCATGGACACCCAGTAATGGACATGACCCAGTCATGGACACCCAGTAATGGACATATGTAACCCAGTCATGGACATCCAGTAATGGACACGAATCTAATAATATAAACCTAATAGGTAGGCTAGTTATCGACGAATCTATGATGAAAATGCAAAAGAATAATTATTAGATAATATATTTTTAGGGTTCCGAAGTAAAATCGGAACTCTTATAGTTTTTTCGTCATGTCCGTCCGTCTGTCCGGAGCAAAGCGCTGAGACCCTTAGTGCTAGAAAGCTGTAATTTGGCATGAATAAACTTATTTATTAAAACTTCAGAGTCGTGGAATAAAATGCTGAAAAACATTTTTTTTCAGGGTACCTCCACTAAAGGTAACGTGAGGATGATATTTTTATTCGTCGCGTACCCTATAGTGTGGGGTATCGCTGAACAGGTCTTCCAAAAATATTAGGTACTTCTAAGACCATTTTTGGAATTAGGGGTCCGTTTGCAAAATATTTGGCTTTAAAGTGCTAATTTTGGTTAGAGTCAAGTGTCCTCCCCAGCTGGCTAAACGGTAGGAGTTGAACAAGTGAAAAAAATCTCAAAAATAGTTTATGTGATGAATTTACACGGAAAACTATCACGACTATGTTAGCACAAGTAGTCAATGAAAGTAGTCGATAAACTAACTACCTACTTCAGAACCCTACATTGCGCGTGGCCTGACATGCACTTGTTTAATCAACTTTTCATGAAAAATTTACATTAAGGAACTTAGTTACTTATAACTTTTCTAAATTGACAATGAGGTTAGCATCAAAGAAGTGAAAATTATTAAAATTGTACTCGTATTAAGCTTTTTAGTTATCAGGCTTTCATATAGGTATGCATTAATTATAACTACCTAAACTAAATTAAGTTACAAATATTAATATAAAGTACCCAATATAGTACACATCCACACCAACATTTTCATAATTTGCAACTAGCTCATAGTAAAGAATAATACTAGGAGTAAAATTGGATCAAATTCTGAATACACAATAGCAAAGATAAATTTGGATAAAATTATGTCCATTACTGGAACTATACAATTATAGTGCACCAGTAATGAACACCAACAAAATATCAACAAAATATAACTTCTCGGAGTAACAACACTGTGTGTTGTTGACTTAAGTTTCATGGTTAACCCAACAAACAAAACACATTTTTATTTAAATAAAGCAATACAAATTTACAGATGAAACTTTTTAGTTACCGCACTAACAATTTCCTTAAGAAAAGCCGCTAATATAAATTTACAATGACAAACAATTTATAGTTCGCGCCAACTTGTGTTCTAACAGACCGAATTGAATAAAATGTCAAACTTAGGCAGTTCGATGACTACAGTCTATGACACAGTGTTAAAAATACATAACAAAGGGTTCATAACCATATTCTAGACGATTTCTTTTTTTTTCGTCCATTACTGGTGCCTTGTCCATTACTGGTGCACTTACGTTATATACATTTTTAAGTTTTTAACATCAAAAATGACGAAATTGCGTTCCATCCCCTAAATTAACCCTTTAAGGGATGATTTTCTGAAATAAGTTATAAATTTTAACTTTTGTTTATAACAATAAACTTATACAAAAAAAATCATATTTATAACTCTAAAACTGATGAAGTTGGGCTGTATGAAACTGATAAAAATAGTTGTGGGAAGCACCTATTTTTATCCCTGAGGAGATGAATTTCCAAAAATAGCTGACGTCTTCTTAGCATAAACTATACCTTTCATCTTAATCGGTTCGGTAGTTTTGAAGATTTTTTAAATCAGTGGTGTGTCGTTTTTCAATTTAATATATGTATACTTACTCATAATATTTATATCCATGAAAAATTACAGGTTTTTAGAGCGTCTCTACGCTATGATGCGAACGGACAATATGACGAAACAATAAGGCTTCCGCTTTGACTACGCAACGCTAAAAATGACGTCTCGACTGATTATTTTAACAAAACTGCCTGTTATTAAAAATATCTGAGCAGAACTAATAAGAAATAATGGCTGTGCTCTATATCTGTGCTAAAAATACGGAAAATCGTGACAATAAACATTACTTTAATTATTTTACCTTCACGTTTCCAGCGTACCTTATTTAAGTACCCAATATTGAACAACAATGTTTCGTATTTACACGTTATTGTCATACAAATCACAGTAGAACCATCCTTTGCGCTCATTTGTTGAATCCACGCAAATTATGTAGAACAGTTTTAAAATTTTCCATGATGGTTTTGACTAATTTGTTGATGAGAATATTATCATGAATGTGCTAAAATATTTAACATTTTTTACGACGAGTTTAACTGGTTTTGATCTCATTGTAATGGGAGGTGTTTAAAGGAAAATCAGTTTAGTGTCAACAAAAAACGATGTATTGTTACATCAGAATCGAGCTGGTTCGACTTCGATTTCCCACGATGCAGGCAAACAAAGCAATTGTTCGTACGCAGTTCTATTATCTCATCGATAAGTACTTATTTAATAATGTTTAATAAACGTATTGAATGTTAAAACAATTGTTAAGTGCTTAATAACCCGCTACCGTATTGACGACGGAGTCTTAACGACTTTTATACACGAGATGAATGAGCAAAACTGATTACAGCGTTGCTGACGCAAACAAATAAATCAATGTTTGTTGTTCCAATTCTACTTGTTTTACAAATATAATAATAACTGCTTTATTTATAATTTTATTGAAACCGCTTATTTTTATTTTACGCAGATACCGACCGGTAATAAGATATAAATATAAATACGTTTTTGCTAACGGCCAATAAGCTGTTAGGTCATTCCATCGTTTCATTAATTACTAGTACATTACATGAAAAGAACGTGAAATGTGCGTTTTTTGCTGAATTTAAGAACCAATAACTATATTATATTTTTCTCCTTTTAATTTTTTTATCAGTCCATAATTATTTGTTTTCTCCATTTCTCAGAAAATAAATTCCTTTATTTGAGGTTTAAGTTGATTTCACGCGAGCTAGACGTCCAAGCTTATTTACATTTAAGTTAACCTATTGTAGGTATGTATATCGGCCAATATACAATATTTTTAAATAAGAAGAAAAACCAGGTTTGAGTCACAGAGCAGACAAACTCTTAACTTCTTGGAATATCGCACCCTCAGTGGAAATAAAGCATAAGTCGTCTTACGTTGAATTTTAGTTATTAATATGATTGGAAAGAGGGACAAAAGCTAAATATGCTCAAATTTTTTTTCAAATTTTTATCATTAATCTTGACGGTTTTGTGCAAGAAATCATACTGTAAATTCCTTTGACTACTTACTGATATTTTAATTTTTTTGCTCTCCTGTAAAATTGCTGTTTTCATGTTATGCCTTTTTTCCACTGAAGGTGCGATATACGTAACCCTAAAAACGCTTGCTATAAGTGCAGTTTCCAGCCTTGGAACTTTCCTGTGACATCGGATAACATTGATAACATTACAATAAACCAATCCACCCGTGAAGTGCGTGCTACAGCGACCCACACGCGGCGGATGGGTTATCACTTGTCCGCTGTTACTTTCCACTATGCTACTTACTACAAACTCTATCAAACCCTCATAACCCCAAGAAGCAAGACGCATTTCTTTACGAAATCTAGTAACTAATCTTGAATTGATAAAAGACGTATAAAAGACTAAGTAGTATTTACTTATTCATGCGTAGGAAGTTAATAATTTTGATGCTTTGTGTGATCTGTTGATATTAGGGATTTATGTTGAAATGCCTGTATGTATATTTTTGATAATAGAATAACTTATATTATTTTTCTCAGTAGTTTTCATAAATAATTGCTATTCTTGTAATGTTTTATATAAATGATAACAATCTCTTGGTCGAGAAGACTACCTGCTACAGCTACGTTATAAATCTTGTAGATAAAGTTTATTCGTTACATAAAACCCATAAAACTGAATACCTGGTAGAAAAAGATACCTACAATCATTAAGGACATTTTAATATTTTCTAATTGTTTTAGTTTATACCTGCTATAAATGAGTACCTAATACCTCCAATGGATACTTTCCTTGAATCGTTTAAGAAATGTAACGATTGGTTCTTTTATATCATTCAAACATAACTTTTATGATTAAGACATTATCTAATGGTAGCGGGGGCATCACTGCATGAACCATGACCGTACCACGAAATGGAACTATGGTAGTGGAACACGCTGGGGGTATCCACTAATCTATATTATAATAAAACTTAAAGGGCAAATTTTCTGTACATTGAATTTTTTTTTTAATTTCGATTAGGGGGCACTTCAGTAACGTGTTAGAGCACAAAAATATTTTTTTAGAATTATTGTCTGTTTGTCTGTTTGTCTGTCCGGTCATAAAACCCTTGTACGGATTTAGATTATAATAAGAAATTCTACACTTCTACCACTATCAAGTGAGTCACGTGAACGGTGAATCGTAGCCGGTTTGAAACGGAAGTTTAGCAATTACACCTAATAGGCACGCTACAGGATGTAGCAGTGTTATAATTCACTATTAGCGCTGATATCACGTAATACCTAATCCTACATTATCCCTCAGTGTGGTAAATTATACCTACTAACGCAACCATTGCATAAAGTGATGCTGTTCATTGGTCTGCTTCTCTATATTATTTACGAGTATATAGGTACAATATTCCGAGAAAATTTTGAATGGCTACAGCCATTTTTCCTCAGGTATTTTCATATTGGTAACTTTATGCTGCGGTGCAAGGTTGCAATGATATTCAGCTACAAAAATCATCTTAACCGGCCTAACCGAGTTCGATTTTTGGCCGGTTGAGTTGAGACGTCAGCCAATAATAAATAATTACACGCTTTCGACTTGATTTTGACCCACTTCTAACGACCAGATTTCTTTCAAACTTCGTAGACTTGATTTTAAACTTTACTCATCGCGGACTGTAAACATTTTTAGTAAGTATAATACGAAAATAAAATAATATATATATATAAAATAAATATAAAATAAAATAAAATATATATCGTGAGTACCCGTATTATACTAAAAATGTTCGTAGACTTATCGAGGACCGATGACAATTCAATATTGAAAGAAAAAAAGAAAGAAAGAAAAAAAACCTAAATTTCATTTCAATAATGTAACATTTTAACAAAAAATTAACCGACTTGAAATGAAGTACATTGTACTTTTGACATGGATGCCATTGTCAGATCTCGCTCAAATTTCTCGCTCAAAATGTGGGACCACACGACAAGCACCAGCTTTCGATTAAAACAAAAATCATCCAAATCGGTTCACCCAGTCCAAAGTTCTGAGGTAACAAACATAAAAAAAATACAGTCGAATTGAGAACCTCCTCCTTTTTTTGAAGTCGGTTAAAAATAATAATTTATTTTCTATGTTTTTCTTGGATTTTCTATAAAAGCGTGTTTTTAGTTTTTTTTAACTAATCATTTATTTTTCCCTTAAAAGTTACTTGCTGCTAGACTTGCTAAAATACTGAATAGCGAGATAGTGAGAGTCGAGTTTATATTATAAACTGGCCTTGTTTCATTGACGGTCTCATGAGGTCAACAGTCCTCTAGCACTTTTGAAACCACGTTGAACGATGACCTTTTCTTTAATCTATTGGCATTATATCTCTTACTGTGATTATATCATCAAGTCGGTTACATCGCCTCCGACATAAAGTTGTCGTTATAGGCACCTACTTTTTAATACTTATTTGCCGCCTAAACTAAATCTGAGCATCACAATATATTGGCCTTAATATCATCGTAGAGGTTAAACTTATATTATTCTGTTAAATTTCAGGTGGTAGGTAAGTAGATTAATTTAAATTAGGTCAAAAAATAATTGACAGTAAACAAAATATATTTTTGCATTAATTTTATTATTTGACTTAAAATTCTTTTCATTTTGTGTTATAAGGCTAACCTGGGGTGTGTTTGTTTATCCATGTTGGATTACGCACTTACTCGTACGATTATGAATCATCATCAAACCAGGAATTCGTATAAATTATCACACAATGGCTAACCTTTCACATCGTACCAAGTCTAGTCCAACGATAATAATACTCACCACTGACGCAAATCAAATTTATTTAAATAAAAAACCACTCAAAAGTGAATTAATTTATTTGTAATGACATGTAACGGCCGGTGGCCTAGGGGCGCGCCACAACGTTTACAAGTCTCAAAGTTTGAAACAATGGAAATTAATTAACGGATTGCTTAGTTAATTACTGTTTGGAATTTATTCCATTCAGAATGCTTTGTTGCATCCGAGTGTCTTTACATTTCGCGAGGTCGTGTGAATAAGTAGAACTAGTTTTCGACGAATTAATTAATTCATTAAGTAGTTTCATTATGTCCTCTCAATTTATAATTATTATAACAACCATGTTAGTTTGATCGTAATTTGAGAAAACATTCGGACAGAGACAAATTTTTTGAACAGAATAAGTATATTTAAATTAGGTCAAAAATGTTAATATGTCTGTAGTGTGATAGGTTTATGTTAGAAACGATGTGTAATATGCTAATTAGAATAAATAAATAATAAATAACCCTACACACTCATAGCCCTGCCAGGATTCCTTGTGTCGTGCGTGGGTGCCATGAACAACATAAAAAGACAAGAACACACTCAAGTAACTTACTTTAACTATTGACGTATTTTAATTCATCATCTAACTCATACATAAGTATGATACGTCTATTATATTATACGGACATACGTCTTTGTTTATTACACTACCAATAAGAAAAGCTGAAAACCTGTTTTCTTTTAAAAAATTACACCATGTATGTCCCAATGCCGTGGCGCCGGGGCTCAATTTTGAAATTTGAACCTTCCGGGCGGGACACATATTTTGTTCGAGATGTCTATTCTATATCATTATACTTACTTCAATGCATATGGCACACTATCTTCTTTCCTAACATGTAATCTTTCTTTCTTTTTTTTTAATCGACTTCAAAAAACCGGACAACTGCATGTCAGGCCACGCGCAATAATGTAGGGTTCGAAGTAGTAAGTTTATCGACTACTAGCTGATCCGGCAAACTTCGTATCCCCTAACAGTCAATGTTCATATCGAATATTACTCATTAACTACTTATGCTAACATAGCCGTGATAGTTTTCCATGTAAATTCATAATCATATTTTTGAGAATTTTTCACTAGTCCAACTTTGGGGGGGAAGGGACTGTACTTACTCTAACTCTAATTAGCACTTTAAAACCAAATATTTCGAAAACGGACCCCTAATTCTAAAAATGATCTTAAAAGACCCATAATATTCTTAAAAGACCTTTTCAACGATAACCGACACTATTGTATGATTCTGGAGTTTTAATAAATATATCCATGCCAAATTATAGCTTTCTAGCACTAAGGATCTCGGCGCTTTGCTCCGGACAGACGGATAGACAGACGGACAAACAGATAGATGGACGGACAGACAGACGGACGGACATGACGAATCTATAAGGGTTCCGATTTTACTTCGGAACCCTAAAAAAGGAGGAGGTTCTCAATTCGACTGTATATTTTTTTTATGTGTTACCTCATAACTTTTTACAGGGTGTACAGATTTGGATGATTTTTTTATATTCGAAAGCTGGTGCTTGTCGTATGGTCTCATTTTTTGAGCGTAATCTGACGAGTTGTTTTTGAGACATCAATGTGATGCCTTTGTTGTTGCTGATTTTAATGGGCGATGATAGCCACTTACCATTAAGTGGATCGTCAGCTCATTTGCCAGCAATTTCCATAAAAATAATTAATCTAATATATAAAATTCTCGTGTTAGTAACAAAACTCCTCTGTAACGGCTCGACCGATTCTTATGAAATTTTGTGTGTATATTCAGTAGGTCTGAGAATAGGAGATAAATTATTTTTCATACCCTAAGTGATAAGGGTGGTCTACCCCAAAAATATTGGTGAAAGAATTTTTGAAATCGGTTTAGTAGTTTTTGAGTTTTTAAGCCCTAAACATCAATGTTATGTGTTTGAACCTCATAAAAATTTTGTACATACCTACGGTACGGTACATAGTCACGTCACCACGTATTACGTGGCTACGACACGAACCATCAAGATCAATGTGATACCTGTAGTAATTTAATTCCAGGAATCATAATATAAACCTGGGTTCAACAACATATTATACATTCATTTATTTTGACAAACAAGAGAGGCCTATTATTCATTTTTTTTCATTACGAGTTTCACATACACAGCACAGCAGTAAGTATACCTGTCTGCTACCCACAACTATGGTAACATTTGTCAAGCGAATCAAAATGAATAATTATGTAGGTACGTTTCGATAAATATTTATGTGGTATGGTGGATTGACGTCAATGGCCTCCTTGTGCACGTTGCGACCATTCGGGCCAGAGAGTAGCGCTGCGTATGCCGGCCGACGGACGTTTACCTCACATTCTGGAGTCTGGACCATTCTTTGTACTCTGAATAAATATAAATTAGATACAGAATATACTCTTAAGCATGGTGTAGCTTTAAAGCTGGAAGTAGTGTTCTAACATACTAACTAGGAAAACATTCGTTCGACACTTATTTAAAGGTGTTTAAAAAAAAAGTTGTTTTAGTCAAAATGTTAATTACAAAATTAAATGAAAATGAGCTTGACGAATCAGCGAGTAAATATTCACGCCAAATAACTGAAAAGTGTGGATATGCTTTTTGACGAAGCGTTATGCTAATTCAGCCGTGAAATATCTACTTAGGTACCTATTTTGTATAATACACTTAAGTTTTAGAAGCAAATTACCTAAATCTAAGAGTATGATCAATACTGCGATCTATTTTATTTTTGAAAGCCAGAACTTCTAGAACGGGTCATCACTCATTATTATCTTATTATTTCGAGTAGTTAGGTACACTTAATTTTTAGGAGAATGTATTAAATCGTCGTCGTGTTAGTAAAGAGTCTTACCATCGTGCAGAAAGGGTCATAATGGAATAGGATTGAACAGGGTTGGTAAAGACAAGATATTCTAACAACCATCTTGATGTTTTCTGGACTTGCATCATCTTTCAGCTGACCTACGAGTACTCTACTGGCTACAGCGAAACATATCGACGCTTGAAAGGAAACATTGACTAAGCGACATTGAGCTAACTTTACAGGAGAGTAGTATAAAGGTGAATTTTTAGAAAAGTTGTTGTATATGCTACAATATAGATGATAAAATAAGGATTCCAACACAGTAAGAATAACATCGGTAGGAGAATTACAAAAAAATATATGATTTTTTTCTAAAAATTCCAACTCGATATTATAAGTTTCTTCACTACATCCGTATCCTAATAATATAATGAAAGTTTGTTTGTGAGGATGTATAATAATAATAATAATAATAATTTATTTCTTATAAGAAGTTACACGTTGGTTACAGTTTTAACTTAATCACATGCAAATAAACATTTTGTTTTAAATTAACTCGTGAGTGTTATCGTCTTACCGTGATCGTACTTATTCGTATACACAACACAAAGTATCACATATCCACTCATTCACTCATTTAACTATATTTTTAGTACAATAGGGATGTTGACTAATTTTAGGATGCAATTTTATTTTATAGATAGACCTCAATATTCACGAAAAAAATATTATAAAAATAATAATCTTCAATTTAAAAACAAAAATTGATAAATAAAAATCATTATCAAATTTCCCACCAAAAACGTCACGTGACGTCACTAAACTGTATTCAGTACTATCTGTCTACTAAGCTTGTTGAATTTCCATATAAAATTGTTCCAATGACGTCATATTCTCAAAATGGCGTTTGAGGTCACGTGACAGTGAGTACAATTTTTAACATTTTAAATTAATGATATTTAATTTATTGTGATTGATTTCAATAAAAGAGTCATATTTTAGGCCTTTAAATGTTACCACTAATATTTTAGACATAAATTTATATTAATTTATAAGTAGTGTCAACATCCCAATTCAACAGCACTTTTTATAATTTACATAGATACATGTTATGGTAATAACTAAAAAAAAATGTATGTTACTATCACGTAATAACTACTGAAAGGGTTTTTCATGAAATTGAAATCACAAGTAGACCACGGTCTGAAATATAGGATACTTAATAAGTCGAAAAAAGCGAGCAGAGCGCATTAATAAAATTGTGTGCTTATATCTATAAAAGTTAAGGATAAAGTCTTTATATTTTTCTTATTCAGTTTCCTGCAGGACGAAGGAGATTTCTTGGAAACGTTGCAGAATTATGTTGATAACATACAGTCTTTTCACGCTTCGCGAAGCTGAAAAACACTAACTGGTCATAAACATAAATGTTCCAGGAATATTTGAATTTTCTGAATCACTTATTCATCTTATTCCTCTGTTGTTCGTATAAAATAATACGGGGTTTTTGTTCGACAAACAGATTCTAGAAACCCGACTGCGCTAGAAGGAAGGTTATGTTTTTCGAGTGTATGTATGTATCTTATATTTCTTTGGCACGCCCTGTAGCCTAAACGGCTTGATCGATTTCAGCTTGAGTGGGCCGATTATTGGCGCAATATTGTCTTAAAAATTATTATTTTTTTTCAACCGTAACCAACGTACCCTATAGTGTAGAGCAGTGTTTCCCAACCTTTTTTAGGCCATGCCCCACCTTAACATTTCAAAAATTTTTATAATACCCCCCGGTATTATAAAAATTTTGTTGGTTAATAAAACAGTTTTGCTCAGTTTCTTTGTACCTTACGTAACGAAGGCACATCATTAAAGTATATTTTTGGAAATATTGTATTACTGCGTTACTGAATAAAATATTTTATCTTATCAAATGTTTTTATAATATGAATTATTTTTATATTTTAAAGGAACCAACAACGTATATAAAATTTCCATTTCGTATTTTTCCATGAACCAAAATATTATTTAAATCTTATAATTAATATCAACCGATTTCAGTAATCATTCATAAACAGGTGAGTAATTATACATAAAAGTATAATTATTATTCTCATTCGGTTGTTAATATTGCAAACCACGTCATTGTAGTAAGTATCTTAATTTTATATTTCTAGTTGTTGTGCTATGATTCACAGTGCAATTGATGTAATTATTAGTACTTACACATAATAGGTGTATAATTATGTATAAATAGTATTATGTGTATATGTGTGTATTATGTGTGTAGGTACGTACTAATAAAAGAGTATTTTAAGTTTCTTCGGACAACCTACCTATTAGTTTTAGGAAAGTATTTATAAGTTAAAAGTAGGAGTTAGTTATAAGTAGTTAGTGATATAGTACTTAGTGATAGTAGGTCATTTCATGTGCCTTTCTTTTTTACATTATAATATCATTGTCTGCCTTGAACTTTCTTGACAGACAAGGTGCTGATGATGGCGGTAAGCACTTACATAGCATGTCTGTCCGTTTTATCGAATCAAATAAAATTATGGAGAACTGTAAAAAACTAATCTTGGTAACAATGGTTGTAGTTTTTATCAATTCCAAACTCGTTCAGCGTGTAGGTAAATATTTACGACACATGTTATCAGCGGTAGGTTGGTATGTGTATCCTTTTGAACGGAATTTGTCAGGTTTTTAGGGTTCCATATTCAAAACCAAACCCATTATAGTTTCGTCATGTGCGTCCGTCTTTTTACAGTATAGCGAAGAGAGCATAACTGCTGATTTTTCTCGTCTTTCACAGCGTGGGGAATAACATTAAAAAGATCTTGGAAATATTATGGATCAGCGAAGACCATTCAATACAGGGTTCCGTTTTCAAAATATTAACTCGTTTTGGTTAGCGTCAAGTGTCCCCTCCTCTGCCAGCTAAAAGATTGGAGTTGGACTTGTAAAAAAATCATGGGAATCTGCTATACGAGTATTATGATGAATTTAAGAAAACTAACACTAGCGGTTTGCAAAATAACGAGTGATAGTCGATTTACTTACAACTACGGTATTGCAACTGGCCCGAACGCAGTTCATATTATTATGGTCTTATGTTAAGGCAAACCTTAAACAAGTTAATAACTTAAAAACTAAATGTACGGTTTTATAGTGTCACTAAAGCAAAATGTAAAATTTCAACTCCTTAGGATAAGATGAAGTAGGTCTAATTAAGCTTGCAAGACTTGACACACACAAACAGGGTATGCTAAATAAAATAATTTAAAAAGCTAAAAAGAATAAAATTAGATTGTAAAACGCAAATTATGGTTAGCACGTTCGCGCTATCTGCCGTCGGATCGCGACGCGGCGCCATTGACGTCAAACAATGATATTATATATTAAAAAGAAGCAGATATGTCATAAGCGCGCGCGTTGTGTGACTCAAAAAGTTCCCAATTGGGAACTCTTATTCAGGTGAAGAAAGAGATAGCGATGTAGTTTTGACGTGCAAAACGTGCGATACGTGCGATAAAGCAATAAAGCGTGCCTTGCGGACATCGGAACAGATTTTTCGGTTGATTTGTAAGGGCATAACGTATCTATATTTATTTAAACATCATTGACGTCAAACCACTCTCTAGCCACGGACATCTTCACATCACTTATGTATCGGAAACCTGATAGGTACCAATTTTAAGTATGTTAAACATCTATAATTATGTTAAATAAATCAAATACCATATTCATTAGGGTACTGTAGGTACATCGGAAGAGAAATCTGATTATTATTAATAATTTTATTAGGATCACGGGTCCATCATAGCCGCTGTTCTTCGAAAGAACTGCTACTTTATTTGTAAAACTGCTGCTGGATAAAATGTTAAACTGACACAATATTAATTCAGTCATAAGCACATAATAAAATTATCCCATCTTATAAATGAAATTCAATTTGGAAGTTACTAAGATATTTTATTAAAATCATTTTAAAAGGCATTTTAATTTAAATGCATTTGAGTCTGACCATAAAAATGTTCCTGGATTCAAAGCACGGAGCTACCCCACACGAATCCGATTCGTTCTTGACTGGTTTATTTTTCTTTGTTGTAGTCCGTGTTTTATGACTGCTGAGTGCTTGCTTAGGTATGCTTGAAAAAAATCTTCCTGAAATGTTATGACGCAAATAGAGACACGTTCTGTATGTTACTCCGTTTCAAGGACCGGCCGACGCGACGCGCGACGTCGACATAATGCCACCGCAACGTTTAAATTCAGAAGATGTCACACACGGTCTCAACTCTCAGATTAAATAACACCACATGGTTCATTAAGTTTCGTAATTTGTTCTATCATTTCGTTATCTTGACTGCGAACAACACGACATACTAACAATGATACGAGTAGACTGTACCTTACTTTGACGAGTCCTGCGAAGCTGGTTTCGGGTTTGAGCCCTGAACGGGGCAAACATTTACGTGATAAATAAATGATTTTTCTTGTTGTGGCCTGTGGGTGTGTGACTTGTCGGAGATCTACTGTCGTTGTCGTAAGGGTTTATCTTATTTTTTTCTATTTGTATTTTAAACGACTACAGCTTGTTGCAGAGAACCTCCAAGGGCTGATGGATGGATGATGATGGATGGGTGTAAGGGATAATTTGATTTTAAATTAGTCAACCTTCTCAACTCTTGGTACTTCATTATGGTAATCGATGGATGAGGTATTGACGACAGTCCTCTCTTTAAGAGGATTTTGAGTACGAAATGGTACGAACCTACAGTACAGTACCCACCCATCACGGTGAAGACTTAGCTAGCTTTTTTTATAAGTTTTTATTTAGCTTAGCCTGTTTATGTGGGTCATATCAAGCAAGTTTAATGAAACCTACTTCTATCCTAAGGTGTTGACATGTTACATATAATACTACACACAGGTTAGGCTTCAGACGATGGAAATCCCTAACGGTAGCAGCACACTCTATTTTTCAGTCACAGACTTGAAATAACTAATTATGTAATGTGAGTAGTTCGAAAAAATTAGGGCCTGACATACGAACAGAGAAACACAAGATTTAATACTTGTTAAATTGATTAAACGTTTTATTATTTCGTCAGACTTGAAGTTTTCCGTGACTTTTTTTCTGAATGTTACGCGAGTGCAGTCTTGAATGGGTCCATTTATCCAAAGTTAGCAGCTTTCGAAACTCGATTTCGTAGATCATTTTTTTAACAGTCGATCTCTCATGAATGAATGAGTATGCTGTGTTGTTGATTTCTCACACTTTTTATGCGGTAATTCCTCATTGATCATGAGGATTGTTGAAATTAAAAATAACAACTTTATCTTTTCTTTCTCTTATACATTGTCTTTATACAACGATCAATACCAATTTATCACTTAATTGTAAATTACTATAATTTATCAGAAATTAGAATATTATTGTTGGTCACCAATCAAGTCACGACTTTTTCTGTTATTTACTTATGAAAAAGTCGATTTCCCGAGGACATTTCACAGAACGCTAAGCTTCGTACTTCTACGAGTAGGTAATAATTTCTTTGGGTGCTTTTCCACCAGAGATGTGCTAGACAGCTATGCTGCGAAAATGTAAAAGCTAAGCTTCGAAATTATGTGACCGTTTCCACTGATGCTAAGCTATGAAACGAAGCTAGTAAGATGTGCTATGAAGATGCGCCGCCGCAAGGTAGCTGTGCGAGAAAGATGCGCATAGTATGCATCTATAGCATGCATACTTCCATATAAAAAAAACGTAGCGTTGAATCCATTTCCACCAGTGCAGTGTGAAACAATGAATATGTTTGGTTGAAAACAAACGCATTCATAGCAACGTAGCATAGCACATCTCTGGTGGAAAAGCACCCTAATGTAATAAATGTATACGAAATCCTATCATATCTTCGTCGAGTTTGTAAATGTACATGCTGTACATAATATTATTATA
The DNA here is from genome assembly GCA_963932265.1 of Thymelicus lineola. Taxonomy (NCBI): domain Eukaryota; kingdom Metazoa; phylum Arthropoda; class Insecta; order Lepidoptera; family Hesperiidae; genus Thymelicus; species Thymelicus lineola. Next base: position 8,128,763 of record OZ010686.1, read on the forward strand.
GTCAAATATCCTATTCATTCATGTTATTTTTAAAGCTTCAATTGTGCAGAACAATTCAATGTAAGTATAATCTTAAATGTCGAAGTCGTGACTATGAAATGCGTAGTGTACTGCCACTTAATACCACGTGCAAAGTATAAATGTGTCATTATTTTTAATAGTCGAATTATAAGGATACAACTATAGATATTAATATTTAAAAACTATAGAGTTCCACTTCAGTCCCTTAAAGCTATTCCGAATGTTAATTTTTATATTTTCTTCCTTAAGTAATATGAATATCCCATAAAGCCTAGTTAATGGGTTAAGCTAGATAATGGGTGATCCGAGGTTCGATTCTACGAAAAAAAATACCCAAACATTACTTTTTTAATTAAAAGTTTTTGTTAAGATAAGGGTCAAATTCAACAGAAACGAATTTTGCCTAATTACGATGGCGAATTTAAACTTGCTGTTTCTAATACATTTTTTGGCCTAAATAATAGGTAAATAGTCGTAATTAGTCATATCGATAGTATAGTCAATAGAACAGATTTTTATTAAGAATCTTAATGTTACAATAGATACTTTTGAATACTTAATTATTATGTAGATTAAACTATGGTTTAAACTATGGTACGTATGAAAACTTATGCGTTATTGTAATTTACCTTTGAACGTTAATTTTCTACCTCGCCGTCTCAAAAATTCACTTGGGAAATTCACCCAACAGACTAAAACTAATCTTTTAAACTAGCACATTAATTTCAGTTGAACGTATCTTAATGACTTATTTATCACTTGTCTTGCTCTATCTAACGACTGTTGAAAAAGACGTCAGAGTCCATGACCTATCTCACAAAAAAAATTAGACAAAATCTTTTAAAAATTATCTCACTAATTAGTTTATTCTATAACATTTGTAAACCATTATGAATTTACTTATGTCAGCGCCTACTTTCGTACCTGGAGTTCGTTGCAGAGAAAAATGGGCATTGGGTTGAGGGAATAAAGTTTGTATTAGGACGTTGGTAATTAAAACCCATGGGGCGTGCTCGTCTCTAAGAATAACCGCTACGCATGTGGGCACCCTGAATAGCGGGGACAAGCCAAACAGCAGGCAAACCTGTTCGCCCTACGCAGTATTTCGTCACAAACCAACGCTAAAACTGGGATATTCTTTATTATTACTTTGCAGTCAGAGTTCTGTATCCAAAAGTTTACTGCGTGTGCATTATTTTACGATCGTTTTGTGAAAAGAACCAACTTTTTGATAAGAAAGTGCAGAGTTTTGGTAATAGAGGTTATGTTGACAAACGAATTTTGGAGACCGGTAAGCATTCCTAAAATACTTTCTTTCGTACATTGAAGTATTATTACTAGCGTATAGAACCGACACCGCGAACACCATGTATGTCCCAATGCATTAGCGCCACGTGGCTTCAATCGTCAATGGATTCGTTCGATTTTGAAAGGAGAACCGGGACTCAATTTTGAAAATCGAACCTCCCGGGCGGGACACACATTTTGTTCGAGATGTCTGTACTTCAATGCTTTCGTACTATCTTTCACCTATTTAATCAATGATGTTTAATAAAGATACGTTATCCCCTTACAAATCAACAAAAAAATCTGTTCCGAAAAGAGCTAACAACACACACGCACGTATATGCATAATCGTATTACTTACAACTAAGAAACTTTCATTTTAATTGGTTGTTACTTGTCGACTACAAATAGTCTTGAAGTTCTGCTATTCACCGTTAGATGGCAAAATAACGATAGTCTTAACGTCCAGTAATAAGGTTGACATTGAATACAGTTTGAGGAATACAATGTCAACCATATTGAAAATAATTAAATAATTCCACCTACTGAACGCTAGATGGCGCAACTAGAATCTTGAATGTGAAGGAACCTTAAAGTTATTGAGATAAGTTACATTTTTGGTTAACAACTTCATCCATTCATGGTTTTGGTTTAGAGTTGTGCGTGGTGCTTTTGCCGCGTTATCGACAATTATCGATATTTATATCGAAACTGTTATTGTCAGGCTGCGGGCACGAGATCTGCGACGGGCAGTCGGGTCGATCAGTCGCGCTAAAGTAGTGTTGTGAAGAATGACAATATTATGATCTGTTTATTTATATTTTTGAAATTTACTTTTATTGTTAAAGCGATGGCGTAAAGTGACTTTCGGAAAGCGTTTGTAACAGACCTACTTCAAATAAAAACTTATTTTATTTATTAATAATGGGTCAAAAAGTGACGCTTGGTTTTCATACAGATGGAGGTACATGCGTCATCTATTCCGTTATGTGAAACATGAGTTTACGTCGAACAGAATCATTGAAGCCTAGTTTTCTGATGAGAGCCGAATTATTATTACCAAGAAAGGGTGTTCATCCAATAAATCAAGGAAGAAGTAGTTTGGGAAAATTTTCTACTCTTTATAACTAAGGTGTCATTCAAAAAAATATATAACTACGAGAATAAGTATCAAAATATTTTGTTTATATTTTGGAGAATATTTTTATGGTGTAAATTTTTACTGTTTCGTGCCCGGTCCCATAGAATGCCATACTGTTGATTCCATCGCTCCATATCGCCGCCGCCCCGCAACCGCCATCGCGCCGCCCGTCGCAAATCTCGTGCCCGCAGCCTCAGTCTGACATTACAAGGCGTAGACCCGTCAAGTTGGTACTTAAAGTTCTTGTGTTTGTACTGCCTATGTGAACACTTGTTAAATTTTTTTAAAGCTTATATCTCAAACATTACAAGGCGTAGACGTGACCGTAGTATTTTTTATCAACATTAACTAAGTAAAGAGTCACGGAATACCACGCTTGGGCTTTTTAAGCGACGAAAATAAATATATGTGGGAGTGGATAAGCAAATAAGGTGAATTTATTTTCGTGGAAATTTATTTCCTAGGCACGCTGTGGCTGTAGCGCACATGCGGTTATATTCCTCGTAAGGATCCTGGATTATTTACCAATGATTTCAAATAAAAAAATCAATTCATATCAATTTAATACATTTTTACTTATTTAGATACAATACAACACAATACTTTATTGCACATCAAATAGCAGAACTGTACATAAATATACTTAAAATAAAAATGTTAAGACAGACGGACCGATGGACGGACAGATGGACAGGCGGACAGACGTACAGACGGACAGATGAACGGACGGACATGACGAAACTATAAGGGTTCCGATTTTACTTTGGAACCCTAAAAACATTATTATTATTATTATAGTAATATTTAATTTTATTTAATTTATGAAATACTTTTAACTAAATATTTTTAAATTACAAAACTACCGATATCGATAAACTTGTATTCGCATCTCTCCCCGAGTAGCAGATGATGTTCTGGAAAACGATAGCCGAGTAGCAATACCATCTAAAACATAAAACGAACCTTATTGCCAAGTGATTGAGTAGCTTTTTGATCATCATAAGTTATATTATTTCTTTTAATTTTACGTTTTGAATTTGAATTATTACAAAATAAATTTAAAACTAGGCTTATTTGTGGTATGAAACAATGCCATTAAATAAATTATTTGCTCTGCTATCATTCTTGCACTATAAAATCGCACAGTAAGGCATATTGACGTGACTTAAGACCAATTTTATTTTACGTAATGCACAACCGACGCAGCTCAGTGACAGATAGGTTATGAGAAGCAGAGTGGTCACAGTGGTCAATTGACTACGCTTTCGATTTTCATCCTCGCGCGCCAGTAACACATCTACCTCTTTTACTTATAATATCATTGTATTTAATGTGATGTTCCGCATTTATTTTGTATTTGGCAAAAAATGTAAATTAAAGTAGGTAGTTAAAATTTCAAAAAACTCTTCTATGAACTGCGCTAAGCTAATGGTACGGTTCAAGAAGAACTTTATCTCATCATAAACATAAATGGGAAATTAAAGCCATGTTCAAAAAAGAATTGAGATCTAAATGGGTGCCAAGTTCTGTGTACAAAAGTTTAAAATTTTATTCACAAGAACATGTAATTCAAGCTCTACATTTGACTTGGTTAGTTTTCACGTATCTACATAGGCTATATTATAATAGTTATATTTGTGTAATGTATCTTCGTTAAGTCTGTTAGGTTGATGTAATGTATGGATGTATGTTACTTTTCTAAAATTTGGTTCGTTGGTTGCTAACTAATGAAAACTAGCCAAGTCAAATGTAAAGCTTGATCACAAAATAAAATAAATCTTGGTTTCTACGATTCAAACCACTATGCAAAGTATTATCATTTTAAAGGCAAAGACAATTTTATTTGGTGACTGTTTTGCATCAAAATCATAAGAATAATTTATAAATTCTAGAACATTCTACCTAGGTACCGGAACTTGAAACGAGATATTTTGTTTTTTTGGTTTAGAATCTTGAATAAAAAAACAAAACGAGGAATTATTATTCCTGTCATGTAGCTAAATCTAATTGGTACGTGGTGTTCTTCTAAATTAGAATTTTTGAATAAAAATATTATCTAAGTTCAAGTCAAGCCTTCAAATGGAACTGGTTTTGATTCTAGTTTTCAGAAGTATTTAATGAATTCATCATTGATCTACATACGATCCGATTCTCACCTTTGCCACGCATATGCATGTGCAAACTGTGGACTCAATGTCCTCCTGAGGTATTCCTGGAGTGCTATGACATGGGGTTTATTTTTTCACATGATAACGTCTATGTTCACGTAATAACGAAAAAGCATGACTCATCTGTCGCGTTCCGCGAGCGAGCGAATAATGGAGAAAGCGCCATCTATGAACAAAACTATATACACAAGTAAGTCAAAAAGGAACTTGCTGAAAAAATTGTTTTATTTAATTCAGGAGTTCTAGATGGCGTTGTAGTATAAAGATAAAAGTTTCTAATTATAAGTTAATTTCCAGAGATAATATTATATTCGAGCACTACTTCATTAATGTTTTGTCATGACGTTGTCACGTTAAACTACCGTCCGTAAACCGACTTTACAGACAACCATTTATTTATTTAATAATTTATGCACACCATACAATTACATATATACAAAAAAAAAATTGAATTTAGAGACATTCGCATATGGGTAGTACCCAATGGGTACTACGTAGGTACTACTTATTTCGAAAAAAAGGTTATTCAAAAAAGGTGTAAAAAGAGTTCTCCTTCAGGGCCGGCGTTGCATTGGCGTTTTCTCTGGTATTGCTCATGTCCATAGGCGACGGTAACCACTTACCATCAGGTGGCCCGTATGCTTTTTCGTCTGCCCTTAAGGCTATAAAAAATAAGCTTTGCACTAACAAAACAAAGATAACTTTTAAAAAAATTGGTTGTCTGTAAAGTCGGTTTACGGACAATGGTTTTACGTGATAACGTCTATTTCGTAGAAGAATAATTTATGATATAAATATTGTCAATTCGCACATTAGGAACGGGAAATAGAATGAAAATTACAATTTTACATATTAAATTACAGATATATATTTCGTTTTATTATTATTCAGCGTATCTCTTTCTCGATACTTTGCGCGCGTTGTGGCTCGTGACGTGAGCAGGCTCGTTACCACGTTTTCGAGAATGCCTTCCAAGCGGACCGATTACGCTTGAGTGGGAGAGAGACGGCCGGTCTAGCGTGCCTCTCTCTCTAATGCTGCGCGCGCTTCCGTGACGTGAGCGGCCGTTACTCGGTTTTCGTGAATGCCTTTCAGGCTCATCGTCTTTATAAACGTTATCACGTCAAAAGATTCAGAGTTTACATAGGGCATATTCTGAAGTATCTACTTAATATCACAGAATATTGGAAATTGTTTAGAGTTTGTATAATTCAAAGAAAACTTTAATATTTTTATTAAAAGTTGAACTCTGTTATTCCTGTGTGTTAGGGAATCATAATTATCATCCATCATTCCTCCTTGAGAGTTGAGTCGAAGTCAACATCCCCAGTTTGCGAGGTGCAATCTATCCCGATGGGTTTTATACCATCCAGTTTAATTCTTATGGCACTTATGCATAATTGAAGGGTTTTTTACCAACATGGCGAGCGGCTGCAATTTATTACAGAATTTACAGAGCACTTCATTACGAGAGTTCTTTTTTATCAGTATTGTTATATGTCAACAAATTAAATAACAACAGAGCTTATCGTGTTTCGAACAATCATCCTACATGACAACTCAAAGTAGATTTATCAGCTGACGGAAGCCGTAAGATCAAATACGTGTTGACTAAACAACTAACGAGCTTTGGGACCGAGTACCTACATCCGAGCGAATGCAATTGATATGCATATCAATTCTGGGAGTACGATATCTAATAGGATGACTTTAGATCGTCTCTAGATAAACTAATGATACTGGATATGTCATACGAAACTTTTAGTATGAATATTAAACCTTGGTAAGTTATATAGCGATTTTAAATTTAATAAAATGTTTTCTATTAGGTATTCAAATCATGAACTAAACATAAACTAAAGGTCTAATGATGTATAATATAATGCTGAACGTACACGCGCCGCAATTTCATCATATTATTATGAGAGCCCGATGCGGATGACAAAATATGCGGCCGTATATGATTTCATACAAATGCGGCGCGTTCAACGCTTAAGGTGCGGTTATAATGTGCGTTACTTGTATTCATTATGAATCGTATTTTGGCAAAATCCCTCTTCCACTTAGGGCACCTATTGCCACTTGGCGCCTAGGGTGATTTGTTTGTAGTTATGTGTTATGTTGTGATGACAGAAAGGTTGGCGGCCTCCAAGTTGAACCTACTTGTATGTTATTCATCTAACCGCTAACGTAATTAGATAACTACAATACAGCTGACGTATCTTGGCGCGTCTGAACATAGGCTTTGCGAACTTTAGCTCATGTAAGACAGAGACAGCGACACGAACATGCTAACGTGTGACTGAGACATAATATGCTGCGTAGCGAGCATTGCCGAATTATGTTACTGCGCAGCCTTCTGCGCGAAGTTCAGACGTGCCAAGATACGTCGGCCGTACTTGTACCTGCGTGCATTTACAGATAGTGAGATCTTTATAAACCTAAGCTTTTGAAAATTATCCGGTTTTGAAATCTCCCAGAAAACTAATAAAAACAGCAATTAACACTTTGCTAAATTTAGAAATTTTATTTAGCTTCAATTGATAAAAAAATTAAAGTTTTTATTCGTAACTATAAACTTACATAAAAAGAAATGTGTGCTGGGACACATACTCGTAGTAGAAGTGATACTTCAACGCACAAATGGAATTCAATAAAATTTTGTTTAAAAAATATTTCAATAAAAAATATTCCAAAAAAATTTCAAACAAAATTAAAAAAAAAAACATTTACAAAAATTAAAACTTAAAAAAAATCAAACAAAAATTCAAAAAAAAAAATTTCAAAAAAAATTTTCAAGAAAAATATTTCAAAAACAAATTAAAAAAAAATCAAAAAATATATTGAAAAATATATTTCATAATAAATATTTTAAATATTTAAAACGAATGACAACGTATTATATTTTATTTTATTTCAAATATTTTGTTTTATTTATTTTTTTACACAAGTATAATTTTACACAAGTTAATGCTTGACCACAATCCCACTTGATGGTGAATGGAGATGTGGTCGAAGGTATTGATGATTTCCACGCGATATATCGTCTACCCCCTCCACGCGGCGGTAACGCTTTTTCGTGACAGAACAATTTTAATACCTCGTCTATAAAGAAGTTTCACTTCATTTTGTGAAGGTTGAAATTGTTATTGACTTCGCGCTATACAATATATGTAACCTACTCATCCTCGGAATTTTATGATAGGAAAATAAAAGGTATGATAAAAAAAAACATAAAAAAGTTCCTGTGTTCGGTTCGCGGAAAATTTATTTATATTCTTGTGAAAAGTTAATGAGTAATTATGTGATCATGGTGGGAGTAGAGACGTTTATGACTCAATTTGCAACGTGCAGGGATTTGTCATGGAGTCCCTAATGCCTAACCTGGTTTACTATTTATAATAACACAGTAGTCAAAACTAATTTGTCTGAGCGTGACAAACTAGGTAGGTATATGTTTGAAATAAAATTTGCATAAAATCTTCGTAAAACAACACTACGAGTTTTAGACTAAGAAAATAACATAGCACATTATTATTAATTGTGTAATATGACGACGTGTTCAAATGGACACATAAATAGCGCGTAGGTCTTCCCAAACAATGGTCCTCATTGCGATACATTAAATCTCCAGACATGAGTTGCAGAACAATGGGTCATCTCGGACTACGCATTCATACAGCCATAGCGTCATGCCGTCGTGCCGGATCTAAGTACAATGTAGGAGTTATTATGTTGTATTCGAAGTACAGAGAGTGAGTTCTATAATAATATCGTGTCGTAATAAGAGTGAATAATGTTAGAGAAAAGCAAATGGTGAAAATACACGGTTCAATAAAAGTTGGTTAACTTATAATACGCTTAAATGTATCTATTTCAACCAGATTGAAAGGAGCCATTGAATCGTGTAATGGAGACGATCATTCATCGTATTGAGAACACGAGGGTGCACGAAGCTCGCCGGCTACGCGGTTCGCTCCTCGTCAGTCGAAGGGCGTGCGCGTCCAATCTGCTGGCGTATTTCGTATTATAGTTATTTATAGTAAAAGCGGGTCAGGTCGGTGGCCTGCAGTCGCGGAGCAGGGAAAGTCATTCGAGCATGGATAACTAGTCGTGTAGTTTCTTTTTCGCAAACGCGGCGTATCTGGTACGCATGCGCGGCGGACGTACCGTCAGTGTTGCGTGGAGTCGACGTTCACTTCGGACGCGCGCGATTGGCACTTCGTTCTGTGAGACTGTGGAGGGTTCAGCGGACTGTGCTTATGAATAAATATAGTGAGTGTGTGCTTCACGATGAGTGAAACGGGAGTGGCTTCCCGTAGTTCGAAGCCCCTGTCGCTGCCCGTGGAGCTCCCGGCGCGGCTGTACCTGAGGGCGCTCCGACAGTACCAGAAGCTGATCGACTTGAAACGTTTCGCTAAGGAAAAAGTAAGGGACATTCACGCTACGATATCGTCTGTACTCGAATCGAGTATCAGTTATCGATAACGTTTGTTAACTAAGGTCTCATCCTCAATGCGCTTATTCAATTCAAATAAACTTGTGATGACGCTTTCGCACTGTTGCCCTGTAGTGCTTAGCAAATCATTGTGTAACTTTATCATAACATTAATAATCATAATTATACATTTAATTATCATTACTTTTATCATTTATATCATTAGTGTATTCATTATAAAATTTTAGTAAGCTTTCTTTCCAATTCACATAAACAATCATTTAAATATATTGCTTCAGTTTTATTTTCTGATTTAGAGAAATTTCTGATCAAAATGCAAATCTCTTTTTTAAATAATACGAGAAATTCTTTTTTGGTTTTTGTACGTAATATTGACAGTGATTCTACTATTCGTTTAAAATATTTAAATTTAATTTATCATACTTATTTATTACAATTACTTTGTTCGCTTGTTTTTTCTGTTGCTGTTAGAATTGAATAGGTAGGTATGCCTTAGATAAGCAAGCGTATTTAGAATGAAGGTTAAGAAATCGCTGCATAACTAATTTTCATAATTACTGCAATTAGTGGTTATGTAACCGTAGCTGGTGATATCGCTACCTAGCCTGACCTTCAGATAACACTTGGACGTCATCGACAGCAAATTAAATGTTACAGGAAGAGTCGTTGACTTATTTAAATGTATCTACCTAATAGTTTTAGGATGGTCAAATGTGTATCTACATAGCCTAATGGAGGCCATAGACGATCAAGTGTACTTGTCAAGTTTGCAGTTTGACTTGACGCGGTATCCAGTAAACTGGATCGTGTAATTTGTGTATGGCCACGGTCTGGCTATCTGGCTATGCACACTGGATGCCGCGTCAAGTCAAACTGCAAATCTGAGAAGTCAAGCTGCAAACTTAACAAGTACACTTGATCGTGTATGGCCTCCATTAGGCTTACCTTATCCTTAGCGAAGGTTTAAGTTGACATAAAGTGCATATGAACCTATGAAGTTACGTAAAACTTTTTTAGGTTTCCGTAGCTTTAGTATTGTGTAGTTAGGTACCAATTCAACGGGCAACTGCACAAACAAATTCTTTAAAACATTCTTCTTAACCTTAAAGCTTATGCATAAAATATGTCTTCCACCTAAGGTATTCTAAAAGGCACATACAACCCGTTATAACGTATCCTTACTTTACCTTTATTCAGCAATTATGCGAATGAAGCGGTGGCGCGTGGATCAATTTGCATTCACTTTACCTCGAGGCCACGCATCGTCCTTGAAAAAATGTCACAGTTGTAGAGGGAACATTATCGAAAAGAAAAACCGGGCAAGTGCGTGTCAGGTCACGCGCAATGTAAGGTTCTGAAGTAGTAAGTTTATCGGCTATTACTCATTAACTACTTATGCTAACATAGCCGTGATAGTTTTGTTACAAAATTACCATATACTTAACCTGTTTTTGAGAATTTTTCAATTGTCCAACTCCAACCGTCTAGCCGGCAGGGGGGGAGACACTTGACTCTAACCAAAATTAGCACTTTAAAACCAAATATTTCGCAAACGAACCCCTAAATTCAAAAATGGTCTTTAGAGATCCATAATATTTTTGAAAGACCTTTTCAACGATATCCTACACTATGGGGTACGCAATGAAACAAAATGTTATCCTCACTTTATGTAGGTAAAAAGTACCCTGAACAAAAATTTTTCAATATTTTATTCCACGATTTTGGAGTTTGAACCTAGAAACGAGTTACTAGGTTTTTACTTTTTACTAAGTTAGTATTTATCATGTTAGGTTGCATCTCCGCTTAGCATCAGATGAGATTGTGATGAAGCACTAAGTTATAAAAAGTAAAAAAAAAAACAAGTAAAATCTTAGCCATTATGAAAGTAGCCTTAGATGTCGACACTTCGCAATACGCAGACGTCACCAATGTCGGTTTATGGTAACTGTCTAGACTCTAGACGTAATAGGAGGTGCCGGCGAAGTTTCTAGAACTTTTAAATAATAAAGACTTACATTACTAAAAAAATCAGTCGCTAAATACTTCCACGTTAATGTTTATTAGAGAAATGGCAACGACCTAATAGTGATCCAAAGAAAAGAAATGTATGCCTTTTCTTTCTAAATCATACAACTAAATAGGCTTGTTGAGGTTTGTTTTACTTCGCCAGTGGCAGTGCAGTTACAAATTGTAGCGATATCTGTTGTAATTCTGAGGCTAAGAAATGACGATTACAAGGAATAAAAGCTTCTAGTGTGTTTGGGGGCCCTATTCTATTAAGGAAGTTGAAGTTGTCTAACTTTTGTAAATATTAGATAGATAAGATTACGTTTTTGATAGAGCCTTTCCTACACCATACGTGCGTATCCGGTAGGATGGTAGAGGAGTTTATTTAGAACATAATAACCAAACACCCACTAAAATTGCTTTTGCTTGCTGTTTTTTTCAATGTATGTGAGGAACTTCATAAGAATCAATTTCGTAGTAATGTAGCAGAAAAATATGCCTCCACAGGATATGAAACAAGCCATTAATATACGATGTCAAGTTAATTATGCCTTAGGGAATATTAATAGCTAGTACAGCCTTATTCATAACCGCGTAATAAGCCTATTTTACCAATTGCACTGTTATGATCTGTATTATCTTATCGTTTTTCATAAGAGTGAAAGAAACAAAACACACTTATGAATAAGCTTATGAAGCTTTCTATAACTTTGCTTGTGTTTATGACAGGCAAAATACATGCCTATTTGTTGCTGCCAAATGTCAATAACCGAGATGTTTCTCGGCTTCTTCCTGTTGGAAGTGAGGGATCCGACTGTTAACTGACCCTCCGACACAGGGTTCAACACAACAAAACGAAATACGACTAACAGGATGTAAAACGTCTCCCAATCACTGCACCCTTTGAAAGTCAACAAAATTCTAAAGCCCCTAAGTAAAAAAATTGCAGGCAAGTTTTTGATCATTCCAATGCTTCCCAATTTTTTAAAGCCCCACTTAAGGTTTTAGCGCTCAGCAGGGGACCTTACGTTTTTAAGACCTGGCGCAATTACCTCGACCGTATTTTAACGGAGTGCATCAGAAGATTCAGAAGCGGCGAAGGTCGGGTTAAGCTCAATAATGAATGATGTTATCTTATACATGCTTAAATCTAAACGGCTGTAAAGAATATGAGAATTTGATGTATTACTTCTAACAATAAATACTATTTATATTTTTATTCAGCTCTCAGCTACTACACGCGAAACACGTGTTTCACAGTTGATATTAGAATTACGGTGGTTCAGGGCCGGCCCGTCCATATAGGCGAACTAGGCGACTGCCTAGGGCGCTGGGATTCGGGGGGCGCAAATCGGCGGGCCCGATACTAAGAAATTTTTATTTTTATTTTAATCGATGAAAGATTTACACAGACAAATATATTAAATATACTGTTATATCTTTATAACGTGGATGACATGCAGAATAAAACTACCATAGCTGTTCCAGAACCCTGTATATAGGTACCTAGCTGAAATAGTTTTTTGTCATAGAGAATTTATAATTTAATGCAACAGAGTATATGGAAAATTACAAACTACCGACTATTGCCTATAAGAAAAAGAATAATGCCGCATAAAAATTAATTACATCTGTGAAAATATCTAATTTTGTACCTAATTACAATTAGCTTACTGTCTTGCGATCATAATTTTTCTATTATAAATTATGACAATATTCTACAAAAAAGTCTAGTGAAGATCTCAACTTCATCAAAGAGTCGATAATTTTTGAAACCAAATAATGTAGTTATATATTTTTATACTACCAGAAAGTAAAGATTTCAACGATCAAAAAGCGTACCGACTTTTTTTAAAAAGCAGATATTTTGACGTGAGAATTTTCAATTGAAAATTAGGATGCTTTTTCGATATTAATCTATACTAATATTATAAAGAGGAAAGATTTGATTGTTTGCATTGAATAGGCTCCGAAACTACTGAACCGATTTGAAAAATTCTTTCACTGTTTGGAAGCTACATTATCCCCGGGTGACATAGGCTAAATTACATTTTTTTTTAATATTTTTCCCGAAGCGAAGCGAGGGTGATTTCCTACTTCAAAATAAGGTGAAAAAAGAAATATTCTAAATCAAAAAAATTACAATGTATTTGGGATAAACAAAGATAATATGTTTTTATCAAATTTCGTGAAAAAAATTGTAAAAGATAAAAATAAAAACCGAAAACTTGGTTATTTGTATTTTTCACATAAATTTTTAAGGTACGTGAAAAAAGTGTAATTATAAAAGTTGTAGATCTTTTTATTACCTACAACTTTGCCATTTAACTTATTCCATAGGACTTGTAGTTTTGCCGGAAATCGAGATAAACCATTTTTTACGCACTCACCCCCTCCACTTCCCGACCTCGCCCGTAAATTACTTTTAATTTCATTTTTGTTATATTCTCTTCCTTTCCCAATGGGTTTCATCCTACTATTATTTTTTTCACATTTTACCGTTTTCAAAGGCTTCTGGCGTGGTCTATACAGTAAGGGTTGAGGAGATTGATTCCATTCTTGCCAAAATTATGACAAGAAAAATAAAATTTTGCAACTTTATGATCCGTGAAAATGTTTTTTTTTAAGTTTTAGCCTTTAATACATCAAAAAAGGTATACTTAAATATGTAACAGCGCAAACCCATTTATACCTAGTTCATAGTTAGCTAGTGACAAAATATCTTAATCTTTTTAATTATTTTATTTAAAAAGTTTTATTTTATTTAAAATGGTCAGAATGAGGATTCCACAGATTTGTTCTAGTTCTAACAAAGGCACGCAGTCATCACAACCTAGCCTTAACTGGTGAAAACACATTCTAGTTAAAAAACGGTTAACACATTATTAGGTGAATTATCTTGTTTATGGTAACAAATTTTGATAAAAAATTACACACTTTATTTGTTTACTATATTGTTTTGTTACAAAATATTTCTTAAGGGGGCGCCGTTTTAGTTTTTCGCCTAGGGCGCCAGAAATGCTCGAGCCGGCTCTGCGGTGGTTGCCGTGGTAGTTTCTCCCTCGTTTCTTTACCATGCTCGTCGTAAGGAACGAAGCCTTTTTTATTCTTCATGTTTTGCGAAGAAGCGAGAAGAATTTGCCCTCGCTTACTTCTTACGGTACAAACGGTGAGTACTCTCCACGGTCTTCAACCAATCAAGGTTGCAATGCGCCTACAGCAGCGTGGTTTCACACACATCTCATAATTAATTTTTTACTGCTTTAATTTATAATTGTATGAATAATTTTATGACAAAATCGTTACGACTGGTACATGTGGCTTTTGTGGTTTGATATAAGATTACATTTTTATTGTTAGTTCGTCTTATTTGTCCAGGATTATGTTGCGATGTGCTGTATGAATGGTAGCAAATAACTTTATTATTACTAAAATTTAATACCGAACTTTAATATTTTGGTATAATGAGTTTACTTATGTAAATCGCAAGTCAAATATTTTTGACTAGACTTCGCTTGTAAGTTTGTTTGATGACAATAAATAAAGACACGTGTAAAAGTAATTCTGTAGAATTGTTTTCGTTACTAAATTAATGTTCATATTAAAACTTACGCCATTTATATGAATGCCAAAGTAGCAATTATGGAAATATACTTAAGTAGGTATGTTTAGAAGTATAGTCCGTTTTTAGTCAAGTCTAATATAGTAAACAATCTTACATATACATACATAAATATATCATCTAATCGTAATTTTTTATTTAAAAATAAGGCAGACACAAAATTAATATTTTAGTGAATATAAATTAAACGTATTAAAAATTATCATTAAATTCTCTAAAACTATTTACCTACCTACTATCTAATAATTATTTTTAAAGTAATATTTTAAACAAAATATTTCAATAAAATGTAATGGTACTAAGATTATTTAGCAAATGACTCGTCAAAAAAATTAGCTACCTAGTTTGGTTAGTTAAAAAATAAATTACTTTGCTTTTTTAAAATTACTTATTAATTTAAAATTTACATGTATGTATTACTAAGTTTGTACGTATAAACGAAGAATATGTAAAGATTGTTTCTGTCCAATGATGCCAACAATATCGACTCACTTGTTACTCCAAGGCTTTCTCCTGACCTCCTAACATAATATTATTATGTATAATATTATAAAGAGGAAAGATTTGAGTGTTTGTTTGCATTGAATAGGCTCCGAAACTACCGAACCGATTTAAAAAATTCTTTCACTGTTGGGAAGTTACACTATCCCCGGGTGGCATAGGCTATATTATATATTTTTTTACTATTTTTCCCGAATCAAAGGGAGGGCGATTTCCTAGATGTATAATAACAATTTTTATAATATCGAAACTTTTTGTTACACATTAATTACCTTACAAAATGGATAAAATATTACATTCATTATCTAAATCTTTGTAATGGTCAATTAACTATTATTTTTTTATCAGTAAAATAACCAGTTCAGGTCCTGTAGCCCTGGGTTCTATTTCCGGTTAGTGCAGGCCTGTATAATGATGACGTAAGATATATACAATTAGTGTAGTGTACTCGTACATACATGAAACTCGTGCAGTCGTATTTATCCACGTGTTACACGTTGCTATTAAAAGAAAAGCCGTATAATTAACACCATTCACCATTAAAACGCTTGTACAGGGTTTTTTGCTGATAATAATCCTACATCAACTACTCCGTACATTACTTTGAATAAAAAGCAAGAAGACATTGAAGTATTATTACTAGCGTATAGAACCGACACCGCGAGCACCATGTATGTCAATGCATTGGCGCTACGTGGCTTCAATCTTCAATGGATTCGTTCGATTTTGAAAGGAGAACCGGGGCTTAATTTTAAAAATCGAACTTTCCGGGCGGGACACACATTTTATTCGAGATGTCTGATCTATGACATTATACTTCAATGTAGGCGTATGATGTTTTGTCATCTAGAGGTCCCCTCTAACTCGGTAATTAGTTAAACGTGCTCGAATTAAACGAAATTGTACAGGATGGCGACGGTTAAAATACATACAATACAAAGTATATTAGTCGGTTTTGTATGTAGTATATATAGGTAGTGATATACGTTAATGTATACTATAGAAATACTGCCCGCGGCTTAGCCCACGTTTTTCGGGTTCATAAGTACCATGTCCCTTTTCTGATCTACCTCTGCCTCTGTGCTTGAATATCCCTTCAGTAGTTTTTTGCGTGCAAGGGTAACAAACATCCTCATACACTTTCACATTTATAATTTAAATAGATTGCACAGACTTGAAAAAAGAACCAGACGGATTGTCAGCAACAAATTCAGTGAAGCACCCATAGTAATACCACAGTACACATATATACAGTAACGTAACTCGGCCCGATTCTCGAAAAACTTGCCTACGCGTCGCCGCGCGCTAGGGCTGTCCGCCGACAGTATTTTAATTTTATAAAACGACTTGAGTTTCTTTGTAGTTTTGTATTTATAAATGTTATATTTTCTATTTTAATAAATGCAATTCATTGTGAATAAAAAGGAAGTGTTCCATAAAAATCTATGTTGTGTTTTTATTAGTACTGTGAAGGTTCGTAAGCCTTCAGTATTGTATTAGAGACAGAGACTCTTAGGGTATGGTAAGTTCTTCTTGCAGGTTAAGGTAAATAAAAAAGGTACAACTGTCCGATTCTATAAACTTTATACCTATTGCTAAATTAATTTATAACATTGAAATCAAAGTTACAGTAGCAAGTAGCAATAACGTTTTAATGACAAATTAGACGCAAATATTCAAATTACAATTATTACAAATTACAATATTAGGTACAATTATTTCCAGACGAGATTCATAGATTCATCATTATATTCTTTATCACGTCATTCATATTATATTCGTCTATCCGCTCGTTCGCCTGTCGGCAATCGCCACGCAGCGGCCGCTGTTGCCCACGTATCGCACGCGTATTCGGATGTGGGTAGGTTTAACGCGCTTTTCGGCCGTTTGTATGAAGAGCGACTACTGTTTATATCTTTACCGTGGTAATACCAACTCCTCTATTCGTACAAGTACCACACGCACACATTGACACCATGCTGTAATTAATCGGCCGCCGTTACCGCGTCGGATTGGTCGGACTGCACTAAAAATTACACACACATGGTAAGCGGGCGGCGTCACTCTCGATAAGACAAGGTGACGTCTGGTTCTTTTTTCTACTCTGTGGTAGATTGATAGTATTTTACAAGATTTTATTTAATTTGCAATGTATACAGTATGTTTTTCCGGGCGGAATCTTGCAACTGAATTTTAAACCAGTTATCTTTAACCAATTGAGCTGAAATTTGATATAATATTTATGCTTATTTTGGATGACTGTACATGCTTAGCTACGTGGTCGTGACGTCATTCTAATTCCAATATGGCGGATCGTCCAAGATGGCGGACTAGTTGTTTTTTTCTGCACTAATTGCACTATCACAGTATAGGTATCAAATGAAAGGGCTTGCTGAGGAAAACACGAAAATTAATACAACGTCACATTAAAGCTTGTTTTTAAAAAGTTTATCATTAATTTATTTAATTTATAAATACACAAAGTTTGAAACTTTACAATGTCATTATGGAATGTCTACGATATAGTAATGATCGTATCTATCAGACCGTAGTAAAGAATCAGATAAACATAGTTTGCGTAGGTTTTTTCATAACCGCCTTCATTGATAAATAAAGGTCTGTAATAAATTATAAGTAATATTCGGCGGTCTCAGGCTGTCATTGCAATTTGTTATTCATATCAGACAGCAGATAGCAAAGTAGATATCAATTTATACATCTGTTTCACAAAGTAGATATCAATTTATACATCTGTGTAATTTACGGAATGTACAATAGATTTGAGCGCAGACCGTGAAGAATTAGATACAAAATTGCGCAGATTTACCCATTAAGATAATCGTGTTAATCGTTTCTTAATTAACGATTGCGGTAATTTTCACACAATCATTTTGTTTTGGCAATAGCTCATAAATAGATTTAAAAGGTAGCGCTGTTAAGTAATGAATAAATTGTAATGTTTAGATGGATTATAAATCAAATGATTAATATTCTAATACATTGCGAGACTAATTAGATATAATACCCACGTCAATTTGTATTATATAGATCTGTAATCAATTTTATATTTCGGTGGCTACAAGTTGCTATTACGAATCTAGCTCTAGTCACGCTGACTCACCGTGTTTGCAAGGCTTCCTGTACCAAACACTTGCAGTCCACAACTATCGTTGCATACAATACAATACAATACAAATATTCTTTATTGTTCACCAATTTCAACAAAATAAAAAGACATAAAAATAAGAAAACAATCGGCGGTCCTATTGCTAATCAGCAATTTCTTCCAGACAACCTAAATAGCGGAAAATTATATAGGACAAAAATTAATACATAGCATAATTGGGTTATTGTAATTAAGGATGGTTATTGGTTAACCCATGTCTGGGTAGATACAATTGCAGTCAATGTAATGATAAATGGACACGTTGTTATCACGTTTACTTTACTTTAATATGATAATGTAATGATGATAATGTAAAGATGTAAGCGGTATGAATCTTTGGTTTGAGAAATCGGTTAGCATGGAAAGTAAATGTACCTGAAATTTTTCACGTTTATATGTGAAAATGTACATGCATACGATAACTGCATAGCAATTTTAATAGACTGCCATTTCAAATGGCTCTTGGGTAGTTACATATACTAGTTATTATTTATATGTGAACTTATTAATTTATTCTCTAAATTTTTAAGCAAATCACCTTTTCTAATAGTGTCGGCTCGTATAAAGATAATTTTTCCTAGCGTGATTTGACTATTATCCTACTAATTTTGTAGCAATATTGCCGTAGATACGACAATATCAGACCTGTATATTTGATAGTTTGCGAACAAATATAAACTCTACATTTACGATAGAAATTCATGGTTGCTCGCTTCACTGTTACCCAAACATGCCCAAATGTTGATTGTTGGCGTCAAGGCAGTCAAGATATTAGTATAAACTGGTTTTAATGCATTCAATGCCAAGGGTGAAAATCAAGACGTAATTTCGTTATAATTTCCTGCATTTTTAACGTTGGTGTAGTAACAATTATAACAGTTAATTTATGTTTATAACCGTGAAATTTCTGTGACCTCCTCACACCTCACACTTATTTTATTTAATATCGTTTTTTGACGAAACCCATGCAAAGATCATAAACATTTTCTTAAGTATTAATAATAACTGTTAGACTAGACTACTAAATATTTACTGAGGCTAGAGCATCGCTACGAAAAACTAACCTACACAGGCTTTGATTACCTACACAGATTTGCAGTGGGCGTCTGTTAAATCCAGGTAATTTTAGCAGTGTATAAACATAATCAAGTGTATAATCAAGTTCATTATAAACTATAAAGTTAGTAAAGAAACAGTTATTGCGACTAGAACTAACTGGCGAGTCGATTGCAGTTACATCATTGAACTAACTGAAGACTGTCCGATAATCTTTGAACTTTTAAAAGTGTAGACATATTTTGATAACGTTTAATAATAACTCAAAGAAATAAGCGCGTACTTAAGCATTAAGATACGTACTTTACATTCAAAAAGAAATTATCTCAATGACTATTTATAGCCAAGATTGAAAAACAAGTTTTATTGTACTAAAATGGTATTCAATTTTGCTTATACTTACATATAAATGAAAAAGTGTGATAATGAAGACATTTACGTCGTAACGGAACAGCAGATCGAGTTCATTTTCTATTCTATCTCTATATTTCATAGCATTTTTAACAGACTTCAAAAACGGGAAGTTTCTAAATTTGGACAATTTGGTTTCGTACCACCGTGCAATATTTACGCCGAAAAAACATGGTTCTTGTATTGTTCCTGTTTTATTAACCGACATAAAAAAACTCGGAACTCCGGCATTTATCAACCGATTTGACAATTTTTTTTATCCACGTACTTCTACATTGGTTCTGTGTTTATGAAAAGTTAGATCTGACGATGGGATTCATGGTAGGTTATTGAGCAAACTCCTCAAATATACCTACTGACTGACAGTAGGTTCAAATCAATGATGTTTAAATAAATATAGATACGTTATGCCCTTACAAATCAACCGAAAAATCTGTTCCGATGTCCGCAAGGCACGCTTTATTGCTTTATCGCACGTCTTTATCGCTCTCGCGTCAAAACTACATCGCTATCTCTTTCTTCACCGGAATAAGAGTTTCCAATTGGGAACTTTTTGAGTCACACAACGCGCGCACTTATGACATATCTGCCTCTTTTTAATATATAATATCATTGGTTCAAATACAATCCTGATCTAACATACAAGACTTTGTTACACCTATATTATTAAAGTGACTTAAGTACTGACTTCGGCTTAGTGATTCGTTGCATACTTGCATACCATTGGTATCAGTTTGACCTTTACAGCATATTTTAAATACAAAGGAGAATTATCATCCGTTCCACTTTCTCTACCTCCGTGAGCTTTGTTTGCGTTTCTTTGTTCTCACGGTTGATTACTAATGTAGCAGTCCGCTTTTGCAACTCAACGGAACTGAGTTTTATACAAACAAGGCCAATTTGACGTGAGGTCTTTGGATGGAGACCACGTCTGTAAAATAGGAGAAGACAGCGGGCAAGTTAGGGAGGCCTATGTTTAACAGTAAACGTCCAAAGGCTGAGAGATGGATGGATAGATAGATGATATCAGACTGATTCTACATTGTTCGTCCGTGATTTAGTTTTAACAAAATATTGTCATCCCTGATAATTTTGAATTTCAGTGAAACTTTGAATTCGATATTTTCTCTGGTTTGGTTGTAAGAAAAATAATGTGTTCACACTTAAATAAAGTAAGTTGACGTACGTTAACTTAGAGTAAATCAATATAAAGCAGCGGAGTTCAAAGTTATACTAAAATTAAAAGTTACCCAAGTTGATTATACCATACCATTGATCACATTATGCACCTAATGTAAGAAATTTCATCAGCTTTACACAATTATTTATACAAAAGAACAATAATATGAATATCACGCGATTGACGTGCGTAGATAAATGAGCATGCCTTTAGTGACAAAAATAGAACTATATTTCTCATTCGTTTGTGTATAAAATATTGGATAACCTCTGACTATAAACAATCGGTCAGATGGTATTGCCCACTTATACTCAATGTAAATTTTATTTATTTTCCTGAAAGTCACTAATTATTTTTATATTTATTTACAGTTTTCTTTTTATTGTCATATTTATACACATATTATAAGCATTAGATATATGTATATTAACTTGTAGGTAAATAATAAAAAACAATATCGTAGTGCTCAATTGAATTGTTAACTAAGGTATGTAAATGACAATAGATTAAAATAATGACGCAAAAAATACAGTAAAAAGAACTATTGATAGATACAACGCTTTACAGAAATAGCTGAACGATTTGTAAAGCAAATTTTCTAATAATTTCCAGTAATATATGTAATTTTGCAATATAGTCGCAGAGGCCTTTAGATACCTATGTTTCCAATGAACCTCCAGAACAAATGCATCCCACCAAAAACATTTTCATGTAATGTTTCCCAGACGAGATCATTTATGACTACAATAAAAAAGTTATGAGATCTCATGTAGAGCCAAGCTTCTATCTTTACACGCTCTAACTATAGGTACAAGACTTCACAAACACTACATCTTAGTCAAAATAATATGTGGCTTAGCCGTTTCGTTAACAATATTATCAATGTTATTGCATGTAAATGGTTGTATCATCTGAGAATGCGAAATGAATCTCAGTGCGTAGATAGAGAATTGTTAATATACTTACATAAGTAGATTTTACATCATAGTGGATATTACTCGGAAGTCGTGTGAGTGCGTTCGCTTCCTCGTTGCCACATCTAACCCAAGTTTATCTGTGGCACGTGCGTTGGCTGACTGGTCTGTTTACTTTTGTTTATTACGTAAAATAACAATAAAATATGATTTATTAACTTTTACTGGGTGTAAAAACCTTGGGGATACCATGTATATTATCCTACTTTTCTTTTTTGTGATTTTAGCCAATGTACAAAAATATAAAATTACCAACGCAATGCTCTATATTGCGTTCATTCAATTTTTTTTTGTAATAAAATAGTATTTAGGTTTGTTCAATAACTTACAATTATTGAAGTTAAATAACTTTAAATTGTTAGTTAAATAGCTTAAAATTGTTCGTATTGATGGCGAAATCAAAAAATGCAGGTGAAATGTACCTATACCGATCACCAGATAATATATCTAAGATTGCAAAATGCATATTACTTAACTAACTTTAGCGTTTGACGGTTGAAATTCTTTGTATTATAAATTTAAATATGATAATAACGATACTAATCAACTATATTTCCGACAAGCTGTATCGAAATTATAATTTAATTTATTTTGTGTGAGAAAACTGACGTACGGATGATTATAAATAGATTTTTTTCTTAATATACGTCTTTGTCGAGTAGTCTTCAATAATACAAGTTTTTGATTTATTACACTTTAAATATTAACATTAAAATAAATTAAAGTTTATTGCCCCTACGTAAGTGCAGTATTTTTTCCAGAAAAAGGATTTCCTCTTTAGGTACTAAATTTAGCGCAAAATAATTAATTTGTGTTCTAAAAACGCGATTTAAAAGTGAATGGATTTAAGTATAAAACGTAAAGAATTTTTTGTTTATTTTGTCAGTTATAAATAACTTTTTAGTTTTTTAAGGCAAAGTTAGAACTTGCAACGTACCTAAATGAAATAACGTTTTGAGGACAAAATTATTAGATGTTTAAGAGACAGTAATAAATTAATTATTTTATTTTGAGGATTCTTCTGAGGATTCACCAGAGTTTAATCCTTTTATGTATCATTATGATTTCAATATAAAGTCCTTTTTTCGCTCAGCCGGCCAAACAACAACCGGTTTAACAAATATCATCGGGTTAAGTAGGTCACTCAGGTATCTTCTATGTATGTATTTCATTATTTCTGATTCCATCCCGAAGCATCGTGTTTATTTTATTAACTCCCCAAGCAACTAGAGGGGTGTTATAACATCCCTGTATAGTTAAACGTGTCTGTGTGTTTGAGTGTCAATGTGTAAACGAATGGACCGATTTTGATGCGTTTTTTCGTTAATAAATAATAAAATAAGGTTTTTTTGTTATGAAATCGAAATAGAAACCCTGTTACGCATTTACACTGGTTCCTTTATACCATATTGATCGATTTACACCAAAGTCTTAGTTTTTTGTGAATTATAAACAAAATTATTTATGGCAATTAAAAAAATACATTATTACTTCCCCAATCCCAATACCCTCCGAATGCCCGTACCAACTTTTAAAACAACGCAATTTCCCAATATAAGTACTGATCAATCTAAATAATCACTACAATATTATTTTTATATAGGTAACCAATATCAGCATAATAAATAATATAGTAATCATACAGACAATCAAGCAATAGGCACAGAATAATAATAAAAAACTGTTTGTCTTCACATCACATTACTCACCTATAGATCAATTTCAAAAATAATGTACAATTCGGCCCCATTATAGTTTTAACATTAATTTATTCATTGTATATACCGTTATAACTTAGGTATAAGCGGTAAGCATGATTAATGGATTAGGTTTTTACTGTTGTTGTTATACAAACTAAACACATAGTAATCACTTCCCTTTTTACTAAGTACGTACTCATCTAATGGTAATCAAGGTAAATAAATCTTTCTGTTGTATATCTTATTTACATTCCATATATGTGTAATGTCTATGTAAGATCTTGAACTATTGGCTTCTACCGGCATTCGTCGTGGTCTTGTAAATTATGTGATTCTAAATTTAAACGCACATAAAAAGAAACAGTTTTTCTTTTTTTTGGGATCAGCTAATGGACCAGCCTGAGGGAATTCTTACACCGAAGAAAACATGAAATTGTCGTTTTCGTTTGTTATCATTAGAAATCGTTAAATCGTATCACTTACGTTCGGTTGGCAAAAGGAATATCCACGATCTAGCTGAATAATTATACCTAATATCATCTTCACGAAGCTTACTTGGGGTCTCGTCATATTGATTTTTAGGGCACTAATAGGTCGGAGCAGTCTTTATTTTACTTCAGTGAATCATTGGATTCATTGGCTAAAGCTATTGAGCCTTAGCCATTAAAAGACGATCGAATTACTCGCCTTCACCTTGCCATCCTAGCCGTGACGTCAAGCTGCCTAATCGGCATGCTACGAGCACGCTCTTTTATAGGACATCATACTAAATTAGAATGGACACCTAAGACGATACGCTCGGTACTAAGAATATGTATTCGTGACTGAAAATCATATGAATATCAGCATTTTGATTGAATTTTAAATCAAGTCAAATCACATTTTGCTTTCTGTTATTTTTGATGGTTTATGAACTACTAGGACATAAACCACGCTTCGCTTCGGGAAAAGTAGTAAAAATATATATAAGGCCTATGTCACCTCGGTTTTTCAAATCGGTTCGGTAGTTTCGGAGCCTATTCAACGCAAACAATCAAATCTTTCCTCTTTATAATATTAGTATAAATTACGTAGTGTTGTCCAATGACAACATGTTGAAAGCAATTCTGCGAAAATAAATTAAGGGTTACATCACAAGCACTTTCAATTCCAAATTATATCATATAAAATGTAGGTATATTATTATCATATAGAAGGTGTTATTCCGAACTCTTACAATACGAGTACAATGTAGGTCTCCAGTTTCCGAGACAAAAATAAAAGTAAAAGCGATTCTGAATAAACGAATTTCAATCAGGAAAGATGTGTAATTTACAATCACAATAAATAATTTTCATTCTACTTCCAAATACCTATAGTTAAAGCAAATCTATTTGTAAACAAAGTTTAGTTAAAGAAGGAACAAAAGTAACAAATATTCGTAATTTAAACTTGAAATTAAGTAAGAATCAATCAATGTCGGTTGTGACGTTGTATGTAAGAAGTGCGATAAATTATTTTTAATTTAACTACGTAGGTAAATCACTTGACAATTTTAAGTCAGAGTAATAAATCAACACTGATGTCAATAAAGTATTTAATTTACCAAATACTACCGCAGCCTGCCAATGATTTCAAAAGTAATATTTTCGATCGTATACTTCGATCGCATACTACTTTAGATAAATGCATTTTAACCGACTTCAAAAAAAGGAGGAGGTTCTCAATTCAACTGTATTTTTTTATGTTTGTTACCTCAGAACTTTCGACTGGGAGACCCGATTTTGATGATTTTTTTAAATCGAAAGCTGGTGCTTATCATGTGGTAGGACCACAAATTAGGACTTCAATTTGAGCGAGATCTGACAATGGCATCCATGAGAAAACCTTGTAAGTCTTAAAGCATTAAGTATGTGCGCGACAATTAGACGAATAACTCAGTGTCACGCAAACCGATTTGATGATTCTTTTTTTATTGTTAATGGAAAGGATGTACTTCATTTGAAGTCGGTTTTCCGTCTTCCTGTTCCCCCTATTATAAAAAAAAATATTATAAAAAATATAAAATGAAATGTTTTCACTTATACGATGATATTTTATATACTATTGTTTAACGTTTATACATGCAAGTAATTAAATTATTAGAAGAAAAATGGTACAGCTATTAGACATGTGTTAGAATAGCAATGGTGCCACCCACCGAGTATTAACGTAAACGCGCCCAATAACGCCACCCCAAAATCTGTATCCAATACCGACAGTTTTTTTGATCACTATTTTAAGGCATACTATACATTTCATGAAAGTTGTAGCCTAAAAATATTTTAGGTATGTATATTGAGAAACAAAAATAATAAAGTTTGTGTGCGTAAATAATCAGCAAACAGAATAATTGGATAATAACTGAGACGCGCCCGACACGGACGCCCGTCTCATAGTGTTGCGCTCCCGGCTACGTAAGTAAACATAATTATTACTTAAGACCAATGTACTTAAATAAAATGTGTATACCTGCATGCAAATGTGTAAATATAATAAATAATATATTGGTTTTCTGGATTCACATCTAATATTACCGTTTTGACTGTTTTTTGTGGTTTAATTCGAATTTTACCTTAAAGCGGTAATAGAAACATAATATTCATAAGTTGCTTCTAATACCGCCTCATGGCGTTGTTAGATGTTTTACAACAGTTAGTATTTTAGATTTTATTTCTTTTAATACGTTATTTTCGATGTTTCTTTTAACTTGTTTGATTCTTAAGAGTATATTACATAATTTGATCAATTAACGTCATAAATTTTGTCTCATAGATTTTCTTTTAAACAAGATTCGACGTAAGCAATAATTTTTAGTAATGTATGGCAATGTATTTTAAATAATATCTCATATCAAAATTAAGAAACTTTTTGATACCGAAAAATAATCATAGCAATGACATCCATCAAAACACGTTTGCAATAAAGCAGAAATTTTAGCCAGTTATTGTTTATTTTTGCTGTCGCTAATAGAATAAAGTAATCTTCATACTTAATTCTATTACCGACCCATACGGTCTTATCTATAGAAATCTCTTATTGTAATCGGTCCTTCGCACTATGTGGCTAGCCCATTTCCACTTCAGCCAGCTAATTCTTTGAGCTATGTCGGTTACCCTTGTTCGTCTACGGATCTCCTCATTTCTGATGCGATCACGTAGAGAAATACCGAGCATAGCCCTCTCCATAGCCCGCTGCGCTACTTTGAGTTTGTGGATTAGGCCAATAGTAAAGCACCACGTCTCGGATCCGTATGTCATCACTGGCAACACACAATGCTCGAATACCTTCGACTTCAGGCACTGAGGTAGTGTTTTGGACGACAAGATATGTTGGGACAGATGTTCGCCCTCCCAGTGATAGAACAAGTTTCCAGATTTGAGTATTATCGTGTCCTCCCCCTCTCTTCGGACTTCAGATAAACCCACAATACTCCAGTTTAACTTGTCTATCTCTTCTTCCAGCTCTTTCACCTTGTCATCGGTCCTCGTGTCCTGGTGTTATATGTTGCCAGGTCCAGAAGTCGTTTTTGAGATTGGTAGCTTAGCACCCCCTGCGCCGCCGTTACCATAGCCGCTACCGTAACTAGGAATAGTGGGGATGCCGGGGACTGGGGGCCGAGGCTTAGTTGTGGCTATATAAGGGGGTTGTAGCCGGTAGTCACCACGCTTGGCCAGTGCGTGTTGGTGACCGCAGTAGATGTTCTTAGTCCGCAGGGAGACGCTGCTACCCATCTCCTGGAATATCCTATTAGTCGCCTTTTACGACATCCCAGGAAGAAGTAGGAGTGGTGCTATTCTACAAAGTAGACCCGGCCCCACACGGGGGAATCATACCTATTTACAATGATTAAATTGGGGTTTATTTACAATGATTGAAGTTTTACGTATTGATTTTATTATTTACACAAGCCTTAACAGATGTCCAAAATGCTCCCCTCCTCGAGTGATGCAGAGTTCAGCACGTTTGCACAAATTGTCCTTTACGCGGTTTAGCACAAGAACACTTCACTTCGAACTTTATGAAAAGCAGTCACTATTCTTAATTTTAATTCGTTTCTGTTCGAATACTCCGTAGCATACACAACACTTTTAACCTCCCCCCACAAATAGAAATCCATCGGTGTGAGGTTCGGGGAGCGCGCCGGCCATGGCACAGGTCCTCCTCGCTCTATTCACCGATCACCGAAGTGATCATCTAAGTATATTATGTATGTCTGTAATATTATTTATTACCTCGTATCTTCCAAACGGCTGGACCAAATAATACAATTAAGATATCGTTAGATTCGTTTCGATAACCTAAGTATTCTTAAATAAGTGACATTAAAATGATGACAAAAAATTAATGGTGGCTGTGAGATGTCACTGTTTGAAGTACCAAAAAATAAAACTAATCGAATAATGAAATATGGGTATCAAACTAAAGAGCTCAGCATAAGGATTTCAAAAAGGTATAATATCATGATATCTTTTTTGATGGTAGGCAGCTTTTTAATTTTAAATTTATACTAGTTTAGTAGTCGGTAATAGAAACATAAAAGACGGTATTAGAAACAAACATCATCCATGCGTCGGTAATAGAAGCAATCGCTATTTTAGATTCAATTATTATTTATTAAATATTGTGTGATTTAATACTGAATTTACGTACTGAATATCATAGGATATTTAATCATGTTAAAGAATAAATTAAAACACCTTTTCTAGCATAACAACATATATCTAATTTTCTGAAGTTCATCCAAAGTCGGCTTAAACTGGCGGTAATAGGCGCGTTTACCTTACGTAATATATTGAAGGACGCGACAAGTGCACGTGGTTACATAATGAAAACACATTATAGGTACGCGAGGGGAGCTTTACAGCGCCTGATTGAATTTCTGGAGATGTTTTCCACGAATAACAAACAATATTTGTTACGAAATATTTCATACGAAATAAAGAAGTTTACATAATAATACCATAAAGAAATGGTAATGTATCACGTATAATATGATTTTATCACGCGGTCTTTACATGGCTTTTGTCTAAATGATTCTTTTGTTTTTTTAGAGGGGGAATTCTTCCATAGATACCCAAACCTACAGGTCGCGGGTTATGTGGGATTTGTACCCAGTAAAACCCCCTCGGCAGCTATCCCGCGCATATGGTGACTCTCTAGGATTTCTGGTGAATGCACTGGTACCTCTCCTGTAATCAGTAGTCCAGTCCTTCCACTTTCCTACTCAGTGTCATTACCGTCTACGAGCTGGATCAGCTCTCTACCGGTCCCGCTCGGCGGTCTTTTTCTTTACCATGCCGGTTTTGCAGAAGGAGAACACAGCTTTCCACGCAGCTTTCTCCGCCCGCAATAGTATCAGCGATGCTCTTCCCCGATCCGATCGACCAGGGCGCGCCGTTCGGTCGCCCATGCAGGACCAACAAAACATACCTCGAGCGTGTGCTGTGCGTCGTTCCGGTTCTCTCCACAGTGGTCCCATTGTGTTGTTGCCTCGCGTCCAATCCGATACAGATACTCACCGAAAGAGCCATGTCCGGTGAGGATCTGTCTCAGTGTGTAGGTGACGTTGCCTTCGCGTGTCTCTATCCAAGCTTCTCCTCCTTCAAGCGTACGCGCCACTCAACGAGTGTTTTCTAGTACCCCTGCACCTGAGTACTCCAAGCTCATTGGCTGTTACGTTTCCACTTCTGTGGCGAATGTCTAAATGTCTAAATGGCTCTAATCCCATTTTACTACATTTTCACCAACTATCTTCAATATGTCAATCTCAGTAGGTATTCTAATCTATCAATGTTGCAATAAGCGTATACTTATGTTCTTTTCCTGTTTTTATTGACCTGAAAAAATATTTGAACAAGTCCTATAAAAAAGTAGTGTGAATTTCTCTTTCCTTTTTTTAAAGTCGGCATGTACGTAATATACCTAAATAAAAACCAATTAATTTATTGCAATACCGTTTTAAGATACTCACATTTGCAGAAATGTTTTTACAATCTTTTATACAGAAAAATGACGATTTCCTTTGACAAAAGATGCTCTGTACTTATGAATGTGTCAAATTACATACTAAACTCGTACTTTGAAATGGCTTACGAATAAGGTGCAAACGTTACAAGACGTTGCAAAATTTACTATTTAGACACGCGGCAGCGTGTCAAGCCAAGTTCAAGCAAAGGAACTGGCTAGCCAGCGCCGAGTGTAATATTACACGAGCCACTTGGTGCCACTTTTGACCCTTTTATGACTCATAACCTCTTTAACGTAAACACATAAAACTACGTGTGTTTAATTATATCCATAAGGACATGTAGAAGCCCAAATTTCATGAAGCTATCTCAAACGGTTACAAAGATATGAAGGTTAAAAAGTCGTAAATTTTAGCACTGACTGACTGACATATAGTACGTAAATCTAACCTACTTCCAGATGACCTAGAAGGATGAAATTTGGAATCCAGCTCGATAATTGTGTGTAAGCATAGGAAAAAATCAAAAAATAGAAAAAAGTCGAAAAATAAGTGGTGTCCCCATACAAAATTTGTATGGGACCGAAGCAGAGCCATCTAGCGGCAGTGAAAAGAAAAACTTGGGTCCCATACTATTCTTAGCCAAATTGCATTTACATTGTGAGCCCGTTATGTCACGTAAAACTCGCACTAAGGCCTCTGTGCACGCGGGGCTCAATATGGCATACTTCAGCGCATGGAGTATTGAAGTAGAACGAGGGCCATCTTATATGAAGGGAAAGTTGAAAAGGTTTCCAGCTGTTTACAGAAAATAGAGTTTCCAATAATGGCCGTTTCTAAATGGCGCTAGTGTGTGACAGATATATGAACATGGCTGTTGTAAACGGAGTGAAGTTTGCTGAGTTATGCCACCCTAATCAATGGTGCTAGTGTCCGCCAAATAGATATTCGAACATAGCTATTGTAGACCGCACCGCATCCCTACCCGTAATTTTACGCGTTTTTACAGACACTTTTCCCTTTGCTGTCCCTCGCAGAAAGTCGTTGTAATGTGTTGTACCATGCGTGTTTTCCATAGAAGCTGATATACTTTGGTACACCATTAAAACCACAGATTAAAACAATGCGCGGTGAGGCAGATCTACGCTGTGTGGCGGTGCGCGGAGCAGTGTGAGAATCGCCTGTTTGTCATATTTAGCTAGATATTTAGTACTCGGCTAAATTGTATAAAATTAGCTGTATACCGAATATAACCATAACCAAATGCTCGTTCTTGTAAGCAGAATAACTTTTGAATTCAGTCAATCAGGATAAATATATTATGAATATAATTTTATATATGATAATATGGTTGCTTAAACTTATTTTTATACCAGTTTTAGGGACTCTTCAATGATCATACAAATATTCGACTCACCGTAAAAGCTAATGTTTTTCCGATTCACTTTCCAGTTTATGGTCATCACTATTTAATTTACACCCGAAACTGGTCATCCATGAAACGTCTATTTAGTCTCTAAGATTTGTGGACAGGGTATATTTTTCTTTACAAAAAGTAATGATATCCCACCAAAAACATAAATGTAAAAAAGGAGAGCCAAGTTCAATACAAAAATTATGCTTGCAAAAAGAATGGAGATCTAAATGAGTGCCAAGTTCTAATCAAAATCGAAATATGTATTTGTAGGAACAAAATAACATTATGAACAAGTATTAAACTCTATTTCTTTGCTTTATTTGATACCTATAACAATTGCTGTTATTTAAAAATGTGAGATCTTAAAGTAGGTTAGATTTGACTTGGCCAGTTTTCATTACATCAGTCATTTTATAAAGTTATTCAACATTTAAAAAACTGGCCAAGTCAAATGTAACCTACTTTAAGATCTCACATTTTTAAATAACAGCAATTGTTATAGGTATCAAATAAAGCAAAGAAATAGAGTTTAATACTTGTTCATAATGTTATTTTGTTCCTACAAATACATATTTCGATTTTGATTAGAACTTGGCACTCATTTAGATCTCCATTCTTTTTGCAAGCATAATTTTTGTATTGAACTTGGCTCTCCTTTTTTACATTTATGTTTTTGGTGGGATAATATTTTTTCTGAAACGATAATTGGACGTATAAATAGATAATATGGTACTACGTAGCACTCACGAAATCTCTGATGAAAGTATGGAAGCAGCCGTACCTAGTCAAAACTGAGATAGTAAGTTTTTGCTAATTTACATAACTTCATAAGATTACGAATATTACGATAATGGAATTAACACATAAGATCAGCTAAAATTCACAAGCGAATGCTGAAACTGTGTTGGTATTCGTAATCTTTAAACAAGCATTATTAGCAAACTCGTTGTAGACCTTTATCCACTGTGGGTAGGTAGGACTTAGACATACATAATTTGCTTAGATACGTATTTTGTTATCGCAAGTTCTAGTAATATTTCCACTAAAGATTCACCATTGAAAAACAATATTTTAGGGATAAAAACACCAATAAATATTAATGAGTTGCGGATCAGCCCAGAAGTTGACAAAGTGCCTGAAAATGTCGAAACATTTTTTTGAATAATGTGAAACGTGACGCACGTTATAGCCTTGCTATGATGCGCCTTGGCAATATGTTATTTCGTAATTCGTAACTAGTACTGCGTGAGCGCCGAATATAAGGAAAGCTAGATACTCGTATGGTGTGTTGTCCCTTCAAGTAAAACTAGTCGACCGTTGAAGGATAATCGCAGTGTTAAGGTTTACCTCAGTGCCGGCCCGAGCATTTCTGGCGCCCTAGGCGAAAAACTAAAACGGCGCCCCCTTAAGAAAATTTTGTAACAAAACAATAAAGTAAACAAATAAAGTGTGTAATTTTTTATCAAAATTTATTACCATAAACAAGATAATTTGCCTAATAATGTGTTAATAATGTGTTTTTTAACTAGAATGTGTTTTCACCAGTTGAGGCTAGGTTGTGATGACTGCGTGCCTTTGTTAGAACTAGAACAAATCTGTGGAATTCTCATTCTGACCATTTTAAATAAAATAAAACTTTTTAAATAAAATAATTAAAAAAATTAAGATATTTTGTCCAACGCGTTTCATCTAGTGCAAACTAGTTTTAAGTTCAATATGAATCAAATAAATATTCATTTTTAAATAGAAAGAAATTCTAGGTCTTCAAAGGTATGTGTGGCATTAAAAATAATATTATTGAAATACTACTGAAAATGAATGAAATGAACTAGCTATAACCTGCTTTGCGCTGTTACCAATGAACTAATATACTACTGGCTGTTACATATTTAAGTATACCTTTTTTGCTGTATTAAAGGCTAAAACTTAAAAAAAAAAACATTTTCACGGATCATAAAGTTGCTAAAATTTATTTGTTTGCCTTAATTTTGGCAAGAATGGTATCGATCTCCTCAATCCTTACTGTATAGACCACGCCAGAAGCCTTTGAAAACGGTAAAATGTGAAAAAAGTAATAGTAGGATGAAACTCATTGGGAAAGGAAGAGAATATAACAAAAATGAAATTAAAAGTAATTTACGGGCGATCAGAGGTCGGGAAGTGGAGGGGGTGAGTGCGTAAAAAACGGTTTATCTCGATTTCCGGCAAAACTACAAGTCCTATGGAATAAGTTAAATGGTAAAGTTGTAGGTAATAAAAAGATCTAAAACTTTTGTAATTACACTTTTTTCACGTACCTTAAAAATTTATGTGAAAAATACAAATAACCAAGTTTTCGGTTTTTCATTTTTATCTTTTACATTTTTTTTTCACGGATAAAAACATTATTATCTTTGTTTTTCCCAAATACATTGTAATTTTTTTGATTTAGAATATTTCTTTTTTCACCTTATTTTGAATTAATATCGAAAAAGCACCCTAATTTTCAATCGAAAATTCTCACGTCAAAATGTTGCTTTTTAAAAAAAATCGGTACGCTTTTTGTTCGTTGAAATGTCTACTTTCTGATGGTATAAAAATATATAACTACATTATTTGGTTTCAAAAATTATCGAGTCTTTGATGAAGTTGAGAACTTCACTAGACTTTCTTGTAGAATATTGTCATAATTTTAATAGATATAATAGAAAAATTACGGTCACAAGGCAGTAAGCTAATTTTAATTAGGTACAAAATTAGATATTTTCACAGATGTAATTAATTTTTGTGCGGTATTATTCTTTTTCTTATAGGCAATAGTCGGTAGTTTGTAATTTTCCCTACACTCTGTTGCATTAAATTATAAATTCTCTATGACAAAAAACTATTTCAGCTAGGTATATACAGGGTTCTGGAGCAGCTTTGGTAGTTTTATTCTGCATGTTATCCACGTTATAAAGATATAACGTTATATTTAATATTTTTGTCTGTGTAAATCTTTCATTGATTAAAATAAAAATAAAAATTTCTTAGTATCGGTCCCGCCGATTTGCGCCCCCCGAATCCCAGCGCCCTAGGCGGTTGCCTAGTTCGCCTATATGGACGGGCCGGCCCTGGTTTACCTGCTAGGACGATTGACACTTGAGCAGGTCATCCTGAAAAGTTATCAGTTATCCGGGTTTCTGTACTTCCGTTTTTACTGCCGTAAATTATGTAATTATCGGTGATCTTCTCTTTATTAGTATTTACGGTGATTTACGGCCAATTTATTTTATCTATCTGTCTTACGTCCAATTAAAAATTTTGCAATAGGTGGTAGGTAATATCTGTAACTTCATTTTTGCGTTTCAATTTCACTTTTTCAAAAACTATTAATTTCTAATAATCTAAGCGCAACGCTTCCATAGTTAGATCTAATCTTCACATTTTTTGTCGAGTATTGGGAATATGGTAGAAATTTAGCTGCAGGGGTCCACCGGAACCAGCTAAATTTTGAAAGTGGTCTATGAGAAAAAATGTCTGAGAACCTCTGATTTAGACCTATTCGATTCTATTTCACTTCTACCATTATACATTATAAGTCGATACTAAACGATTGTCTTAATGCAAAAAAATATAAAAAAAGAATTTAATGTATATTATGTATTTATATATTGGAATATTTATAAGATGTATTTGAATGTGTCTTTAAATTGGTACAATGCCAAGGAGGACTGGAAACGATTTGTTGCAATTTAATGCCTTTTAAGTACTTTGTTTCCAAGTCACTTGCGCGCGATGCCAAGGATTTCTTCTTATCAAGAACAAATTGTTATGATAAACAAACAAAAAGCTTTGGAATGGGGACCCGTCAGCAGTTATGTCTGTATAGGTATAGGTATCGAACAATGTGGACACAATCACTTCCTCGTCCGCGATGTATCCTGAATTTTGATTCAAGAATTTTAAAGGAAGATAAATTTTGTCACTCGGACATGCGAGCTACGATTTACACATTTAAAACACATGCAAAATAACTACTTAGGTACTTACTTTCCGTATCTTTGTATCGATAGATGAACAAACGAGCCACCATCGTTTGTCACAAACTTTAACGTTAACATTCGGCCAAACGATAATTATTTGGAATTTTCAAAAATATACAAACAAAGTAGATTTCTAAATTATATTATGAGTGGTTTGCTTTGTTAAAGTAAGGTTACATGTCACTTAAAGTTAAATTTAACCTATATAAAATACGAAACTGGGTTACAAAGGTCACGGTTAGGTTAAGTTTCGACTAAATTTTATTAGTTTATTAAGTTTTGACTAAAGCTTATTTGTCAAAACCAACCCAGTTTCGTATGTTTCGACGGTTTAACTTTAACCGAATGTAACTACAATCTTACCTTAACCTCGTGATGAGAAACCCACCCTAATTATGTCAAATGATAGTACTTATGTTATTCTATTAACAGTTAAGCACCCAGGTAATTACTATTTAATATGTACGTTTTTATATTTAAAAACAACATTTATTATTTTGGTCGAAACTCAGTTTGGGTAACCCATAGATAACTAACGCCAATGGAATTTGGAATCGAAAATTTAAAGCGTCGACCAAAGGCGCTGAAAGACAATCTTGCTGTACATCTTGTTGTTGAAAATTATTTATACTTTATAGGATTTATACTAATGCAGGATTTTATTTTATAACTATTTCTTATTTTAAGTGTATTTGTTTTATTTATGGAACTAATGCAGATATTAAACAATTTTCCTGTTAGCCAAGATAATATATTACTGGCGCCCGCGCCGACGGCCTTTGAACTTGTAGTAGGTATATAAAAAATTGGGAAAAAGATTCGCCGCATAATTTGTTACGGGTTTATACAAACGATTTTGTCTTCATAAGTAATAATCGGGAATACCAAAACCATCATTTTTAATCAATTATCAAACATTTTTAAAACATATTTTTACTTTGGAGAGTTTGGAGCCAAAGTTAAGATTGGCTAAAAGAGAGTAGAGTCATGTGGGGCAAGAGTGCGCAATTTCTATTTAGGCCTCTGGAAAAAAGAAAATAACAAAAGAAATGTAAGTCATATTGGTAACATATTTATTGTTTAACAATTTCAGTAAGTCTTATTAAGTCCCAATGTCTTACATATCTAACAATAACTAAAAATAAAATGGGCTCTGAGTTAAGATTGGCTAAAAGAGAGTAAAGTCTTCTGTGCTATTAGTACTTTCCTGATGAATGTATAAGTTATAGCTTTAATAATTATAAATATTAAATTAATTAATTATTTATTATTAGCTATTAATAAATAATTATTAATAATAATTACTTATCTTTAGCCACACATGCGAAAGATTTAACACACACTAAAATACAATAATACACCCAAAAATGTCATTGGTCCTTCAATATCGGCTAGACAAGAATTGTGTAATATTTCTACTTATTACTTGAATGCTCAATAAAATTTTCCAATGTATCACACACAGTCTACCAATCCGCTTTTAGCCAGTTTAGTGGACAATGTCCTTAACCTCTCAAACTGGAAGACCCGAAGCCAGTTATCGGCTGTGATGATAGTAATACATACTTTGCATTATACTATGTTGTGAAGATAACCTAATTGTTGGAGTTGGATTGTAACATTATTTTGTACATAGTATCTATCAATATGCAAATGTATCTTGATGAGGGTTTTTCGAGTTGGTTTATTCGAATTCTAATTGATGATGCTATAGGAAAAACCAGTATGCTTGGACGTTTCAATCGAGTGCCGTAAGTACGACGATACTCTTTAGTCTTTGCAGAAGGATTTTGCCAGGTGGAAGAAGTTTGCCAGGGTGTATTGTCAGTAATGGTGTGTGATAAGCCTTGATAAAAGATCTGAAAGGGCGCGATGACATCTATCAACAAGCTAGCATTTCGTTTGTCTGGTACTGTAAAAGGTTGGAGTACCAGACATTGACCAGAAGTTCGATTCTATAATTTGCTTCAGTTGGAGCGACTTGTGAGAAGCATCACTCAATTTCAGATAAGCTTCTTAATTTTACTTTCAGCTAAATAATAGTAGATAGGTATTAGGTAACTCAGGTTAACTACTCTACTACTAATCGGTTCTAGGTTTATGCAATTCTGATACACTGGGAATAGGTTAGAGATGGAAAAGCCCCCTCTTCCATCTTTAAAAAGTCATCAGTCTTTCTGGGAAGCGAAGTTATACGTATTTAGGAGTCTTATACCTTGGGGAAGGGAATTAGGAATTAGAAATGGAATTAGGAAGAGGAAAATAATGGTTTTTATGAAGAGGTACCAGACTTTGAGGAAACATACTGTCTATATGCCCTTCGACAGACATTCGCTTTATAGGTAGAAGCTAGTGAACGTATGTAAGTACGTTTACTAAGAATACCAATACGTTCCATCTACTAAATTATCCCTTCCCTTTGAGTTCCAGTACTCTCACTTTACACCTGGCAAGACCACCACAAACATTTATATGCCTGATCAATTTTCAAACCATTGACGTAGACGATTACTGTTAAGCTATTTCCCTTGTCACTGTCAATAACATGTCCTTCAGTTATGGTGCGTAAGAGGTTTGAGTTCCGCTTTGGACCACGCTTCGATGTTATTTTGTATTCGCGAGTGCGGGTTTCCGCTTGCTGATATTATTAACATTCGACCCCGAATTGTCCGACTAAACCACGTTCGTAGTTGATTATCCTCCAACTGGTCGGCTATTCTCCTTTGTCGATAAAATCAGATACAGAGTTCCTTATTCGATCTGTGGCAATTATTGAGGCAGATGGTTGCTGTTTGGCGGTTGATCTATTCATGATCGGGACAAATGAAGGAATGAAACAAATAACGTTTATATGTATTATTTAGTATTCAAAGCCACCTAAATACGGCTAAAAACTATAGCATTATTATTTAAAAATCATACCCACTTTAATAGGAATTGGGAATGAGATTTTGTTTTCTAAAACCCGCTTTCTTTAAAAGTTTACTGGAAGTGTTAAGCCTAATGAATAAAAAATTATAAATATTTGCCTAAAATTATCCTTTGAGGAAGTCCACGGAGAGTATATACTATGATAAAACTCAAAGGGCAAATTTTCTGTACATTGAATATTTTTTAAAAGTTTCGATTATGTGGCACTTCAATGACGTGTTAGAGTACAAAATTTTTTTTTTTAGAATTATTGTCTGTCTGTCTGTCTGTCCGGGCATCACATGAAAACCCTTGAACGGATTTCGATGAAAATAGCTAAAATTGTTACTAATACTCCGGGTGATATTTTAGTACACTTTTTATTCTGGAAAATTAAAAGGTTTCCCTGGGAAACGTGATGAAAGTTTGTATGGAAATTTTAAAACATCAACCGATTTGCATCAGCAACAAATGTTTCTTACTTAAATTGATGGAACAGGTGTTTTTCACTTTTTCAAAATTTTGCAAGAAAAAGAAAAAAAAAACAAATTAATGTGAATATATTACTTATTTTTCAGAACCTGCTCCTAGAGGAATCCTTTGTGATTATATCGTGGGTTTCAGTATATAAATTACTAAATATAAGTACTTCAATATAAATTCACCGTTTTTTTAAATGTTTGTCTGTAAGAGGTACAAATAAGGTAAAACATAATTTTCGTACGCGAAACTGAGGGCAACAGCTAGTATACAATATTTTAATATTATTTTCTTTTATCATGTTATATTCGTGTTTTGTTCGGATACAATTTTTTTTCAAGATACAAAGTTTTTACGTAAGTAAATTTTATTTACGTCAATATCCGATTTGAGGAATTTGTTTAACTAATTAGTATTACAATTTACAACAAGTTTTCCCGCTACTGGCGCGGTTAATTATTCGTAAGATAAAACAGGAATCTATGTATCCGGTGCGAAGTGTCATAATAATTTCTACTAATTCTATAAAGTTATACATCGATGACGAGGTTACTCATCTCACGTGTACGTAACAGCCAATCATTATGAGGAAATCTGGGGTAGGTACCTACAACCTACAACTGAATTCTTAGAATTCTTGCGGTCAGCATTATGGTCTTAAATATTGCCAAGCTAGAAATCTGTAATTTGGTATGGATATGCATCATATACTTACATAATATTTATTAAAACTCCAGAATCGTAGAATAAAATATTAAAAAACATTTTTGTTCTCCTGTAGATTATGCTTGCAGGTAACGTGAGGATGAATTTTTTATTCATCGCGTACCCTATAGTGTGTGGTATCGTTGAAAAGATCTTCCAAAAATATTATGGGTCTTCCAACACCATTTTTGGAATTAGGGGTCCCTTTGCGAAATATTTGGCTACAAAGTGCTAATTTTGGTTAATGTCCCCCGCTGGGTAAACGATTGGAGTTGGACAAGTGAAAAAATTCTCAAAAATAGGTTTTATGATGAATTTACAAGGACAACTATCACGGCCATGTTAGCATTAGTAGTTAATGAGTAATAGTTGATGAACTTACTACTTCGGAACTGTACATTGCGCGTGGCCTGACATGCACTTGTCCAATTTTTTAATTATTGTTTTAGAGTTCATACTTAAATATCTGCATCAAGCTATAACAAGAGAATTATCTTCGGTATAACGAGCAGTAGATGTAGTGTCGATTCAATTACCTCTCAATCGAATAAATGAAGACGAGTCGTTTGGCGGCTGACTCATGCTCAAGGGTGGTAGCTATCCAGGCTAACCCCATGGAGAAATAATAATAGTAATAATCGTATTAATTAACAATTCAAATCAATATTACTAAAATAATCTTTCCGAGGAGCCCTACCACCAGCGTGCCCGTTTTAGTCGCCTCTTACAACATCCATCTGGCGTGGGATTGGGGTTAGTATTCTAAGCCGCCCCAGCCATAGTGTAGGTACTTACACAAGTAGTTTACAAAAATTAAAAAAAAAATCCCTACCACCAATACATAAAGAAAATCTTTTAAACGTACCTATGTAGGTCTCTTAAAAAGAAGGCTGCGTGATTAGTGTTCAAAGAAGTACCTACCTAAATGGTGCTAAAAGTTTGGAGTTTTAGAATCTGATTGAAGTAATAAATAACTCGCGTGCTTTCATTCGGCGAATGAGTCACGAAGGTTATGATGTTCTAGTCGTAAACAATGCAGTGGTTGGAAGCAAGAATCAGCTGTGTCAACAAGAACCACTTGCGAAACCAAGCCTCCTGCGTCATAAGGCTAATTTTGATATAACAGAACATCGCCATTGAATAATATTACACTCTCATTAACCAAAACTATTATTCACCAACCATACATGCAAGCGGCGCTGACGTTAGTGACTAGTGTTGTTACTTCGTTAGCTCAAGTGTTAATTCACCGGTGAATGATTTTGATCAGTTCGATAAGTAGGGCATGTTCATGACTACTGACTAATTAAGACTAAGTTAGTTAGTTTATTTATTCACCGACTGCAAAAAAGAAGGAAGTTCCCAATACGGTTGCATTTTTTATGTTTTTACCTCAGAATTCCGTCATTGAACCCATTTGAAAGATTGTTTTTCTCATATTTAAGAAAAAATTCTATAAGTATTGAGTTCTTGTGATCGCATTCATAAGGAATTAAGGGAACTTCTCAAATATTTATGATAAGTATAGTATACATAATATGTTGATTTTGATACCGATATGTTTTTTGAGGACTTGCAAGTCGATTTTTTTTATTTTCAGGAACTAAATGGATAAATCTAATAAAGGGACAAAAATTACAAAACGGACAAAAATAGATTTTAAGATAAAACCATGATAAAACAATCATTCTTAATACGAATACATAATTTCGTGATCTTATCTCAGAATATTATCGCACGAAGAAAGTTTTTTAAGTTAACATTAAGAACGGCTTCGTTATATTCACAAACATGTAGGTAAATCACGTATTTTAAAAACATTTCACAATCTCGCCAACTATATAGTAGGTGGTGCGCACGAAAAATGACGTTGCAACGTTTTGTGACGTAAAAACTAAAAATAAGATATCTACCTTAATTAAGTAACCATTAACACTAATTGGTGGGAAATGCTGCTGATATTTACTTATACATATTAGGGTCTGGTAGCAGCATAAGCTGATTGTTTTTTGTTTGTATAAGTATTTACGTTGATCGTAAGTAAATAAGTAATATTTGCTAACAACCAATAAACAAGTGTTTGAAGGCTTGAAGGTTGAAAATGATGGCGAAGAGCGGCTATAAACACTTTTGATAACAATAAAATAAGCTGACTAACGCCCCAACTCAGAGTCACTAATGTCCCGTCCACACGTATTAAGTAGATAAGTAGTTAAGTAAATTTTAACTAAATTTTAAGTGAATAATTTTAAGTGCCCGTCCAAACGTGTTAAGTGATAAGCCCCGCCCACCTACTTAACAGAAAAATAGAAAAAAAAATATTTGTTTACTTGTGTACTAAATTACTTTACTACTTAATTACTAAAATGTCCGTTTACACGTATTAATTTACTTAAAATTTAGTTAAATTTTAGTTAACTACTTATCAACTTAATACGTGTGGATGCAACATAACGGTTACTTGAATTGTTCCTTAGTAAAGAATCACCATACAAATTCTGTATTAAGGAGCGATTTAAGTAACCGTTAGTGACTCTGAGTTGGGGCGAAAAGTGTTTTGACTGAGTCACCTTATTTATTTTGTGTTAAATTAACTTTATACAATAACCTTTAAAATTATGTGCCCTTTAACCTAGAAGAAACACTGATGATGTCGAGCGAGATTATTTGGGTAAGGTCGAAT
This sequence comes from Thymelicus lineola, assembly GCA_963932265.1. NCBI lineage: Eukaryota > Metazoa > Arthropoda > Insecta > Lepidoptera > Hesperiidae > Thymelicus > Thymelicus lineola. Next base: position 8,170,641 of record OZ010686.1, read on the forward strand.
TGGTCTCATAATATAACATAGATGTTTTAGAAAAAAAAGTAGTATAAAAGTATCGTAAAAGTTAAAGACTTCAAAAGACGCTCAACTTATGCCACTATATTTCACTTTTCGTAATTATCAATTAAAAGATTAGTTTATTTTTTATTATTTACTGAATAATCTGTCGATGAAAACACAGTAGTAGCTAAAATCTCATAACACTTGAAGTTGAGGACACCATCAAAATACCTAAGCATTTTTGGCGACCTCACCCATTTAGCGATTCCTTTTTATTTTCTACCTTTCCTTTTCTTTTTATTCTTTTTATACCTGGTGTTATAGATGCATGCACGGTGGCAGCATTGCGTTGCAGCGTTGTTATCACTCAATTGCCAACACTGTTACTATAACGTATATCATCTATCTATTTATCTAAGAGCCTTGTAAATTGAACCGCTTCTTACATGATAATTGATACTATTATATTAATATAGTAATATTAATGTAGTTTTGCTAATCTTTTACATTTCTTGACCTTTGATATTAAAATACGGCGCCAATAAATGACTGATTGTTATCCTATCCCATGTTCAATTCCCGCGCGACACGTGACGAGATGTAATAAGTTGCGGATATGGTAATATTTTATATATATTTATTATTTACCAGACAAAAACGAGTTTATTTGTCTGTTAGTTTGTCATACGCGTCTTACTCTGCATTCAATTTAGAAAATGGATGTAGTTGTTCGGTGTACATAATTTAGGTACCAATTGATGGTCGTATGCCATGATTTTTCCGACATAATTGTGTATGAAATTTACAAAAAAAACAGAATATAGGCTTTTAAAAGAAAAATCTACACGAAAATTCTGTTATTAAATAACAGGGCATGTGTTTTCCACTTGGTAGTCAAACATTTATCGTACGGAACTTTCTTACCCGATTTGTTCTTGACTGATATTGTTACAGAAGTCACTTTATATCTTTGTTCGGCCACGTCGAAGTAAACTGAGTATAATCTATTAGTTAGTGCTAAACATATTTGATATGAACATACGTACAGACACGAGCATTGTAATAGTATTGTAAACATCGGAAAACTACTGTGTTAATATTATAAAGTGCATTCCTTTCTTTTGTCCTGATTTGCTTTTGTTGAAAGCGTGATCTTTTAGCTGAGCATGCCTAATTATTCCTACGTTTCGCGTCACGGTGATGAGCTCATCACCGATGATGAAAGAGCTGTTCAGTAGTCATAGATCATCGTGAAATGAATGACGCAAGGTAATGGTGTTCACAATGGTTAATATTAAACGAGAAATTAAAAAAACAGTAAATCACTGTGCAAGCCAAATGTGCAAGCCAAAGATCGAGTAAGTTACTCGAAGGAAGGCCAACGCATTAAACTTATTTTCTCTCCAGACATCTGTTTATGGAGACATTGATGATGTTAACTTTGACTTGTAATTGTTAACTTAAGTACTTAACTTATAATATTTCTCAGAACCATAATCATCCTAAATGTAGTCAGGTTTTGCCCGACACCTCTATTAAACCTAATATATGACAGGCATAAACAGGTCAGTGCTTCCCGGCCATACTACATATTCCTACGTATGTTGGATAAATGTAACCTTTGAATGGCATGTCATTGTAAGTATGCACCAGAATTTGAAGGGTTAAAATTAAAGAGCTCACCATAAGGATTAAAAAAGGTATATCATGATTGTTTTTTAGACAGCAGGCGGTTATTTTAATTTTTAAATTTATGCTAGTTTAAATATCCGTGATTTAATTTATACTAGCGATCTGCCCGCGGCTTTGCTCGCATTTTCTGTTTTTTTTTAATAAGTTTTTTTGATTATAAGTACTCTACGTGTTATTCCAGACCATGGCCTACACGTGTGCTAAATTTCATGAAAATCGGTTCAGTAGTTGTTGCGTTAAAGAGTAACATATCCTTACAAACTTTCACATTTATAATATTAGTAGGATCTGTAATTCGCCATTACTTTAACCAACCTTTCATTCGTTGCACACGATATCTTAACAGACAAACTAATTGCTACAGCCTAAAAAAATGTTCTCTAAGTGACCAACATCTTTAAATACATACGATTGTAACTCGCAAAACAAAACAATTATAATGCAGTTTTGGCCTCCAGACGTGCATTAAGACGTTGTTTGTTCACTCTGCACCCATATGATCATAATAATATGTCATGGCGTACGCACTGCATCTATTGCTACCGAACCCTCCCAGCTTCGCCTTGACCCAACTCTGCTGCCGTCGAAAATACGAATAAATAACACTTATCAACAACGCAGGTGCAACAACACGTAGGTACTATCATTTGCTTGAAAAACAATAATTTTGTAATGTGGACTGTTTTGAAATGCATTTACGTCAGAGATACTGCAGAAATAATCGTGGGTTGAAATTACATTATAGAGGTTGATAGCTAAGCAACTTGAAATTGTGTTACGTCAATGGCTCAGAAACTTGCTGATGAGTCCAGCTAAAGTGCGCGTTCGAAATGTAAGATTGTGCCGTATTTGGCTTGCAAGTTTTTTGTATAGCGTAAACTAGATGACATATATTTTGTGTATTTAACTTGAACTATTTATGTAAGAATTATCTTCAAGTAACCCAAGTCGTAATTGTATTAAGTATTTATTTATTTAGTTTAATTAATTAACACGGTGAAAACCAATTACACTAATTAATACATACGTTTACAGCTTACTTATTAATTTGAAAAAAAAGCAAATACAATAAAATCATAACTAAAAAAACAATAATAATAAAAAATCATATAAAAAAATCATTTTACAAAAATTTTAAAAGCAGAAAAAAAATTGTGCTGATGTGTACATTTATGCTTAGCTTTATAACCTAAATATTATATGTTTGTTTTATGTGACAACTAGTGGATACTCGACGAATGCTACAACGTTAAAAAAGAAATAGGTACATAATTTCGGGAAAAAATTATGTGGGACCACATGACAAGCACCAGCTTTCGATTAAAAAAAGAATCATCAAAATTGGTTCACCCAGTCGAAAGCTCTGAGGTAAGAAACATAAAAAAATACAGTCGAATTGAGAACCTCCTCCTTTTTTGAAGTCGGTTAAAAATGACCCTGTTGGTAGTTACTGTCTGTGAAGTGGCGGTTCTCGGATATAGTTACTGGCAAGGGCAGATATCTATGTGATAGTAATAATTATCTATACTAATATTATAAAGAGGAAAGATTTGATTGTTTGCATTGAATAGGCTCCGAAACTACCGAACCGATTTGAAAAATTCTTACACTGTTGGGAAGCTACACTATCCCCGGGTGACATAGGCTATATTATATTTTCAAAAAAATTAGGGATCCTTAATAAAACTCCAATAATGTAACCCAAGGTGTAAAAAAATAAGAAAACCGAAGCAAAGCGAGGGCAGTTACTCGTAATAAATATATTGTTATGTGCTAATAGTGCGAAGGTGAGAGTGAGTGAGCGTGTGTGACTGTTTATTAATTATTTATGGACGTCATTAAATCCAATGACGTGTAGCGGCCTCTTCGAAGTATTTTGCTTACTTACCTGACCGATAATCCTGTTTTCTCTCTAAAACTATGCGATTCAGAAAAAAAAACACAAATTGCATACAGATTATACTCTACTTTATTTTCTTAAAGACAATAAAAACTATTTAATCGATTAATAAATTAGCAATTATATTATTAGATGTTATTATGGTTTTGCCAATTATATTTATTGTTAGATATAACTGGAATGACAACTTTATTACGTTCATTAATCAATTGAATTTTTTTATCATGCTTAAATAATGTTCTAAAAAATATGTTGAAAAACAAAATTACATTGCTATTAAGGATACGGATTACGGACACTTATGTTAATTATCTAGGTATAGTAACATTTCCCGAGGTTTTTCCTCAGGCATTTCCTATAATCTATCTTTAAAACCGTATTTACAGTAAAATGTTATCTGCTAATTAGTCGGCTTATAATGTTTACCCTGGAGGTTTGGCTTCAGATAAAACTGCAAATAAGTATTATGGTCGTGTTTACGTGTTGTTTATTTGTGTCTAATAAATAATGTGGGAATAAAGCATTATAGTCTAGGTACCTACTTTAAAGTTTTGTTCTTAATAATAATTGCAGCCAGACAAGCTATAATTATGTGCTCTTCTAATATTAAGGTCGCCGTTATGTTTTGTCCAAGTTGTACCTGTACAATCTTTTAAAAGACGCCATAGGATATATCTTACAATAGGTTAAAAATGATTAAAATGAAGAAGGATACAATACAATAATTTCTCACAGAATTAAAATTCAGTTAGATTGAAATTTTGTTATCTCCATAAGATTTGTAATGGAGCTTAAAATGTCTCTTTGTTATCGGCTTAGATAGGATAGATATGTAGGAAGAGGTATATTATCTATATATATGTACTGCTATTAAAATTATGCAGGTTTAAATATAAAAAAAAAACTAAGAACTCTACGAGTCACACCAACATTTAGTATTATAGAGGAGGTACGACAACTTAATAATATTCAAATAAGTATGTGTGATCGATACATTATCTCCGCATTCCAAAATTTATAGCCAAAAACAATCGGGAGTTAACAGGATCATTTATTTCTTTTTTTATCCGATCCTGTTTTATATGTGTATCCAACCAGTACTTATCTTGGTAGTTATGTTAAAACATCCACTTATAAACAGAAATAAAGTGCTTAAGGACTAACGTGACAGTATAGGATGTCTTATAATTCGTTGGTTTACTTCGAAATTATCTATACACAATGTTTTACTGCCTAAATATGGGGCAGTGAAAAAGGATAATAATTTGACCATAAAAAATAAGGCATCTAATAAAAGTTGTAACTGTATGATTTTCAAATTTGGGGTTCGACAATGTTTTCGAAATTATATCAGGTATATATAAAAGAAATTACTGCATTTAGTTTAAAACCGCCTTTTCTAGGCATTTTTGAAACAAACCGTCTCTAAAATCCCCTGTGTGCGGCGGGCCTATTATGAACTTTTATAAAACCATTCATGTTCCAGGCAATTCATTTTTCGGGCTTTAAACGACGTATGATTGGCTAAAAAGTGTCACGTGACCGATTTCGTAACATGAATTTGACGTTTACACTGGAACTTGGCTGGAATTAAGAGTTCATAATAGACCGTAGATGGGCAGAATGGGCAGATAAATTTATGAGATCAGATAAATTTGAATGCATAACATTAATCGCACCTTCGGTGCAACAAAGGCACGACAGCTTTTTTTGTAATTTTACATGAGAGGACTTTAAGATTTTTTCACATTCGCATTTATTTTCATATTACTGGATTACTATCTGTAATAGGTTAAAAATATATATACTATTAATTGTTTATAGTTTTTGCTATAGTTTCACGTAAAATGCTTGTTTTATAGACAATTTGGCATACTAACTCAATTTTACAGTTTTGGCTATTTGTGACTTTGTTGCACCGAAGCGAAGGTGCGATTTGATAACATTATCTGTCGTGGATGATTATGATATCATATTTTGTCATTACGAGTATAATGCGACCCGCGACACAGGGAATCCCACGGAAAGATTAACTTGTGAGCGAGTGTCAAAGAAGACTCAAATCAAAGTATAATTATTAAACTTCTGCATAAAATTTGCCTGCAAAAATAATTACAAATTATCCTTTGATCAACAAAATCGATGGAAATTTTACTTTAGGTCGTTTTTTTGGTGTCCTGTCATCGCTGAGTTTATGGTCGACAAATTTATTTTTTAAACATCTGCGAATATTCGGCGTTACTGTGCAGTGTGCACGTCAATAATATGTCGTCAAGGTTCGGACACGCGTGGGCTTCGCGTTAGTAGACCGTGTCTCCCGTTGCGTCATTCACGGAGGACGTTAAATACGTCAAAGTAACGCCTGCTCAAGTTACTTCCAAATTGTACACGAATTAACGTAAGGGATCGTGTTTAACATAGTGTTGTGTTTCTCTGTAAAACTCTGTAAACATTTTTCTGTAAAATCAATTTATCAAATAAAGGTGAAAAATTAAAAATAATGTTTTTTTCAATGTAACCTTCAATTAAATATGCGGGTGTTTTGCCTATGATATTCGTTATCAGCGCGTCGAAACACCATAAGTATCAAAATCGAGATCAATCGGACGTATGGGCTAAATGGAAGTAGTACACCCAGTTAAATTACTGTCCAGTGATTGGTAGTTAGTTCGGCTGTGTGCAGTTATTAAAAACCTTTGCCCGCGTTTTCCGCGATAGTGACAACCCTATATCTTATTCCAGACCATTTTCTACCTGGGTGATAAATTTTATGACAATCCATTCAGCATTTTTGCGTGAAAGAGTAACAAAAGCTTTCACATTTATAATATTAGGATGGCTAGTAGGATAGTAGGAAGTCGGATTAGTAGGATATATTTAAGTACTTAATAACATATCGACGCTTGAAAGGAAAAATTGACTAAGCGACATTGAGCTAACTTTACAGGAGAGCAGTTTAAAGTTGGAATTTTTAGAAAAATATCATATTATATATTTTTTGTAATCCACCTACCGACGTTATTCTTACTGTTTTAGAATACTTATTTTATCATCTATATTGTGACATATACAACAACTTTTCTAAAAATTCAACTTTAAAATGCTCTCCTGTAAAGTTAGCTCAATGTCGCTTAGTCAATTTTTCTTTTCAAGCGTCAACTGTGATTGTCAACTTCTATAGAGCATGGGTCTCTCGTTATAATCGAGGAGGCATAAAGCACACTTACTACACGCTGCTCCACTCCGGATATTTGAAGGGGTTAGTGTCCGAAGATTTCCTGCCGCCTGAAGGCCTCGGCCTCTGACACTAGCGGTCATCCATTTTATTACGAACCGCATCGCTATTGCTTCATTCGGTCGATTACATATTTTTAATTTACACAATAATTATATTATTTATGTTTTCTTGGGACAATAATATCGTCAATTCACACATTACACTACGAAATAGGACATATTTTGTCGAGCCAGCTATAAAATCAGCTTTATTTAAATCGAACCTAACGTAGACATAGACAGACACGATAAATAAATATATTATAAACTTTATCCCTATAATTTTACTGCTACAATGACTTCATAGTTTAACTTCGTTGGTATCCCAATTTTATTGCGTTGTCATAGTGACCACAAAAGTGCATAGGGAAAAATCACATTTAATTTCCTACTTAGAGTTACATATAAGTATCAGGTATAATAATTTATTTCCTACAAGGATTTGCTTAAAGCTGGATACCTGCGCTACAATAGAATAAATTAAATTATTTATTCATAAAAGAACCCAATATAGGTATTTTTGATAAGAGAAAACTTAGGTAGGTACTAATCTTACTTTAAAACATTCACACAAAAACTGGCCGTAAAATGTTGAAATCACGGAACAAAAGTACCTATTTAATTAGTAAAGTTATCGATAAATGAAGCGAAAATAACGTGGCTGCAGCGCGAGTGGCGCGATTTGTACTTTCTTGGCGCCACGCACGACGCATGAGTTGCTAGCTCGCTACGGTCAATGCAGTTTAGTTTGGTGAAAAACATACGACGCTAGGAAAACTCGAGGCGGGCACGGGCCAAGCATCGCGGTGCGGGCGCGGTGCCTACGTCACGCGAAATCCGAGGTCTCTATAAAAGCACCCGCGACCCTTCCACCGGCACCACTCGCAAGCTAGCAGTAGACTTGAGCAGACGTCTGTACGCTCACTTTATCGCTTCTCGCGTATTAGTAAATCGTTCACTCGTGTTCGCGTCTCCGCCGCACGCACTCGCCATGACCGTCACCAGCAAGATGAACAGTGTCTCCCGCCAGTCGGTGCTCAGCCGCCTCGGCCCCGGCGGGCTACTCTATGCCGCAAACAGAATTATAGCGGTACGTCATCACAAAGTGATCAGTGTTGAAACTAGTAATCCTTTTAAGGAAGTCTGTGTTGTTTCGCGATAACAATGAAGTTTCAACGTGTGTTTCCATTGTCCTCAGGTTGCTTCAGGAAAAGATGAGGAGCGTTGGCGCAAAGACGACGGAGTTCTTTTTAAGCGCTGGCGCCGCACCACCTCGTCCGTAGAGCCCGCTCCAGCCCCCGCTACCGCCGCCGTGTTTGCTCCCACGGCACCCCAGTCGCAACCCTCCGATTTACTTAAATTTCTAGCTATTGTAAGTATTTGAACAAACTAAACAGTGAATTTAAAAAATAACTTAGAATTTTTTTACATTAAAATATGAAGCAATTTTTTTTAATCTAAACGTGTTTCTAATACGGAGCAAAGTAGATTTGCATAAAATTATAGTTTCCACTAAAACTAGTTGTTATAACCAGTTTTTTTTGTAAAATACAGCACTTCTATAAAACCTAGTTCATACCTAGTACCTAGTAACAAAAAATTTAAGACATACCTATTTCTTTGTGCGCCCTAACGTTATCTTTTTTATTGTTACAGAATGCCTTAGAGCTATCCGCACCAGCTTCCGACGCGTTACTGAAATCGCGATCGTCGGAATGGTTCCAGTTGTCTGGGCACCCCGGGTCCCTGGCTCCAGCCGGCCCTGGCACTGTCTGGAAACGCCGCTGCGCCGGTGATCACGTCTCTCACAACCCTGAAAGGGATGCCTACGAGGCCCTCTCCGCCTGTCCACACATGCGCAATGCAATCCCGCGATATTACCGTGAACTGGAGTACGGTGGAGAACATTTCATTGAACTCCAAGACTTGCTCCACGGATTCCGCGATCCCCATGTCATGGATATCAAGATGGGCACTCGCACTTTCCTGGAAGACGAAGTCAGCAACGCTCGTGCGCGATCTGACCTTTACGAGAAAATGGTGCGATTAGATCCCAATGCTCCCACCGAAGCGGAACATGCAGCTCGTGCAGTGACCAAGCTGCGCTATATGCAGTTCCGTGAGCAGCAATCGTCGTCTGCAGAACAGGGATTCCGTATCGAAGCGGTGAAGCTCCCAGGCCAGCCGCCTCTCACCGACCTGCAGAAGGTACGGGAGCCCCGTCAGCTAGCAGCTACCATGGCAAAATTTTTCGGTGACGATGAGCGCGCTCGCCGCGCGATCACCGCCCGCCTCCGTGAAATAAGGAGCTACTTCGAGAAATCAGAATTTTTCAGGACCCATGAAATAGTCGGCAGTAGCATATTCATAATATACGACGACGAACGCGTCGGCGCATGGCTGATTGATTTCGCTAAAACGCGAAGTCTCCCCGAAGGCATGCAGTTGACGCATCGCGCGACTTGGGACCAAGGCAACCACGAGGAAGGATTTCTGTACGGATTGGATAGACTGATTGAAACAATAGAAGCTGCTAAGTTGTCGGATGCGACAGAGCCCGATGTATCGCGTTGAGCAGCCCGGGAATGAGCTCCTGGACTTGCTCCGCGGTCGTGGGACCGCTTGCTTGGCCTGCGCGCCCTTGTGCTATCCTTGTTGCGCCCTAACGAGGGCAAGATGTACAGAAAAACGCTTGTGTTTGTGCATATGAAAGAGAATGCGATATTTTATCGCCCAATTACGTGATCTAGTCCTTAATTATAATTAAATATAATATCATGGTTTTTATGTGCTCTTTTATTTACACTCACTAAAGTCACTAAACATATAAGTAGGTAAAGTAGGTTAGGTACTAAATGAAGGTTCAAATTGAGAGAATTCGAACTCAAGTTAAAATTACTCTTGCAAATAATATGCAAGTCTAAAATATATTCATACTCATATTTTATATTCAGTACATATGAAGTTACAAACGGGCTCCGGGTTCGACTCCCGGTCACACAAGCCTTTTTAATTTTAATGTCTATCAGTCCTTTTGCTCTTTATTGTTATGCTATGAATAAAAAGTCAAACTAGTAATAATAAAAACAATTTAGGTATGTATTAGATAATTTTATACATCACCACAGACACATACTTAATATTATAGTATTCTATTGGTATAGAAGAGTCGCTTCGCAAAATCATTTAAATAACGTAATAAATAAGTTTGTCTCCTACACAAAATCCAGGTCGCACAGCCCTATTCGTCAACAGACGTTGACTCATGACTGTCATCTAGACGTTGCCTCTCTTTCTAATCATAATTCTTAGCCTTTCTGAAAACGTCAGGGTTGTCTTCTTTTTTGTGATGACATGTATGATCACGTGTGTATGATAAGGCGTGGCAGTGCTTCTCAAATTGGAAAGGTGAGTGCGCCAGGCGACATAACAAAAAAAACGGGTTAGGCGCAAAATGTCCTATTCGCATAATGTCCGATCGTCCTTTTCGCAGAATGTCCTATTCGCAAAATGTCCTATTCTCAAAAAAAACATGTTAGCAGCTGGCAAACGAGCTGAATTGTCATCTTTTGATACGTGTTTAGCACAGCGTATCAAAAGTGATAGGATATGATTTATAGTTTATACTATGTATTATACCCTAACGATTTGTCTTGTGTTAAGGTCGTAGCTGACTTATACGACACCGCTCCCATCCAACCAAAGTATGAGAATTCAAATATAAACTTTAAATCGTGCTCTGTAGGTACAACTATTGAGTGGCAAGGTTGCGGTTAGCTTGCTTCCCGCGCACGGCTGCTAATTTTTGTTGTTACTGTAAAGTGTACCTACAGAGCACGATTTTAAGTTTATATTTGAATTCTCATACTTTGGTTGGATGGGAGCGGTGTCGTATAAGTCAGCTACGACCTTAAGTCACACGATATGTGCAATCCAAAGAAACAGTAATTGACTAATTATTGTACATTTCTAGCCGTAGGTAAAGAGACTTTATAATTAGGGAACATGGAATATATTGGAATTTTTTATCTAGATAAACGAAAAATGCCGATGTCGTCTGTCGTGTCCGGGCGCCGTTGCCGTGTCAGCCAATGATAATTAAGAGTGCCGACATGACGATACTCATTAGTCATAGATTTAGTGTACTAATACAATACTGTCCCTCACCAAAAGGGGTATAACACTAATGCAGTTCACTGACCAGCTGATCTATTATGAACTCTTAATTCCAGCCATGTTCCAGTGTAAACGTCAAATTCGTATTACCAAAGCGGTCACGTGACACTTTTTAGCCAATCATAGGTACGTCGTTCAAAGCGCTACAAATGAACTGCCTGAAACCTGAATGGTTTTATAAAAGTTCATAATATGCCCGCAGTAGGGTAAACGATAACGATCTTTTAAGTTTTAACTAGGTTGGTATATTTAAAAAAAAGGTTAATGCCACTTCTGCTTCGTTGGATCGCTCTTGCTAAAGCGGTTGTGGTCTTCATGAGGTAGTAAGTACTTGGGCATAATTGCTAATATCTATCTATAGCTAGGGTTACCAGTTAAAAAAATCAGAAGTCTGGGGAAAGGGCCTGATTCCCCTTGAAAAATCCTGAGATTTTTTTTACAGTTTGAAAATTTTCTCCGAACCGACTAAAGATGTCTTCAGTTGAAGCTATACTTTTTATTCAATATAATTTGAAGAGATTAACCTGTGGGGCTTTTTATAAATCAATAATTAAAGAAAAAACCTTACTTAAAAGGTATCTTCACATATTAAGTATGATAAAACTGATTAAGTACCTACTTGGATAAATAAGTATTGATTTTAATTGTGCAATTATTACCAACAGAAGATTATTTTTAGTTTAACTTTTTACTAAAGATATCTTTAAAATTTAAGCTGTATTTTATTGAAAATTCTAAAAATCCTGAGATTTCATGAGATAAAAATCCAGCCGCAAACCTGAGAAAAGTTCAAAAATCCTGAAATCTCAAGACAAATCCTGAGATGTGGTGGTAACCCTATCTAATAGCAGTCTTTGTAAAGTCACAGAATACATAATAGTGGTAAAGTTGAACGCTTTAATATAGGAAAAATCTTGCAATTTTATGCGATATTATGTGTTATTCCCGAGGAAGGTGATGACGTATGGTATAGAAAATGTACATAACGCCTGAATAAAAGGAATATTTGTTTTGAGTACATTTACTATTATTTAAAGTCAGGGTTATGATCACACGAATAAGTTATGATTTCCGAAGCCTACACACAGTACACACTAATGTACTAATGTAACTAAGTAGGTAGATAACTAACGAAAAAATAATGAGGTCACAAGATAATTGTAGACTCTTATGACATTCGTAGTACAACTTTATCTTAGAATATGACGAACATTTTCTTAAAGGCAGGATTTTTTTATGCAACACGCAGACAGACGAGCAGACGGATCACCTGATGATGATGGTAAGCAGTCACCGTCGCCCATTGACACTCACAACACCAGTGCGTTGCCGGCTAAGAAGGAAGTGATGGAGCCGCTTCTTGAAGGTCCCCATATCGTAGCACTGTGGGAATACCGTCGGTGGTAGTTCGTTTCACATTTTACACGTAGATACGCGGAAGGAAATGTGTAAATCTTACCGTGGATGAATACCAGGTATCGATATGGTGTTTGTAAAACCTGGTATTACGGCGCGTTGAACGATGGTGGAAGTTGGCCGCAGGTATTAAAATTTAAATTAAACAGTTCTTCAGAACATTCCCAGTTATACAGACGGTAGAAAACGCACAGAGAACTCACGTTTCTTCGTAATCCCAGCGATTACAAACCGTCCATGAATTTGGGATAATCGACAATACGAACAGCCCGTCTCTGAATCCGGTTAAAGGGATCCACTTGAGTAGTCGGCGTTCCAGCCCATAGCATTACTCCATATGAGGTCGAACTTGAGCTTGACAAGCAACACTCACCCAGTTTCTAATTTGTTTGAAGTCTAGTTTGGCCTTAACTTCCAAGTGGCCCTTAAACTGGACTTCATTCGTAATGTCGACACAATGCTTTTGGAAATGTTAAGGGGAACATTCTGAAACTGTGTGGGGATTTCTTTGCGGTGGCTTTTTTATAATAGCCGCTCCTAAATATTGTAATTAACGTTTACTAAAAATAACGAATATATCAGGAAAATAATATAATAAATATGTATTAATTTAAAGCAAGTAATAAAATAGCGGTGTACGATTGATATAAGTTTATTTTATTTATTATATTTCTAAAACTAATCTATCATAAAAACAAACAATCTACAGGAGGTTCCACAATTGTTCAGTTACAACAGACCAATAAATTGTAAGTTAATCCAAAAATATAAACCAGTTTTCTATAAAAGTTAAGTTTAATTGTGTAAACTACAAGATGGTAATGTGCACATAATTTTAGTTTTAGTTGATCTTATTACTGCGAGACAAAAATAATTTTAATACTCAAAAACAATATTAAATGTTTGATGTTATTTCATAAGCAACCAATTAGGTGGGCTTATGTTGATAGTACTCGTAATTCTAAAATATTCAGCCATTACATCTTTGTTCTATCTGTACCTTGTTTTGCGAAATATAAGAGCCGATTTCAACCAGCTTGAACTTCTAACATGTCGTGCTAATTTTTGATTACTTGCATATTTTCTTTAATAATATTTTACTTGAAAAAACAGTGAGTAGTTAAAATATAATATGCATTTATTTACAGCTTCTTAATACTAATTTTTCATCCTCTCCATACAATTTCTATTACAAGTCTTATTTGTCAAATTTCAAAAACAAAAAATCAGATGAGACTGTCCCAATTGTTTTGAAATTTGCTTATATATTAACATAATAGGCATATTCAATGTGAAATATTGTGTTAAAACATTTAGAAATATTTAATAGGGATGTTGACAAATATTAAATTCAATTTTACTTTATACATATGACCTTAATGTTCACGAAAAATGTATTATAAAAATAATAATAATCTATTGGAAAACAAAAATTGATGAACAGAAATCAATGTCAAATTTCCCACCAAAAAGCCAGGTGACGTCACTAACCGATATTCAATGGCGTTTGAGGTCACGTGACAGTGAGTAATATTTTTAACATTTTAAATTAATAATATTTAATTTATTGTCATTGATTTCGATAAAATAAAAAAAAATATTTTAGGCCTTTAAATGTTACCACTAATACTTTAAACATTAACTTATATTAATTTACAATTAGTTTCAACATCCCTATTAGCATATCGAACTATCATGTCATACAAGTATCAAATTGTTCATAATATTAACAGTTCTTTTTATTACTTAGTCAGAGGAGATAAGAAAATTTATATACCTATGTCTGAGTTCAAGCTAAATGCACCTTGTTAGAACAGGAAGGCATATGTCTATCCCAACATAAACATGTTACATTATCCTAAAACTTATTTTATGTACCCTTTAAGGTAAACTATAAAAATGCTAATCAATTCATGTCCATCAAGTAACAATTTGTATTAAAAGTCAAACAAATTAAATTCTTATTACAATAAGAAACATTACAATAAACAAGTCAATATTAAGTGGTGTAATTGGTGGTTTAAGTTATAATATTGAGAGTAATTGAAATATATCTCAATATCAGTATGTAATATCTAAATTTTATAATTAAATTTTAACTTTCAGAGTTACAAGTCAACCATAGTAATATTTTTCTTTGCCTTATTTGTTTTGCAACTGTTTACCTTTGTGGCAAACCTCAGAGAGTTAAGAGTCTCATTGTAACATTCATCAAATTGGTTGATATTGACCAACATAAGGGTTTTCGAGTTGCCGCCGAGACTTGGCATCAAGAGATGAGTTAGCTTGGAGTTCCTGTATGGGATATGGGATTGGTTTGTCTGAAGAGACAGAATCACCTTGGAAAGTTCAGATAAAGATCTGTTGATGTGTTTGGTTTCATCCATCCTTTGAGTTGTTTTCCCACTCTCTGATCCAGCTAAATCAACCAAGTTCAAATTACTCGTAAACTTCTCCTTTCGTTTTTCATTAATAGCAGATATCTTAATTTGAGCTACAGAATGTGATCGAGAGCTACGTTCGTTATTCAGTGTAGCCGCTGTTTGTCTGTTACGTTGAGCAAATAACAAGAACCTGATGAATTCATGAGTATTCTTAACTTCCTCCTCCCTTAAATTGGTCACATACAAGTCTGTGCCTTTAGAGTTCACCATTTTAATATCGTGGCTTTCCTGATCCTTGCTTGAATCCAACAAGTCATAAATAATTTCATTGTATATTTCCAGGAATGACGCTTTGACAGTCAACTCCCAGCCCATTCTCTTCAAATCCGTCATGCAAGTGAATATCATGTCTATGGAACGGGGAATTATACCATACTTTTCCACTCCACAACCCCCTTCCATAGTGTATGTCTTACCAGAACCAGTCTGTCCATAAGCAAAAATACAAACATTATAGCCATCCAAGGCAGATTGCACCATCGGTGAAACTTCTGAAAATACATCTTCTTGAGATGAGTGTGGTGTAAAAATACCATCAAAGGTAAATGAATGTAGTGATTTGCCTTTTCTGGCAGAGTTTAATAACTCAATCTTTTCAACCTCTATTGAACAGGCGTCAAGAACATTGAGATTATACAAAGGTTTTGAAGTTTCTGACTCCAACGGAGGTCGTACTCTGCAATACACTCGGATATTTCCTTTTAAGTCCTGGACAGTATTCCGTAGAATCCGCTGATCTTGGTACATAGTTGCTAATATATTCTGTAGTGATTCCATATCTGTTTTATTTTGTGTAATTTTGTCCTGTGCTTCTCTGTGATCAATTTGTAGTTTATCATATTCATAAGATGTTTTCTTCAGATGTTCGTTTAACACTCTCAATGTTTCGGTCTCTTCCTTGAGAAGTCTTTGTTGTCTTAATAATTCATCATTTTCACGCTTTAGGGAATCAAAATCATATTTCATACTCTGAAATTCTGTGGATTTTTCTCTCAAATCTTTTAATGTTTTTAGTAACTTTTCTTCCAACATTTTCTTTTCATTAGCACTGTTTTCAATAGTTTCTTTATTTTTCTCACACTCATCCGAGACTTCATCAAATTTATCTTTAAGATCACTGAGCTCGGCCTTGACAGTTTTGTGTTTTTCTAGTAGATCATTGAATCTTGCTTTATAATCGTATGGTGGTATTTTCGGAGCGACAGTAGCAGGTTTTCTTTCCACTTTTGCAACTTTAGCTGGTAGAGTAATTGAAGTGGGAGCTGTAGCAGACCTCTTGATGCGCGGCGCGGGCGCTACACTTGTTGGACCACTACGCACAGGTTTGGTATGATTCAAAATAAGACTCTTCTTGTCGGCGTCACTGAGTCCGCTACTAATAGTTCTAGATATGGACCGTGTATTAGAAAATCCAGACCTATTTTCTTTCCCTGCTGTCGTAGGCAATTTCGGTATGCGTGACATCTGTAATAATAAGAAAAAAATGTTTAGTTTCTTTATGCAGTTAAGTTTTATTATTAACATGTCACCGACTCTGAATCAAATATAATAACAAATACCAAGACATACTTTATATAAATACAAACCTTAGTGTTAATAGTTAAAAAACACTACATTAATATAATAAAACACTTATTTTAAATTAAATAAACCCCACAAACAATACAACAACCGTTTGACACTTTTAGTACAACATACAACGGATATAAATTCAAAATTCGAAAAATTATTATACGCTATTTTCTGGGTTGCCATAGCAAAGTCACAGACTACTCAGAAATAACTGGACACAGCTTATCAAAGTATCACACCGTTAAATCAAAAATATAATAATTGCTTTAGCCTAAATAAAGCTGAAGTTAAAAGCTGAAAATAGCAAGCACACTGGAAATATGTACTCAATTTTATCCAAAGCACTCCTAATAAATGCAATTAGATTTTAATCATGATACCGGTAAGACAAAGAAAACCGGTTTATCCACCTTTTTTATGTTAATGTATAGAACTTGCGATTAACCGATAACAAATTATAAAATATATTTGTCTTAAAAGTTAACTGATGTACCCTTTAATTTATTTTTAATGTATGTAGGTTCTGTAGTTAAAGTAGAGTATAAAAATGTGTAGAGTCTATGTCCTCTTTCGGAATATTTTAGAAATCGGGCAACACCGAATAAATGTCAAATTGAATTGCTGATGGAATGGCAACATTGGCAACAATAAATGCCATTTTAATTTTTATGTCAAGTTAAAATTGTCTTACTTGTTTCGTAGTGTGGTGTGGTGTAGTTCTTACGTGTAATATGTGTGTTATTTGCTGATGCAGTTAGCTTTTTAGCTCTGAAAGTCGTTAATTTTAGATAATAATAGTGATTAAAGATATATTTTTGTGGAAATAAACATTTGGTACCGCATACAATAAAATTTGTTAAACCTGTTTATCACTCATTGACGGATGTCCTTGTGCATTTTGCAACAACCGTAGTGGCGGTAAATTTGATTTCTATTAGAATAAAGTTGTAATATGTGAATAAATCGTACAATGGGGAGTTCTGAGGAAAATGTGCTTATATGTGAGAATACGAGTGAATTAGCTAATAACAAAAACGATGCAGGGGATATTTCGGAAAATGAGGCCGTCGATTCTACGGATCAATCGTTTTTAAGCGCTACTACCGATACCTCTGCGGGTGATCAAAATTCTAAGGATGGAGATTCTGGCGGTTCCAATGCTAAAAAACCAAAGAAAAAATTTCGCCATGGCAAGAAGAGCCACGTGCCTTCAAAGGATAGTACCGAGAGGAGCGCGGTCAGGAGGATCCACCAAGGCCCAAAATTCAAACAAAGCCGGAAACGTGCACAAAGCTTTCCATCAATTTCCAAGTTTTTCCTGCCCTACAAAAGACCTCGCAAGGAAGTTTTCATTCCGCCAACAAAATTTCTTCTTGGCGGCAACATATCAGATCCTCTAAATCTGAACAGCTTGCAGGACGAGGATATAAATCGAGCCATGAATGCTGTCACTCCCGAATCCTCCCCGTTGCCGACACCTCCTCGGCACAAGGCAAAAATTGACGTGATTATACCTCCAAATATCAGGGACCCTCTGAATCTGATGGAGCCCCTTGACAATGAGGAATATGAAAAGCGTCTTGAGATGCAGCAGCGAAAGCCGCGTAAAAAGCCAAGAGTGCGCCGCCGCACGACTGAGAATGTCACTCCATCGATTGAAATCACTGCTCCTCCAGTAGAGGGTATCAAGGAACCTCCTCCTCCGGAGCCTTCTACATCGAAATCTCGTAAGAGGTCATGCAGCGAAAGTGAGAACAGTTCACAGAAGGGAAAGGGTGATAAAAAACTAAGGCGGATGGACTCATTAGATAAGATAGTGAGCCCCGTAGTGCCCCAGCCGGGAGCTTGGATGCGGGCGCGACCGCAGCCCCGCCCCGTGGCTCCAGACCGCCCTGTGTCCCCTCATCGTACCAAACTTAAAAGTTTGTCTGAAGGTGAACAGAAGCTGCCAACATTTCATCCCAAAAACTCCAGATATCAGTATGGTAACTATGACAGGTGTGTATATAATTATTTTCTCTATACTAATAAACTATAATTTTTGACCAAAAATAACTTACTTCAAAATTAAGGATTACTCAAAAACTACTTGTCAGATCTTGGTCAAATTTAAATGGGACCACATGACAAGCACCAGCTTTTGATTAAAAAAAGAATCATCAAATTCAGTTCACCCAGTCAAAAGTTATGAGGTAACAAACATAAAAAAATACAGTCAAATTGAGAATTACTTCCTTTTTTGAAGACAGTTAATTTAATAAATTCTAACACATACACACCTACTCCCCTGCACTATGATATCCTATGTTGTAGGTGGCAGGGACAACAGTAATTAGACATAATTATACACTAATGATCCAGGAATCAATATTTATTTTATGGGGGTAGTAATCATTGGGGATGCCTGTCGTGTTACTAATGGTCATTGACAATTCTGACCATTTAACATCAGGTGTAGGGAATGCAAATCTCGCGAGATTGGGGCTCAAGCGAGATCTCGCGAGATTATGAATAACAATACTGCGAGATCTCGCCAATTTCGAGATCTCGCGAGATTGGCAGTTTTGTGTGTTTTCTTTGCAAATAATCACTATATTTAAATAAATTAGGAAAAAAATAATAAAAATTGTAAGTATTACAAGATAAACATTTATTTTCATGAATTTTTTCAATAGACTTTTATGTACCAAACATTGTTTGACGTATCTGTCTATAATTTTTTAATAAACTTCTTAATAGTAAACTTTGACGTACGTAGCTATCAATAACAAATGAAATAAACTACCAGTCTTCTCTTCTAATATCAATCAAAAATCTTTTAGTAATAAAACAGTTATTTTATAGCAAACAAAATAACGAGAATAAAAAAAAAATAAACTAATTAGCTAAGTTGAGTTGACTTATTATCGATTAAATAAAACTATATCTACTCAGTAGATCAATTTAGATATTAGAGATTAATTAACAAAATATAGCAATCAAATTAAAGATTTGTTCCGCCTCCCGCGCACCGAACGAAGCCGACAAATCGCAGTTCCATCCGTGTCAGTCCGCGCTTCGAATAAGACGATTTTATGCTCGAGTGCAATCTCGTTAATCTCGCGAGATCTCGCCCTGTTTTTCGTCCGAGATCAATCTCGCTAAAAAAGGCCGAGATCTCGCGAGATCGAGATTGCATTCCCTAATCAGGTGGTTTGTGTGCTTGTTTCTTGGTCATTGACATTTAAAGAAAAACTTGTCCATAACTAACCCATGTTAATCAACCATTATAACATATATTGTTTCTTACCCCTAATATTTTGTATCAAGTTTTGATAACTTTAAATTAAGCACTATAGGGTGTGGCACTCTCACATAATCTTAAATGTACTTGTGTGCTTAGTTTGGATGTATATTAGTTGGTCTTAGTTATAATATAGTATATTGATCAGTTTATAGTAATAACTGGCGAAAGAAGGCCATAGAGAGCAGAGGCAGTCATGATAGGCACTGGTTCAGACTACTATTCGACAGGAGAGGCAAGAAACAGAAAATGGGTTCCCGACCAGCCCACTCTACACTCTCCTGTCGTCACTGCGTTAGAAACTGTTGCTCTCAGCTTGGTCTTCATAGTCATGAAAAGAGGTGCCATCTATAAGATGCTGTTTGAATCGTCTGTTATAGATGGAAAGGCCTTAGAGATAGTAATAACTATTCCAGGCCTCTTTGATAACATGTATTGTTATACAGTACAGTCAGTAAATTGAGTTCATCTAACTTAAATACGTGGTTTTCTTTGTGCACAAATACAATGATCACTTATGATACATATAAGGTCTTGAAAACAAATTGTGTCTTTATATTTAGGGTTCCATATATAAAATGTTAGAACTTATCCTGCATGTTTATAAAGATTTATTTATATTTTATTTATCTATTGGATGGACTTTGTTGCTGAACGACCACATCACATCCTTCAATAATGTTTATAAAGCTATTAAAATAAAGATGGTTCTGCATTTGATATGTCAAACCCTTGAAAAGAAAAGTATGCTACTTTTCTTTAATACAGAACAGGGTAAACCAAAACTATACTGCATTGCTATTTACTTAATCACGACATATATTAATTTAGAAATCAATTGTTTAATTTATATTGTATTAATAATTAATATACTATTATAATTTATGTGAAATACACTAACGCATTAGGACATGCCTGTCATGTAAGTGGTAATATTATGAAATGAAATAAATAAATAAATTAAATATGCTAATATATTAATTAATAATGCACATATATTATTGCAAGTGGAAAATATCAACTCAGTATTAAATAATATTTTTAATTACATTAAAAATATAATTTATTTAACACATACTCTTTGTGGATGGATTGTCATTAAATTAAACAATATTGCAATTAATTTTATTTAATGATGGATTTATAACGCTTAATAAAGTCATAAATTACCTGTTGTTAGGTAACAATTCAAAGTCATAAATTACCTGTTGTTAGGTAACAATTCTAATACCTATTTGTTTTATTATCACATATTTATAATTTTATTTAAAATATAAATGCACAGAAAAAAACTTTAGAAGTTTAATAAAATGGAATACAGTTAACCAAATTGTTAGAAAATCTATCCATACAAAGTGTATAAAGAGAGGCAATCAGGCAATTATCTGAACACAACTTTCTCTTTATTATTTGTTTATGAGAGGCATGAGAGCCATCTACCAAAGTTTAACTTTTTCCTGTTATCTTGAGTGGCATTAATTAAAATTGTACTTAAAATATTGATTATCGCTTTTTCAGATATTATGGTTATCGCAACCTAAACGCAATGATGGACATTCGCCTGCAAGTATTTGAGATGCACCGACATCTATTCCAGAATAAGGATGTCTTGGACATTGGTTGTAACGTTGGCCATATTTCCATTGCAGTGGCTCGTACACTTGGTGCTAAGTCTGTGGTTGGCATAGATATTGATTCAGTGCTTATAGGTAAGATTCTTTAATAATATCTTAGTGAATAAGAAGATCTCTTCCATGAATCAATGTCTTCTTTTCGTGGTGAACCATGATGCCTAATAAATGAGGCAGTGGTGACAGATTCCTTCTCTCTGAGAATGATGGACTCTGTAGATACTACATAGCTTTTCTATTCACCATTCTGAGTCTTAAATTAATGGTTATATTTTATTATCAGCATGTAATATTATATTTTTAAATATGATAAGCACTCACATAAATAGTATGTCATGACTCACAAAAAACCGCGACCCGATTTTAAAATACAACATAATTATCTGTGTAGTAAAAGTTTGCTCCAGCCGGTAATCGAATCCGAGACTTCACTCTCGGCATGGCATTACAACCCAGAAACGAAAAACATACCTATATTAAGTAAACGACTTGTCGTGTTTTCTGGAGGCTTGTGAGTCTCTTTCTTAATCTTGTGTTTTGGTTGGCAACATATCAGTGATGCTTTGGTGTTGTTGATGTCTATGGACGACGATGGCCTTTTACCATTTGGTGGATCGTCAGCTCGTAATCGGCTAGTTACGGAGCAAACCTGAAACTCTTCGCAGACTATTCTAGATCTTGATCTAGAAATGAATTTGAACTTCTTGCAGTGTAGCGATATCGAAAACGCCTTAGTATTTAATGACCTATTTATAAGAAACAAATCAGATTAGGTTTTGATTCCTGCCCCCTCAAATTGTATTGATATCAATACGTATTTTCTTTATTTACAGGTCGAGCTAGGAAAAATCTGAAATCATTCGTTCCTGTTCCAACGGAAATACCAAAGACCGATGATGAGAAGAAGTCAGAACTAGGTGATGACAAAAAGTCAGAATGTGATAAGTGCAAGGTGAACAAATGTGAAGAATGCAGTAACGTCGATTTGGATCAAAAACAGGATAAAGAGGATGATTCTAAGAAGAACTTGAGTGGGAGGAAGGTCAGGAGACCGAGGAAGAATCGCAAGGCGACTCATGGACAGTTCTTTTTCCCGACATCTATGTCGATGCTGTATGGGCCTCTGGCTGCACCAGCGCCTGAAACTACCCCTTTAACATTCCCCTACAATGTAATGTTCAAACAGGTAAGTTTCTTTCACGTTTTTCGCTTAGGTGTTTTTTCCCGGGTCAATCCCAATCCCACGTAAAATTCGGTATAAAAAGTTGCCTTTATGCTGCCCTATAACTTCCTCTACTTTCAAGTGAAAGTCCCTTTACAATCGATTCAGCCGTTTCAGAGATTAAAAAAACAGAAAGATAAACATTTTATAAAAGTTTTATTTTTTGTTTTAGTATCGTGTAAATAACTACAAACAATTGAGAAAACACATTTTTATTTTAAATACCGACAGACACTAATTTTATTTTATTTATTTATTTATTAAGTTTCACCAACAAAGTGGACACTATCACATTCGAATTAAAACAAAGATAAATTACAGAACAAACATTCTCTAGTGTCACCTCAATTACAGGTGTAAACAGCATGTACAATCAATAGAATTTATAAATTATATTCATCATAACTCATAATAAAATTCACAATAAAATTACATAAAACAAATTAATGAAAATATTATTAACAATTAAATTTAAATAACATTCATACAATAAAAATACACCCCCACATACACCTGTTAGCACGTGATTATGGTCAGTTTTTAATGTACATTTGTTGAATGATTTCAGGGCAACTACGTACCTCGCGAGGAGGTGGCTGTCGGGTCGGGCATGGAGAGTCCTCAGTTCGACTTGATCCTGTGTCTGTCGACCACTAAATGGATGCACCTGAACTGGGGCGACGCAGGCCTGAAACGAGCATTCCGACGCATGTTCGCGGATCTACGTCCGGGGGGTAAACTCGTGTTGGAGGCCCAGAATTGGGCAAGTTATAAGAAGAAGAAGCGGCTGACGGTAATTTAAGTTTTTTAAACCTTTTTTCATATACGTTATTATACATTTATTTTTCGAGTCGATGGAAATAGGCCGTAAGGGCGCAGTCCTATGCGCTGATCTCACCAAAGTCACATCGCACTCAACATGAACGTTGCATGACCGTGCACATTGCAGTGAATTGGAACAGATCATTAAGGTGTATCAAGTCTACTTGTCAAGTTTGCAGCGGACTTGATGCGGCATCGGATATAGCTATCTCATGCAAACTGGATGCCGCATCAAGTCAAACTGCAAACTTGACAAGTGCACTTGATCGTGTATGGCCTTTAGAGAGAGAAATAATACATGATCGACGTCACGGCACCAAGCATTGAGGAAGACACGCAAGGAGGGACACATATTTTAAGAGTTTCGTAATCAAAATGGAACTCTTATAGTATTGTCAGCTCCGTCCATTCTTGAAACACCTTAGTTCAGTGAAGCTTAACGTTAGAAATAGAAAGCTATAATTTGTGAAACTGTCACATTTAGGTAGGGTAAACAAGTAATAGTCGATCAACATACAATTACGGAAGGGTTCCCCCATATGGTCTGACATAAACTAGGCCGCTTTTTTTATTATACCATTGTTTTGAAAAGCTTTATCATTGAGGAGAAGAAATAACGAAAGAAACTTCTTGAAGTCCACTGACTAAAAGTTAGGTTTTTTTTTATGGAAATAACTAGCAAACGAGATGACGATCCACCTGATGGTAAGTGGCTATCGTCGCCCATGGACATCAGCAACACCAAAAGCATCACTGATGCGTTGATGGCCAAGGAGAGAAGAAAAAAATAAAGAATAGGCTCTCCAGCCCCCAGCCTAAACACGAGTCGTTTGGCTGCTGACTCATGCTCAAAGGGGCTATCCAGGCGAACCCCATGGAGAAATAAATTATTATTTATCTTAAATTATTATTCTAGAAAAGATGCCATGCGCTTTGTGTAATTTTTTATTTTCATAAAAAACATATGTTATCATTAAATTCAATAAAGTTTAATATGTGGGTTTAGAGACTACAACAGTTCACCATGTTCACGGGCGGCGATGGACACTTACCATCAGTTGGTCCATCAGCAACAAAATATATTATCGTAGTCTATGATCGAAGACATATATTATGTGAGAATCTCCTCCAGGAATATCTATAGACATGATTTTTTCTATTTTTGTTTTCAGCCTACAATCTACGAAAACTTCAATTCCATTGAACTGTTCCCCAACAAATTCCGGGAGTATCTGCTGTCACCGGAGGTCGGGTTTAGCAAGTGTTGCATACTGGGAACCCCACAGCACGCGAGCAAGGGGTTTCGACGGCCGATACAACTGTACGTGAAGGGGGATTTCACACCTAGCAAGGCTCGCTGGTCGGACGCCTATGCGCCCTCGTCGCATCACAAACAGGAGGCGGAACCCCCTCGACGGACCGTGTACGCTCCGGTCGCGCCCGCGTACCGACCGAGCGATGACGCCCCCTCGTGTGGAGCCGCTACGCCATACTCGCCGAACCTCGACTGCTGCGCGGACGATTCACCCTTCTACAATCCTCGGAGCGACTCCTACGCGCCGTCCTACCAGCCGCCTCGCCCCACCGTGTACGCCACGTTACCCTCTCCCCTCGGCAGCGCCTCCCCCGCGGCGTCCCCTGCCGCCTCCCCCGCGCCGCACGCCTCCCCCGCCCCCGACCCCATGTCCGCGCGCGGTTTCCCTCCCCCCGAGCGCCTGTGCGAAGACTAAACGCCGTGCGATTATCCGCCTTTCTTTTATCTTTGTAAATATCAGTTAGATCCCCTAGGATTATGTTCTGATAGGCTGAAAATATTTTATAATATTATACCTATTCGTAATGTCTTTGTGTCTTTTATTTAATGTTTCTGATAGCAAGGATTATCTAACATAAAAGTAATGATACAAATGTGGTAAAATCCATTAATGTCCAGATAAAATATTTAAATCAATGAAAGAATGCTGAGCAAGTGCGCCATCGCCCATCTTACAATATGATTACAATTTCTAAATGTAATTTTCTTTGTTAACACTACTGTCTATTTTGAAAAACAAATGAAAATGGATGAATAATTCTCTGCCTTATTGGTTTACCGCGCAAAGATAAAACAACTAGGTATTTTCAGTATAAAAGTTTATTTTAATCCGAAATAAAGTAAAAATAGCACCTTTTACTTAATTCTAAATTGTTTTGTACGTGTATAATTTTACTGTTAATTATATTAAGGTCAAGCTCGTTTCGTTGGCCGCTTAATACAATATTATTTATTTATTTACATGTTTATGTCACCTCTTAAAAAGAAGAAACAAAGGGCAAACTTAATGCCTAATGGCATTGTCCACCAGTCAACCCTGGGTGGATGTGGAAATAGCTGACGGCAGGTGTTAACATGAGATATAGATGATTAATAAAATCTGCAGACTAAGTCATTACAATACAACAACATAGTAGTAGTATTACAATATGTATCGTGTGTTAAGGTCTGGAACATTTTGGTGAAAAAGTACAAAGAAGTACCCTGCCTTCACGTTCTAGGAGGATCGCGGAACCCCCTGGAGCTTCAAAGCGCAATAGTCGAGCGTCACCATCTTGCGAAAGCGTCACCTGCCATCGTGTGGCGCTGCGTACGATTTCATTTGCGCGCTGTACGTACGCTGAAGGCGGGTCTGTAGGATGTTTGAGCACGTGGTAAGCAGCAGACGCTTCGCTACCGAAGCCAATGCGGGCACCACGGATAGCACTAACCAGCGCGTCATCAGACAACCCCGATTCTAGAACAGCCGGCCCGACCATAGAGTTTTCACGAACTACCACCAAAGTCGTTTGCCATTTCTGGCGCATAGCATCTGGATTTCTAAACACTGCTTCGCTGGCTCTTTGTCCTGAAACGTAAAATTCGTATTTACTTCATTGAAGTATTATTACTAACTGACACTGCGAACACCATGTATGCCCCAATGCATTGGCGCCACGTGGCTTCAATCTTCAATGGATTCGTTCCATTTTGAAAGGAGAACGGGGGCTCAATTTTGAAAATTGTACCTCCCGGGCGGGACACATTTTGTTAGAGATATCTGTTCTATGACATTATACTTCAATGATTTACTTCCTGTTCTGTGATCATAGATACTAAATGGACCTTATTTAGCAGTTGGTAGATGTATGTACGCTTTAAAAAGGTATAGATGAAGGTAACCCAACGCTGATAATAAATAATGCATCTCATTAATGGAAGCATTATTTTAGCAATGATTAGCTGTTACCTAGATATTATGCAATACTGTTACATGTAGCACGAGTTTGGAAGAAAATTCTGAGACAACTATGAAAACATGGTACCCACAATAGGTACCGTGGCATTTATCGTAAAAACATATATATACCTATAACAGTTATAGTAATACAAGAGTTCAATTTAAATGTATAAAACAATGTAGCTTATAGATTTATGTATGTGAAGTTTCCCTCTATAAATAGGTAGGTATCCGTTCATATACTTATTAAACTGTGGTAAACTATGGCGGGTTAACCTTTGACACTCAAAATTGCCACTAACACGGCAGAAATCTCCCATATTATTATTGAATAAGTATGCATAAGTCATAATATAAGAAAAAAAAAGTTATAGATACGCACTTAAAAAGTCTGCTTTCTTTACGTTAGCAGGTAGTTGTAGTCGGCCGCTTCGTAAATCACTTTCGAGGTTTCTCTTTTCTCCTTCTACATACGTTATGGCGTATTCTCCATAAGATACCAATTCACTAATATTCCTGGGATTCATCTCGGATATAAAGCCCATCATTTTATTTATATACGGCATCGCTTTTGCTGTATCTACGGTGCTTTTAAAAGTAAACAATCTATCTTTCTCGAAATTTTGCAGATTTGAATTCAATATTCTGAGCAAATTTTCATTTACGTTTCTAGTTATCCAGTTCACGGTTTCTCTTCTATGATATTCCATACGCAATCTGTACTTTTCGATGAGTAGCCGAGTGTCCTTCGGAATATCTGAGCTTGCCACGTTAGCAGGTAACCGTCCGATCAAACTTAACATATCCCTGCAATCTTTTGAATCTATTTCCTTCAGTTTGTAGATGCTTATCTGAAGATTTTCGTTCAACAGAACTACTGCACGGCCAGTAGGGACGATTCTTGTCACCACGCAGTTTGAAAACATGCCGTGACTTTCTAGGTGTAGGAGTACAGGAATGGAAGTGGTCCATTGCCGGCTGGTGGATTCGTCCATGCGAACCAAGTGCTCGCCAACGAAGCGTACCATTGAGTCCGATAGTCCGCGAAGTTGATTTAGCTGCAAGGGTGGGGCTCGCCCCAGCACTAAGCCACCGTCTCTAATCGAGATATCCGGAGCAGTAGGCATTTGCATTTGTCTATATTTTCCCCAAAAGCTTATTACCTGTTCGGTTGCTTCACGTGGAGTCAGTTGGTAATGGACTGCAACGTTTTGAAGACCTGTTATTAGATTCATATCATTATTCACTGTCCTACGGAAACTCTCTAGCAGTTCTATTTGATCTGGTTTGAGATTAGTAATAACATCAAAATAGTGTCTTCTGACATTTTGGGGCAATTTACTCAGGAATGCAAACGAATATTTTTGACCTCCTGTTAATATCATATTTCCTGCATCATCAAATTGCAAATTTCCATGTACCGAGATTGAATCAAATATAATCTGAGAAAATGTTTGAATAGATATATTTGCTTCTGAGGCTCTATGAAATTCTCTTATGAGTTGTGCGTCATTATTGAATTGGTTGCGAATAGAAGCCAATTGGTTGGCATCCTCTGGTAACAACTCTTTACTAATAACTTTAAACGTATGATCTTGAGCATTTTTAATCAGAGTTCCAGCTGTTTTGTACGTAAAAACTCCCTTAGTCCAGAAAGCTATTGAGGCAACGTGCATTAGGACATCGACGGAAGATAATTCATCATAATGATCAATCAAAAATACGGTGGTGTCCACCATAGCTATTCCACTTACAACAATATTTGTTCCATTCATGACGTTGACTAATATCTTAAATGAGTTTGATATATCACGACCACGAGCTGCTAGAGATGTAAGTCTCATAGAGGCTCCCATAGCACCAAAACTAACTATATTTGCAGCAATACCGAGCCACAACATACGACTTTCGGAGTTAGTAAAAGGATTTATATTTTCACCATGACTTGCTTTGTCTATCAATTGATATCCAGTCCTAGTTGTACCCCAAATCGCGCTGGCGACTCCAGTTGCAACTAGAGGAGCCGCAAGTCCACCGGTCACAAAAAGCAATCCAACACCAGAACTGATTCCAGCAACGGAAGCAGCGATATCGACGCCTTTAGCTACTTTTGGCCCGACTCTGGCAGAGGGAGTATCATCAACTAAGACTCGTGAATAATTATATCCGGGTCTTAAAGTCAACTTTAAATCACGAGGATAAGCCATTTTGCATGGTGGCAATTTGTTATTGTTAAACCAATCTTCAACGCTGCCGTATGATCTTCCTATGTTGTCGACATAGTACTTTTTTGAATCCTTGTATCGTTGGACTCTAAATACCGGTAATTCGTATAGTTTACCACTCCAATATAATTCTATAGGCAGCACAGTAATAAAATTTTGATCATCTCCGTTGCAACAATGTCTTATTTGACCTGCTATAACATCAATAGCCTTCCTCGCATCGCCTTCGAAATATACGAGGTCATTATTTAAAGCTCTTCTCAATTCACTTTCGCTCCAGTTCTCTGGGTTCCGAAAAGGGAGACCCATTGCTACTCCTATTGTATTTAATAAACTTGTTCCTCCCAGAAGCTGAGGTTCATCTCCTTTCAAATCTCCTCCTCTATTTAGATACCTGTCTATATTGTTTATAGCTTGTGTTACCCAGTCTGATTCACTGACTTCCATTATGTAAAAAGATTATATTTCTGAAGTAAAAAATAAAGATTGGGTAACTAGAAAAATATTGTCTGATAGTCTGAATCAAGACCACCACCAATGGGACTCTGGTGTTTGGGTAAGATTGTCTCCGGGAAAGAAATCAGGTCGATGACCCTCCTTCCAGACCTTTAAATGTTCGTCAAATTCTTCTAACTCTCCGAATTCTTTTAAATCATGGATCACCTTGTCAAAATTCTTATTGATATTGGTGAATCCCTTCAGCAATAATTCGATTCCGGAACGCACTCTACAAACGTCGACAGCCGGGGTGGCTCCCTCTAAGTCGATGCGCAGACCAGGATAAATGGAGATGAAACTCTGGAGCCAACCTTGGTTTTCGGAAATCCGCGAGACAATTTCATTAATTTCAGTTTGTTTGTTTTTAATTTCTGAAGGATTCCATTTTATACTGGTTCCGAGATAACAAAACTCTTTGAAGAGATTTTCTCCTTCATTAAACCACTTAAATATGAGGTTCCCTTCTATTTTCTTTGGATGACTTTCAAATTCAGTTAAATGTCTGATAATATTTTTCAAATGATTCATACACGCATCAGATCCCATTACCTGAAGAATAAAACAGAGTACGAATTATTTCCCGAAGCGAAGTGAGGGCGATTTCCTAGTGTAACATAAAAGTAATGATACAAATGTGGTAAAATCAATTAATATCCAGGTAAAATATTCAAATCAATGAAAGAACGCTAAGCTAGTGCGCCATCGCCCATCATACAATATGATTACAATTTCTAAATGTAATTTTCTTGGTTTACTACTATTTTGAAAAAAATAATTATATGAAAATTGATGAATAATGCTCTGCTTTATTGATTTACTGCGCAAAAATAAAACAACTAGGCATTTCAATTATAAAAGTTTATTTTAATACGAAACAAAGTAAAAACAGCACCTTTTCCTTAATTCTAAATTGTTTTGTACGTGTATAATTTTACTGTTAATTATATTAAGGTCAAGCTCGTTTCGTTGGCCGCTTAATACAATATGTATCGTGCGTCAAGGTTTGGAACATTTTGGTGAAAAGATACAAAGAAGTACCCTGCCTTCACGTTCTAGGAGTATCGCGGAACCCCCTGGAGCTTCAAAGCGCAATAGTCGAGCGTCACCATCTTGCGAAAGCGTCACCTGCCATCGTGTGGCGCTGCGTACTATTTCATTTGCGCGCTGTACGTACGCTGAAAGTAGGATGTTTGAGCACATGGTAAGCAGCAGACGTTTCGCTACCGAAGCCAATGCGGTTCCTACGGATAGCACTGACTAACGCGTCATCAGACAGCCCCGATTCTAATGCAGCCGGTCCGACCATAAAGTTTTCACGAACTAATGCCAAAGTCGTTTGCCATTTCTGGCGCATAGCATCTGGATTTCTAAACACTGCTTCGCTGGCTCTTTGTCCTGAAACGTAAAATTCGTTTACTTCATTGAAGTATTATTACTAGCGTATAGAACTGACACCGCGAACACCATGTATGCCCCAATGCATTGGCGCAACGTGGCTTCAATGGATTCGTTCGATTTCGAAAGGAACAGGGGCTCAATTTTGAAAATCGAACCTCCCGGGCGGGACACATTTTGTTTGAGATGTCTGTTCTATGACATTATACTTCAATGATTTACTTCCTGTTCTGTGATTATAGATAGTAAAGACCTTATTTAGCAGTTGGTAGATATGTATGTGTACCTATGCTTCAAAAAAAGATAGATCAAGGTAACCCAATGCTTATAATAAATAATGCATATCTAATTGATAGAAGCATTCTTTTAGCAAAAAAAAGAAAATGTGTGCAATTCACACGTGGTAGAAGTGAAACTTTCCAAAATTTTGGTTTCAAGATATGATAAGAGATGAAAAAGCAATAAATCGAATCTTCTACCTTGTTCCTCGCGCCATCTATGAATACAACTTAGCACTTTTTAAAAATCTATCTAGCAATAAAACGAATCTTCTATCTTACTCCTCACGCCATCTATGAATACAACTTAGCACTTTTTAAAAATCTATCTAGCAATAAAACGAATCTTCTATCTTATTCCTCGCGCCATCTATGAATACAACTTAGCATTTTTACTGTCTGTATAATCGGTCGGTCGATCGACAGAATGAAAGAATGAAATTCTTATTTTTTGTTGATAAATTCTTTGAAAATATTTAAAAGAGCATTTGAAAGTATTATTAACAGTATAAAAATAAAACTAAAAAAAAATAAAACTAAAAAAAGAAATACTGAGAGACGCGAACCTGCGCATCAGGTATTGTGTATCTACGTCCTGACCATTGAGCTACGGAGAAGTTAAATTCAAAGACCAAATTAGCGGTTATATTATCTTACCTGTCGTTGCATCCGGTTTGAAATCACTAACGATTCTAAAGAAGTTTCACTTCAAAAGTTTTACGTTGCACGAGTTTGGAAGAAAATTCTGAGACAACTATGAAAACATGGTACCCACAATAGGTACCGTGGCATTTATCGTAAAAACATATATATACCTATAACATTTATAGTAATACAAGAGTTCAATTTAAATGTATAAAACAATGTAGCTTATAGATTTATGTATGTGAAGTTCCCCTCTATAAATAGGTATCCGTTCATATACTTATTAAACTGTGGTAAACTATGGCGGGTTAACCTTTGACACTCAAAATTGCCACTAACACGGCAGAAATCTCCCATATTATTATTGAATAAGTGTGCATAAGTCATAATATAAGAAAAAATAAATAAATAAATTATAGATATGCACTTAAAAAGTCTGCTTTCTTTACGTTAGCAGGTAGTTGTAGTCGGCCGCTTCGTAAATCACTTTCGAGGTTTCTCTTTTCTCCTTCTACATACGTTATGACGTATTCTCCATGAGATACCAATTCACTAGTATTGCTGGGATTCATCTCGGATATAAAGCCCATCATTTTATTTATATATAGCATCGCTTTCGCTGTATCTACGGTGCTTTTAAAAGTAAACAATCTATCTTTCTCGAAATTTCGCAGATTTGAATTCAATATTCTGAGCAAATTTTCATTTGCGTTTCTAGTTATCCAGTTCACGGTTTCTCTTCTATGATATTCCATACGCAATCTGTACTTTTCGATGAGTAGCCGAGTGTCCTTCGGAATATCAGAGCTCGCCACGTTAGCAGGTAACCGTCCGATCAAACTTAACATATCCCTGCAATCTTTTGAATGTATTTCCTTCAGTTTGTAGATGCTTATCTGAAGATTTTCGTTCAACAGAACTACTGCACGGCCAGTAGGGACGATTCTTGTCACCACGCAGTTTGAAAACATACCGTGACTTTCGAGGTGTAGGAGTACAGGAATGGAAGTGGTCCATTGCCGGCTGGTGGATTCGTCCATGCGAACCAAGTGCTCGCCAACGAAGCGTACCATTGAGTCCGATAGTCCGCGAAGTTGATTTAGCTGCAAAGGTGGCGCTCGCCCCAGCACTAAGCCACTGTCTCTAATCGAGATATCCGGAGCAGTAGGCATTTGCATTTGTCTACATTTTCCCCAAAAGCTTATTACCTGTTCGGTTGCTTCACGTGGAGTCAGTTGGTAATGGACTGCAATCTTTTGAAGGCCTGTTATTAGATTCATATCATTATTCACTGTTCTACGGAAACTCTCTAGCAGTTCTATTTGATCTGGTTTGAGATTAGTAATAACATCAAAATAGTGTCTTCTGACATTTTGTGGCAATTTACTGAGAAATGCAAACGAATATTTTTGACCTCCTGTTAATATCATATTTCCTGCATCATCAAATTGCAAATTTCCATGTACCGAGACTGAATCAAATATAATCTGAGAAAATGTTTGAATAGATATATTTGCTTGTGAGGCTCTATGAAATTCTCTTATGAGTTGTGCGTCATTATTGAATTGGTTGCGAATAGAAGCCAATTGGTTGGCATCCTCTGGTAACAACTCTTTACTAATAACTTTAAACGTATGATCTTGAGCATTTTTAATCAGAGTTTCAGCTGTTTTGTACGTAAAAACTCCCTTAGTCCAGAAAGCTATAGAGGCAACGTGCATTAGGACATCGACGGAAGATAATTTATCATAATGATCAATCAAAAATACGGTGGTGTCCACCATAGCTATTCCACTTACAACAATATTTGTTCCATTCATGACGTTGACTAATATCTTAAATGAGTTTGATATATCACGACCACGAGCTACTAGAGACGTTAGTCTCATAGAGGCTCCGATACCACCAAAACTTACTAATATTTACAGCAATACCGAGCCACAACATACGACTTTCGAAGTTAGTAAAAGGATTTATATTTTCACCATGACTCGCTTTGTCTATCAATTGGTATCCAGTCCTAGTTGTACCCCAAATCGCGCTGGCGACTCCAGTTGCAACTAGAGGAGCCGCAAGTCCACCGGTCACAAAAAGCAATCCAACAACAGAACTGATTCCAGCAACGAAAGCAGCGATATCGACGCCTTTAGCTACTTTTGGCCCGACTCTGGCAGAGGGAGTATCATCAACTAAGACGCGTGAATTTACGGGTCTTAAAGTCAACTTTAAATCACGAGGATAAGCCATTTTGCATGGTGGCAATTTGTTATTGTTAAACCAATCTTCAACGCTGCCGTATGATCTTCCTATGTTGTCGACATAGTACTTTTTTGAATCTTTGTATCGTTGGACTCTAAATACCGGTAATTCGTATAGTTTACCACTCCAATATAATTCAATAGGCAGCACAGTAATAAAATTTTGATCATCTCCGTTGCAACAATGTCTTATTTGACCTGCTATAACATCAATAGCCTTCCTCGCATCGCCTTCGAAATATACGAGGTCATTATTTAAAGCTCTTCTCCATTCACTTTCGCTCCAGTTCAGTGGGTTCCGAAAAGGGAGGCCCATTGCAACTCCTATTGTATTTAATAAACTTGTTCCTCCCAGAAGCTGAGGTTCATCTCCTTTCAAATATCCTCCTCTATTTAGATACCTGTCTATATTGTTTATAGCTTGTGTTACCCAGTCTGATTCACTGACTTCCATTATATAAAAAGATTATAATATTTCTGAAGTAAAAAATAAAGATTGGGTAACTAGAAAAAGTTTGTCTGATAGTCTGAATCAAGACCACCACCAATGGGACTCTGGTGTTTGGGTAAGTTTGTCTCCGGGAAAGAAATCAGGTCGATGTCCCTCCTTCCAGACCTTCAAATGTTCGTCAAATTCTTCTAACTCTCCGAATTCCTTTAAATCATGAATCACCTTGTCAAAATTATTATTGATATTGGTGAATCCCTTCAGCAATAATTCGATTCCGGAACGCACTCTACAAACGTCGACAGCCGGGGTGGCTCCCTCTAAGTCGATGCGCAGACCAACCCTGGTCTGCGCATGGATGAAATGGAGATAAAACTCTGGAGCTAACCTTGGTTTTGGAAATCCGCGAGACAATTTCAGTAATTTCAGTTTGTTTGTTTTTAATTTCTGAAGGATTCCATTTTATGCTGGTTCCAAGATAACAAAGCTCTTTGAAGAGATTTTCTCCTTCATTAAACCACTTAAATTTATACGAGGTTCCCTTCTATTTTCTTTGGTTAACTTTCAAATTCAGTTAAATGTCTGATAATATTTTTCAAATGATTCATATACGCATCAGATCCCATTACCTGAAGAATAAAACAGAGTACGAATTATTTCGGCAAACGTACTTCCAAATAAGATCTGTATAAGAACACCCTAATCACCTAGTACAATGAAATATACTTTACGACCTATTTGCATATGTACCAAATATACACAAAAAAATTCATTAGAATCGGTCCAGCCGTTTCGGAAGAGTGCGACCACAAACACCGTTACACGAAATTTTTATAATTATTATATCAGAAGGTAAATTAATTATTTTAAGTCACTCAAATCTCTCGTCGTAGTTATTTAGTTTTGGTTTGAGTTTAAATATTTTTGCGATATTGTCTTCATGATTTGCAGGATGTAATTTTTTCAGAAAACATTTTATTCCAATATTTTTAACTCCAATAAAACATCACGCTTTATTTTCTAATATTTTTGTCATTTGATTTTGACTGACGGAAGAATTTAAAATAACTTACAAATGCAATTTGTTTTTGTATTGTACGCGCCAGCTTTTGCTAATCGACCCCTACAAGCATAGACTAATATGGATACAAGCTTCGACCTATCTTACAATTTCATGCAACGTGTAGTTATTGACTACTTACATATAAATTCCAGTACTGTTCTCAAGATCGCGACCACTATGTTTCTACAACCAGGCCTATCTATTATTGACACTATACTGACTGAATACATGCAGAACTGCAACAGTAAGAAGCTATCCATAGACAGATAACATTTACTGTAAAATCACTGTTTATTGTAAAGTGCGCCGACGCAGAGTTGCTATTGGTTCATTTATAATATCTAAATATAACCATGACGCAGAGGATACAATGCAACCGTCGCGTCGCAACAACTGTTTGATACCTAGGTATAGAAGGTACTTAATGTACCTAGTACAGGAACAGTACTTAAAGTGGGTCCATAAAGACTAGAGATAAGGGAACGATAGGTAAAGCGGATAACACCACTAATAGAATCGATTGATAATAATATCAATAGGTATGAGTGTATGAGTAATGAGTATCATTATTATCTATCGGAAAGAAAAGCATGAAGTAATGTGAGAAAATAAAACGAGAATGAGTAAAGTTTTGATTTAGTAAATAAGCAGTCAAGAATGTTTCACGCTAGAATTATAAAAAAGTTCGGGAGCGGCCAGAACTAGCTAGAGTTCAAGACCCTGGGGCTGGACCTTAAGATCCAGTTGGGGATAAGTCGGATGGCGGATTGCCCAGTGATTACCAACGGTACAACAAGAACAACAGTCGTCCTATCGCCTCCGCGCTCTCAGCGGGTACTATAGCGAGATGTGCAGGTCTCAAGGGTGCTGAGCGGGATATTATCGTTATCCGAAAAGCAAGCCTAGGTAGCAGTCAGTCGCCCCGCATGAAAAAACATTGTGACAATCGACGGAGTAAATGATTACAATCAAAAAGTATGGCAGGTTCCATATAAAAATGTTCAAACCCCTTTATTGATGAACTAGCTGTTACTCGTGCCTTCGTCCGCGTATTGATGAACTAGCTGTTACTCGTGCCTTCGTCCGCGTAGTATTTAACAAAAAACCTATTTGTTATTTTCTAAAACTATTTTTTCTAAAATAAAAGTAGCACACCTTACTTTACGTTACATCAGCTATCTTCCAGTGAAAGTCCCGTCAAAATCGGTCCAGCCATTTAAGAGATTAACCGGAACAAACAGACAGACAGACAAAAATTGTAAAAAATTTTGTTTTGGTATATGCACCGTGTATACATCCAAATGCATTTAGTAAAAAGTGGTTATTTTCATATTACAAACAGACACTCCAATTTTATTTATTCGTAGATATAGATGTATAGATAATTGATTAATAGTCCATCATAATAACCATAATATCTGTCAATTATTATTGATGTAGTTTCATATTTTAGTCTAGTTATTATTTTGTGTATACTCGTAGTTGTATAATATTGACTGTTATAGGCAAAAATTTACCAACATACCTGCATCGAAGATCCATTTATTGCAGATTAATACACCTTTTCTATTTCTCTCTCTTATTCATTCTTGGTCTTAAAATTATTTAATTTACAATACTTTAAAAAGCAATAAAAACAGTGCTGTTAAAACCACCACCAGTGGGTTTCAGGTGTATCTGGATGCTTGTTTCCAGGGAAGAAGTCAGGTCGATGGCTCTCTTTCCATACCCTTAAATGTTCATCAAATTCCTCTAATTCTCCTAGTTCCTTTAAATTGTTGAGCACCTTGTCAAAATTCTCATTTATATCAACAAATCCGTGCAGCAGACATTCAATGCCTGAACGTATTTGACACACATCCACGGCAGGCGTGGCTCCCTCTAGGTCAATACGCAGACCTGGATATATAGTGATGAAACTTTGAAGCCAATCTTGGTTTTTGGTCACTAGTGAGACAATATCACCTATCTCAGCTTGTTTTCTTTTAATTTCCAAAAGGTTCCATTTTACACTGGTTCCAAGGTAATAGAACTTTTTGAAAAGGTTTTCCCCTATATTGAACCATTCTTTTATTTGATTTCCTTCTATTTCCTTTGGTACCTTTTCAAATTCTATTAGATTTTTGTTGATATTTTCCAAATGTTTTCTGCATGTATTAGATCCCATTACCTGAGAAGTAAAATTGAGCAATAAAAATTGTGAATTTGTGACTTTGTAAATAATATAAAATTGATCACAGAATTGTCACTCATAAGAATGGGCCCCGGCAGCTGGGTATAAGGGAGTGCACTTGCACTTAAATGATACCTAGAATAAGCTTAACAAATTGTTTACATTTGGTTCATGTTTGAATAAAAACATATGGTTGTTGTACAACATTTCTTCATTGTTTAGCCAAAAAAATTGGTGTTTTGAGCAATAATGAGAACCAAGCACAAAGATTATATTTTCTCTGTGTCAAGCATATGCCAACATCCAATTTCAATTTGACATTGGCTTATTAAAAAGTATAATGTTTAGATGTAGATGACCTCCATAATCCTGGCTAAGCCCATGCTCATAATAATATGACCATGAGATGAGGTACAACAGTTAAAACTACTAAATGAGCTTGTCAATAGCAGGTACATTATTATTTTTATACAAAAATTTGTATGCCAAAGACTGTCTTTGGTACTTAACTAAGTTTCTGAAGTGAACAGGGTAAAATAAAAATATGTAACAATAATATTATGTATGAATGAGCAGACCACTTGTTTTTAAAATCTTTATGTTTTTTAAATATAGAATGAAAACACTAGTAGAAATGTAGTTTGTGTTGCGCAAGGATAGAGGTAAAGTGGTAAATTGATATGAGTTTATTTATAACTAAAATATTTACTAATTCTTTAGTAATGTCCTTCAAGAGACCTCAAAAATCTGTGATATAGTATTCAATTTGTAGGGATGTAGTTTCAAATTTGTGAGAGCAGATATTTACAAAGACTGGAATAAATTTTGTTACATCGTCCCTTAAAATAGCTTACAACACCGCTTAAGTTGAATATTGGCAGTTTTCACATTTAGATGCCTTTAGATGGAGAAGCTCATTGCACGTCTAACCATTTTTGTTTCCTGTAAAGTTGGTAAAAATTACTTATGCAGTGTTGTTAGCTGAGGGACAATATAATACTAATGTGTTGGAAGTTTTTTAATATGAAAATTTTGTGATATATGAAAGATAGAATAGTTTATAAATTTCCCTTATCACACATTAAAACATTCTCATGTTAAAAGTTTTGTGAGTAATAATGTTACTTAATTGTTGCAGTTTAGAAATACTTACTATTCCTGTAGATTCTTTTAAGGCACTGAATAATATTGTTTTCTTAGTGAAAGAGAACACACGAAAACACTTCATATGCCTTTGCCGGATGTATGCCAATGAATCTTCAACACCTGAAAATTAATTATTTTATATGAATATTACATTTGACTAACTTGTAGCTGAATAGTTTTTGTGTTATTTATATTGGAAAAATGGATTGAAAAAGCAATAGTTTACAAGAATGAAATTACATACATTTAAAACATTGAGTGCAATAATAAATTGTATGTCTAATATCTTTGATGAAGCGAAATAAGTAATTAGGTACTAACTGTAACTAACATTCATGAATTATTAAGAAGTAGGTATGTCATCTTAAGATCCTACCTAAGGACTACTAATGAAATATAAAATCTATTGTAATTTGGAACATTGTATAAAGCACCCTAGACCAAAAAAACTGCACACACATCAACAAACAATAAAATTAGGGTTCGAACGATACTTTCGATACTGAGTAGGTATCGATACTTTTGTTCGCGATACCCGATACTGAGTACTCGATACTCGTACCTGGTAATTACTCGCAAGTACTCATATGAAACGTCGGTATCGAGTACATTTAAAATACTAAGTATTTTTCAGTATTTTCATAGTCAAAGTCAAAGTCAAAGTCAAAATATTTTATTCATATAGGTATCACTGATACACTTATGCACGTCATTTTTTGGCTTTTCGGAAGGTGCTTTGTCGTGGAGGAGAAGAAAAGCCTAAAGAAACTCCTCAGCACATCTTTTAAAAAGATATTACAAAAAAAGATAATAATACAAAAGTATTTACTATTCTGAGCGGAACTGGTTGCAGAGCTGGTCATTTCCATGCGTCTTTGTCATTTAAATACTCGTCTACACTATAATATCCCTTGCCTAACAATTGTGTCTTTACACGTTTTTTGAAAGTTTCTATTGGCAAGTCACGTATTAATTTTGGGATTTTATTATAGAAATGTATACCAAGCCCTATGAAAGATCGCTGCACTTTACTTAGGCGGAACGAAGGCGTAACTAATTGATGCATTCTTTTCGTATGGCGATTATTAATATCAAAATTTTGTTTATACGCGTTTATATTCTTCCGTATAAAAACTACATTGTTGAAGATATACTGGGAAGCTACTGTAAGTATACCTATTTCCTTGAACTTTTCACGCAAAGATTCCCGAGACCTAAGTTTATAAATAGCCCTAACAGCCCGTTTCTGGAGTATGAAAATTTGTTTTATATTGGCTGCTTTGCCCCACAGCAAGATGGCATAAGACATAACACTGTGGAAATAAGCAAAATAGACTATCCTAGCAGTTTCGACGTCTGTATACTGCCTTATTTTCCTAACAGCAAAAGCAGCCCTACCGAGTTTTGTCGCGAGATTTGTTATATGTGGGCCCCATTGAAGTTTACTATCTAAGGTCACCCCTAAAAAGACCGTCGATTCCTCCATAACCCCTCCGCTGTGAGCGCGCTCCTAGAGCGTGTCGTAATTTTAGCACCCAATGTGAACAAGCTCCAGGAGCTTGTTTACATTTGGTGGACTACTGTGCGTCACAGTATGCTTCTATCTTGCTCAAACTTATACAAAGTATAGGGAAAAGTACAATGAGGACAAACAAAAAATTTCAAGTCTATAGACCACACCCACAATGAGTATTGGACGTTTTAAGAGTCATTTTTGTGTCCCCCCTCCCCCCCGCAAATATTAAATGTTATTTTAATCGAATTTTTAGTTAATTTTGGTTTATTTTTATTCATTCATGTTAAACTATGGATATTTATGTAAATTAAACATAATAATTACGAAATAATGGTTGTTTCATTTAATTATGACGATTTTTTCTTTTTATTTATTTATTTATTTCGAATATTTTTTTTCGCATTAAAATTATGAATACAATAAAAAACAATACGGGACTAATATTTGTTTTAATGATTAGCTTGTTTCATAATGATTCCAACGACATAAGTATTACATATAGCTCTCATACTATAATTTTGAGATAGTCATATTATAAAGCGTTCCCGCGTACCGCTCCCCGCCCCCCGCCGCGGCGTCACAGATCCGCGTCAATCTTTAAAAGCGCGCGTCACAGTTGAGAGGATATGCAATGTTTCGTTATTTAGTTTAAGAGATTTGCTGACTTTTTTAACATTAGGTAGCACAAACTCTATACATTTCGTTTTTTTTTGCATTTAATAGTAAATTATTGATAGTGAACCAACGCGACACATGCGAAAGAGCACTATTTACGTCGTCGAAATTTACTTTATTCCTTTCACACTTAAATATTAGTGATGTATCATCAGCAAATAGTACAATATCCGCTTGGTTCTTTACATAATGTGGTAAATCGTTAATGTATACCAGAAAAAGAAACGGACCCAAGATCGAGCCCTGCGGTACACCCATCACAGCCGGTGACCCCGATGACTTAATATCGTTTATGCTAACTCTTTGTATTCTATTACTCAAATAAGACGCGATCAAGCTAAGGGCCTTGTTTTTTATACCATAGTGGCCAAGTTTAAACAGCAATGTTTCGTGCTCAACACAATCAAATGCCTTAGATAAGTCACAAAATACTCCTATGGCATTATGTGACGCCTCCCATGCTTCAAATATATGCTTTAATAGCCTAGCCCCAGCATCGGTTGTACTACGGCCTTTAGTGAAACCGTATTGCTCAGGATGTAATAATTTATTATTGTTGAAATGAGTTAGCATATGGAAAAAGATCAACTGTGGCCCGTTTTAGCGCTCAGAATAAACAGAAAGTGTCATCGGGACATGAAATTCACTGTCGACGACCTTTTTTTTAGCTCTGAATGAATGAAGTTCAAATGAAGTTCAGTTTCGGGACCACATGGTTAGTAAGGCTAAACTAGCTGGAAGAAAATTGGGAGTGCTCAACAGAGCTAAGCAGTACTTCACGCCTAAGCATAGACTAATGCTCTATAAGGCGCAAATTCGGCTACACATGGAGTACTGCTCCCACCTTTGGGCCGGAGCCCCAGCTTGCCAAGTGGATCCGTTCAACCGAATTCAACGGTGAGCCATTCGTCTTGTCGACGATCCCAAACATACAGACGGTCTGGATTCGCTCGAGTTGAGGAGAGATGTAAGCTCACTCTGCGTGTTCTACCGCCTGTATAATGTTCTGAATAACTGTTTGGTTTAATCCCTGCGGTTAATTTTCGTCACATCTCGTTGTACCAGGTTCCATCAACACAACCTGGATACCTGGTTTTCGTCCACAGTTCAGTTCTCGCGTAGTTTTCTACCTCGCACGTGTAAACTGTGGAACGAACTTCCTGCATGGGTGTTCCCTCCAAACTATGACATGGGGTCCTTCAAGAAGCGGGTCTATTGTTTTCTTCGTGGCCGGCAACGCATTGGTGACGCCCCTGGTGTTACTAATGTCCATGGGCTTCGATGATCACTTACCATCAGGTGACTCGTCTGCTCGCTTGCCTGCACAAGGCATTAAAAAAAATCCTCGTGAGTACTCGATACTGAGTAGTATCGATACTTCAGAACCGATACTTTTTTGGTATCGATACCTTACCCATCGATACCACACGAGTACTCAGTATCGATACCAGAGGCCGATACTTCGAACCCTAAATAAAATTTATTGAATAAATAATTATTCCACCAAACTTGACCAGACCGATTTGACGTTTACAAATTACAATGATACCAGTTTTTCACACTGCGTTGTCGTGACCGAGCGATTCTAATATGAATAATTCATTCGTCGTGATTCGAAATACATATTGAAGTTTCATGATGTAAAAAATACTATATTTAACGTAATGAAATAATAACGTAAACTATGGATCAAATGTAATAAATTACCGAAATATAAATAATTAAAATTAACGTATTCTCTGACTCGGTATGTGATGTCATCGCTTTTTTCCGAGTTCTTTGCTCGTATAATTTATTTAGTCATACGTAGCCCTCGTGAAAAACAAAGTGTTAGTTTGCCTACAACTTATAAAATATTTACTGTATACGTATTTTACTGTATACCTCACAAAATATTCTTGAAAAACTCTAAAGCTTCATTATCGCGCGTTGTGAAAGGGGGCTAGACGGAAAAATACGACATACGAATGACGACACTTTTTTTGAAGTGATTCAGAGAGTTTTACAGAGATGGCGCTACTAGCGTGATTCAGAAAGTTGTACAGAGATGGCGCTGTACAACTTTCTGAATCACGCTAGTAGCGTGATTCAACAATACTTAAATCGAAAGGAACTTCGTTCCATCCGGGTGTCCCTTGACACCTCTCATGTATGGTTTTTTCATATTTAAGGTAAGGTATGAAGTTTTTTCACATTAATGTTTCTTTTTATATTAATTTATAATAACTGAATAAAAATGGGCCAAAATATCACGACTCGATAAATCGAGTCACTAATCGAATAAAAAATCACTATTACCTTTACTATAGCAACATTATTTTATGACGTGACATTAGCATCTGTCATTTTGGTCTGGTGGAGGTGGATTAGGTAGGTACTCTAGGTACTTACTGGCTGGCTGGACTGGATTAGGTTTAATAGTGATTTGACATGGAGGATAGAGCACACACAGAGTACTTTGGGATAGAGTAGAAGGAGGAACATCTCATATGAAGGGAAAGTTAAAAAGTGTCCAGCTGTTTACAGAAAATGGAAATTCCAATAATGGCCATTCGAATGGCGCTAGTGTCAGTGTCTGATTATTAGATAATCGAACTGTTGTAGACCGCACCGCAGCACCACCCGTAATTGGCGGCGTTTTTACCTTGTTTTTACGGACACTTTTCATACACAGAGATCTCTTTCAACTCTATTCTCTATTCTAAGTAGGTACTTATAGATAATAATCGGGAGAAATCTATGCACTGGCGTATCCAGGATTTGTTTTGGGTGCCGCAGTCTTAGGATTTGAGCACCCTTTTGGTATTGATGCAATTGAATAAATTTTAATGTTGCGCCCCTCTAAAAACAGTTCGCCAGCCGCTGCCCCTAGTGATGTTACTGTTGGCGCCCCTTTAATACGCCGATGCGGAATCTGGGACAAAGAAGTTTGATTACGGTACAAGACAAAATTCCGGGATCTTCCGGGATTACCCGGCCATCTGGCAACCTTAATTCCGTCGTACGTTAGTTAATGTCATCAGAATCCAGATGTCGCCGTAGCATAACATGACGTGACTCGGTGGATATGATAATCAATTTACTTACATTATTTTTTCATATTGATAGTTGACATTTGAAACCTCCCCTCTTATAGACTTGATAATATTCAATTTTAATATGTTATTGTGACAATAAAGAAAAAAATATTTAATACTTTATTAAATAATTTAAAGACAGAAAATGTTTTTTTTTAATGTTTAATATCGGCTCACACAAATGGGACAGGGTCATTAACTATTCAAGGTTTTGATGATGACGATAATTAATGATGGATAATAATATTCAAATAATGACGAAATAGTAATCTGATTCTGATACTACAAAACAAATTAATAATACTTAGGTAGTAGGCTCTATGTAGGTAGAGTACCTAACTACCTACCTACTGCTAAATTCAATAGTCTTTGCAAGAATACGCTAGTTTATCAAATCCTTGAGTAGATAGCCGCAATCAATCAAAGTAACAGATATCTTTCAATAGAGATCTTATTTCTTAATGATGCAATTT
Source organism: Thymelicus lineola (assembly GCA_963932265.1). Classification (NCBI taxonomy): domain Eukaryota; kingdom Metazoa; phylum Arthropoda; class Insecta; order Lepidoptera; family Hesperiidae; genus Thymelicus; species Thymelicus lineola. The sequence continues at coordinate 8,215,196 of OZ010686.1, forward strand.
TATTATGTTTGATCATAAATTGTATCAAGTTGGCAATGTCCTTTATTTTAGGAAGCAGTAAACTCGAGTATAAGTTGGATATTCCCATTTTTATTACTTTACCATAAGAACTGAAGTAAGAAATAAAAGCGAAAAAAGGTCGCAAACGACGCGACGAAGGCATTCAGTTATAATATTATGGCGCAATTATTCAGTTTATTTACTGGAACATTTATTTTTGTCTCGAACAATTTGATTTGAAGGTGAGTACCTTGTCATTTCTTTTTGGCGAAACAAAAGACTTTACACTAATTAAGATTGTGTCCTACTTATTTTTTTAAGCCTTAATTATTAATGATTGTAGAATCCAAGGATGCAATAAGAACATTTTAAAATAAAAAAGATTTTTGCAATTTTTATTCACTAGTCCACTCCGATTAGGTATGTATCACGCAAAAACCACAAAACAAATTAAAATGTTATGCGATTATAACTTTATTATTAGGAGTTTTAATAAATACTTATGTATATCCATGCCAAATTACAGCTTTCTAGCAGTAAGGGTCTCGGCGCGGCGGCGCTACGCTACGCTTCCGTCCATCTAGGACGGACGGACGGACATGACGAAATTATGAGGGTTCCGATTTTACTCCGGAACCCTAAAAAGCGAAATTGCGTTGGACGAGACTGTTTTTTATCACCCATGAACTTATACAGGATGTCTCAAAATAGTACGACAAACGGAAACTGGAGATAGTCCCGGGGATGACCTACCAGATGTCAAAAAATTTTAGGATCAAATTTTGGGAAGCAACGGCATACGAAAAATCAATATTTCAGACCAGAAATCGAACCCGTTGATTTTAATAAAATAAACTCACCCTGTATTATTGCACCATTCAATAGTGTCGTTAACAAGGATTGAATTCTGGGAAGTAATGACATACGAAAAATTAATTTTTCAGGCCAGAAATTGAACAGGTTGATTTTGAAAGAAGAAATTCATCCTGTATTAATTTAGGTATTATTACACCATTCGATATTGTTACTAACAAGAATCAAATTCTGGGAAGTAATGACATACGACAAACTTAAGGAAAGAGCTCATTTTAACAAAAAAAAAAAATATAAAAACCATTTATCTACCATTAAATATAAAAAAATATAAAATGCAGGAGTTTCTTAAATTGAACATTTTCCTTAAGTTTGCCTTATGTCATTAGATTCCAGAATTTGATCCTTGTAGCACTATCGAATGGTGTAATAACACAAGTTGAGTTTTTTTTTCCAAAATCAACGGGTTTGATTCCTGGCCAGGAATATTAATTTTTGAAAAATCGAAAGATGCAGTTTTAGTTTTCATTAAAATCGGCCCCGAGACTCCTTTGACCATTTTTTGCTATTCCTCATAGTTTAGAATTTGGCCATCCAAGCACACTTGAAAAATTCAGCCTGTATATTTCATAAATAGAATATTTACCCCATTCACTTTATAATTACAAAGGTTACAAGGTGGTATGTAGGTTCTAAAATATAATATTAATAACTTAATGTTTTGACTCATTCTATTACATTCCTAATGTGAATTGAGGAGGATAATTAGGGATATTTCGGGTTCGTTACTAAAGCAAAGGTTTCCTGAAACCAAGTATGTGAGTTATATCTCTGTAGTATGAGAATACTACAGAGATGAGAATCCCAGAGACCAAAGTTACAAAATGAGAGTATTACGCCACCTACGCGTAACACGAGAAGATCCACAACGATTGATTACCGAGCAAAAAAACTTTTTAAATCACCGACAACTTCAATCTCCTCAGAAACCTAATAAATCACTGAAAGTTCTCTTAATAAATAAAAAACTAGGAAGCTTCTGGTTGAACCAGTACTTGCAGCAATAGTTGGCCTTAAATTGACTCAAAAAAATTTGACAATTTGATACAAACCTAGCGACAAGATACATAATTCAAAATGGAAATCACATACTTAATAATGTTCACATTTTATGTCTATCCAGACACAAAAAAGCGCCTAAAATTTTGCCGATAATGGTCATACAGCTTTCGAATACTTACTTGGGGGAGAAAGCTCCATAGAGTGGTCCTAATATCTCGAAATAAAAGAAATATCACTCTCCAACAGGTGAACGAATTGCGTTAGTTATATCCCACCAAAAACATAAATGTAAAAAAGAGGAGCCAAGTTAAATACAAAAATTATGCTTGGCTGTGAGCTTCGCCGCAAAAAGAATGGAGATCTAAATGAGTGCCAAGTTCCATGCAAAATCGAAGTATGTATTTATAGGAACAAAAAAACATTATGAACAAGTATTAAACTCTATTTCTTTGCTTTATTGGATACCTATAACAATTGCTGTTATTTAAAAATGTGAGATCTTAAAGTAGGTTAGATTTGACTTGGCCAGTTTTTATCAGAATTAAAATGTTGAATAACTTTATAAAATGACTGATGTAATGAAAACTAACCTACTTATGAAATTTGGGCTTCGTCATGTCCTTATGGAAATAATTAATCACACGTAGTTTTATGTGTTTACGTTAAAGAGGTTTTGAGTTATAGAAGGGTCAAAAGTGGCACCAAGTGGTTCGTGTAATATTACACTCGGCGCTGGCTAGCCAGTTCCTTTGCTTGAACTTGGCTTGATACGCTGACGCGTGTCTAGATTTAGATCAAGGCTCAGGAATGGTTAGAGTAAATCCGAAACACCCAGAGACTGAAAATGAACAATTAAAAAAAAATACACGAGTACTGTATGTGTATAGTATAGTTTGTATATGTATCTGTATACTGTATACTATACTGTATACTGTCTATATACCACTACAAACGAAGTATGTAGGCGTTGGCGATTGTGAATACATTATCAATATCAGTACTTGACCTACAACAAAATAGCCAGGAAAATTATGAAAATAACCGTATCAGTGGCCGTTGCGCTACGTTTAAGTGGCAATCACGAGATAGCGAGTTGTTTGCATGAAAGCTTGGAAACGTGACCATTCACAATAACATTTTTAAGTTTGATTCTTTTACCCTACCTGTAGAATTTAACATTTTTGCATTGAAGTATTATTACTTATAGCGTATAGAACCGACATCGCGAACACTATGTACGTCCCAACCCAATGCATTGGCGCAACGTGGCTTCAATCTTCAATGGATTCGTTCCATTTTGAAAGGAGAACGGGGGCTCAATTTTGAAAATCGAACCTCCCGGGCGGGACACACATTTTGTTCGTTCGAGATGTCCGTTCTATGACATTAGACTTCAATTCATTTTTGCTTTTTATTTCTGTCGCGTACTGATGGTACAAATAGAAGTGAAATTTCATATTAAATTACGAAAAGAAGTTCACTGATTGATTGCTCAAATCGAAAATAAGTCGAAGATGAGAATTGATAAATGAATGAAAATAAATTGAAGGCAGTTTCTCGTTTAAGGAATGAAAAAATTTAATAAGTTGATATATTTTCTTGGTAGGTACTTTTTACCTGATATAATAAAATTGTCTGCTTTTTATTTTTTATTTTGCGGTAGCGTTTTTCACGTAATCTAAGTAGAGGCGAAATTTACCTGACTGTAACAAAGCTAAGCCACTCTTCAACAGAAGAGACTAAATCAGCAAGAAGGGAAATTTGCTTTGGGCCCATAGAATGAAACCCTTACACTTACACTTTGAAATTTTCATTATTTCATCTTAGAAAGCGGTTCGTTATCACTGATAATATTCGGTCGCAGTGGCCTTTGCCAACTTAACTTACCCGCTCAACAAATAATAGTAGGCGTTGAACAAAGGGGGAAGTATTAAGGGGGTTACGAAACAACAGAAATTCAAACTCATCATTCACCGGCTCGTTGTGAATCGAACCCAGGACCCACGGCATGGCCCGCGGTCCAGAACAGTAACCATTTCTCCACACGGGTCGTAATACGCGAACCACGCTGCAAACTGCTATAATGTCCGATTTAATATTGTCCGCTGGAGATGAAGGAGCCTGTTTTGATTTTTCTAACCCTCAAGTATTCGTAGTCTATATGATCCCCCTAACTCGAAAGCTGGATGAGCCCTTGGATTCGAAGGCTGAATTAGATCCAGCCAAAGGCGACCTTGGCGTTGGTACTCTAATGAGATAGCTTTAGGGTAAATTTTGCCAGTTGGGAAATAAACTTATCCGACAAAATGTTTTCCTTCCGCCGAATATCGTCAGTAATAACAAACATAACAGTAAAATTTACTCAGTTCACAAGGAATTAAGTTTAAAATCATAATATCGCTCACCCAGTAATACAACGGCACATCTACGTTTGTCATATTTTACAGAAACGAATTTCAAAATTTTTATAAAAATGTTTAAAATTAATTTATAGGTTATATTAACGTAAACAGAATTACGTTTTTTACAGATTGTATGGCTTTGGTTACTAGTATAGACATTAATACATATTTACCTCTATGTACATTAGGCACTTTTAAACACGTTTAATAAACTCAATTTCGAATTTTTTGTAGATATGCCATTATATTACTATTATAATAGGTGAGCCATATATGATCGTCGTTTGATTGTTGTTGTATGTGTGTCGAAATCTCGTTAGCATAGTCACGAATAAATTACCACTGACAATGGATGCACAAAGCATTCGTATAGAGCAGTCTTTAAAGCTGCTTTGTTCCGTATTAATCTAGCTGATGCTGATGAAGAAACAGCTATTATAGAGTCACGAGCTCTGAGCCCGTTGTTGGAATTAAAAGTGGAAACAAAGGTGGGAAACATTAGTTCCAAACCGTTTATTTTTTGGGTTGTTGTAAAATTCGTCACATGGTAAACTCATTACATTTTTTAAACACTATATCTACCTACCTAAATAAATAGTAAATTCGTCACAGGTAATGGTTATTGCAAAGCCACAAATCCTTGTTTTAATGCAAGGTTACTGGTTTATAGCGCTCGAAATGAAATACGCATACCTAGTCCTGCACAGGCTATCACGAAAAGATATCCTACTAATATTATAAATGTGAAAGTTTGGATGTTTGGATGTTTGTGACTCAATCACGCAAAAACGGCTTAACGGATATGAACAAAATTTGGTACAGGGATAGTTTTCAACCTAACTTACCGGATAGGCTACTTTTTATCCTGGAAAATATACCCATTCCTGAGGGATAAGAGCTACAATTTATAATCAACGGATTTTTTTTGTCGCTTTTCGTCACAGTGACACTACAGCTTACAGATGTCCGAAATAAAACATGGCCGAACTTCAAACAGCTGATTGAGTGATTTAGTTATAATAATGGTTAATTGTTTTAATAACTAACATGTACCAATTTGGCGGTGATGCATATTGTGATAAATTTTTATCATAAAATGCGAGGTTTAATTGCTATCGATCTTGTATAAAATCAAATATAACTACAAAACAATTTTTTTTGCGGAAAATTAAGGCTATTTTCACACTAGCGTTTGTAAACCGCTGCTCGCACCCAATGAGCAATCAATGAGCTACAAAAGTTAATAATTTTACCTTAAAGAAAATAACTCGTAGCTTATCATTGAAGTATAATGTACAAAAGTACCAGAACACACATCGCGAACAAAATTTGTGTGGTGCATCCGTTCTCCTTTCAAAATCGAACAATTCCATTGAAAATTGAAGCCCATTGCAGCCAATTTGTTGGGCCAAACATGGTGTTTGCAGTGTCTGCTCTATACGCAAGTAATAATACTTCAATGTAGCTTATCAAGTTTTTTTCCTACCTCTCAATGTGCTATAGAAGTATTATAAAATATCGTATCAGGTTTAATTAATTGCATAATATCATCAAATCTGGTTAGTAACATTCGTAAATATCTTTTTGTTTTTATATTTACTTTAGATATAGTAAGAAATATTAACTTTCCTCAACCGATTAAGCAAGTCATTATTGAAATGTCGGATGAACGCGTACGTCTTTAAAATCCTAGTGCGTTGTTCGCCTAAAGTCAAATTGCTTTATTTTTCTACAGCTGTGAGTGCGTATATGCCAGTTTATATGCCAGTGTTTTTGGCTGGACACTTCAAACCTCATTTTTTTATAGAATACAGTATCATCGATTTTGATTTTTTTTTGTATGATATGGGGTATTTTGTCAAGTAATTCCTACTTAAATTCAGTGAGGGTCTGATGATGGGTTCTGGAGATGAAGAGTGGAACTCCTTAATGGTAGGGAAAATGGAACCGTGTTTAAAGATATTTTATTTTTAGTATCGTTGAGATTGTAAAACCTGCTCTTCATTGACAAACTAAAGGTTTATGGCGTGTCTCGGAGAAAAATAAGTAACTCCTGAACGGGTGCGAATTACTGAACAGGAATAGAAAAATATTTGTTTTTATTTATCTTGACATTACAAAAGCAGTATATTAATGACCAACTTAAGGCCTGATGGTGTATCTTGGAAGCAAAATATATAAATCCCGAATGGATGGGTATAAAGTGTATAGGATTAAAAAATATTTTTTGGTAGTTACGTTGACATTGCAAAACCAGTACGTATGGGTGGTAAAGCTCACTAGCTTCGTAAAAGCTTATTCTCTATTGACTTGAAGACACCCATATTATAATCGAACGGGAACACCGACGCGGGTAATATATTCACGGTACGCATAATAAAAGACGAAGAGAAGAATACCCGGCGGGCGTCGAGTTGTTCAGATTGTTTAATAGTGGAAGGGGAAGGCTTATGTCATGTAATGCTGGTAACTCTGCGTGTATGCTCTAACCCTTGGAGATTAGTCTTAATCAGCTTAGGTTCACCAATAAGCACTTAAGCACACCTCTCCATTGAAATCAATGATGATAGATGGCATTTAGCTGCACTAGCTCAAATGTGACAGCAGTAGGTACTCCACACACGGCCAAACCTGAATTTTGAACAAGTTTAAGAGCTGTTTTGTTGTTAACAGACGCCTAACTTCCTAGCAGCAGCCTAAGCTTTGGATTCAATGAACCGCCCCAAGTTAATGTTTGAGGATATCTCATATCTTAAAAAAAATATGCCTTCAGCAGGGATACAAGTAGACAGGTCACCTGATATTAAGTGATCACCTCCGCCCATGGACATTAGTAACACCGAGTATTAGTAACACCGAGGCGTTATTAATGCGTTGCCAGCCTCGAGAAAACAATAGACCCAATTCTTGAAGGACCCCATGTCATAGTTTGGAGGGAATACCTATGCAGGATGTTCGTTCCAGCTTACACGTGCGGGTAGAAAACATACGTGTAGGGAGCGCCATTGTACTTGAATAACTGTAGGCCATAGATGTAGTACCTATATATTCAGCCACGGCGTAACCGTACATGAGAAAGAAAATTTACATTTCTTTGATTAGTTGAGTTATTTTTAAAGAAATGTAACAAAACTTAATAAGCAGCCTAAAATACTGCTACCCACCTACACTGCTACTTAAACTTATCTAATACCTTTAAATGAGCAATTCTTGTATATATATATATTTTCTGAATCTCGGAAACGGCTCCAACGATTTTCATGAAATTTAGTATGCAGGGGGTTTCGGGGGCAATAAACCGATCTAGCTAGGATTCATTTTTAAAAAATGTCGTTTTATCCGTGTTTTCAAGCAATGAAAACCGAGTACAATAGACTCTTCCTGACATCTATTGGCGAGTAGCTACACTAAAGCTAAAGCAGATGGCGTTGTTATGCAATACTAAACCGAGCTAAGCTCGGTCATCCGGATATTACATATAATTGAACTAAACGATTTTCTGCTGAAAATACAAATTGAAACTATGTTATTAAAAATCTCCAATAGGCAAATTAATCTTAATTGTTTGTCACAACTCGCACTCGTAACAAACAATGAAATTCGGCCTCGGTGACGGGGACAAAAATAATATTTTTTGTCTGGCGATCTCGCTCTGTCAAATGTATGGGCGAATCTACTGGTTCTAAATAAGATATAATTATGCTCTGGGGTTTATTCCAAGGATCTTATTCCAAGATTCTGAAAAGTAGGAGTCAAGATGAAGAAGGCTTCTTTTGCTGGTGAACTGACATGCTTGAGTTTTTATGGCGTTCGAGATGTCAAGGGAAACGGCTAGCTTTTCTCCATTTTTCTCAAAGACCTCGGCCCAGATATGAGTGGCATACACTGCTAGGAGATCTTCCGTCGACTGGTTTCGGTGGAACCCGTACTGCCGGTAGCTAAGGACATCATTGTATTTTAGGTATACCATGACGCACGTGCTCAATATACGCTCCATAATAACTGCAGAATTTTTGTTTGTTGTTATTGGTAATATTTACATTACATTTTTTGTTGTTTTTTTAACCATTTTAAAATGAAATTAAGTGGATGTTTATTATACACTCACGCTTAAACTGCTAAACGGGTTTAGTTTGGCTCACAGTTATTTCATATCCCGCATTAAAGGATATAATAGATTGCTTTCTAAATTGAGGATAGACCTGTTCCCATAAGATGAGTGGCATAATTAAATATGAAAATTTTGTTCACAGGTTTAGATGTGCTACTAGCATAGAATTTTCGTATCATTTTTTTATTTTTATTAATCACACTCTTCATTCCTGTTCTGTGACTTTGGTGGTCTCTCCAGTCCTGTACCTATAGCACTCGACGGAATGTCCTTACCAATTTGCTCTGATTTTCGGTACTTGGGCTCAATCATTCAAAAGAATGATGACATTGACCTGGATGTGACACATCGGATCAATGCAGGTAGGATGAAATGGCGACAGGTCACAGGAACTATTTGTGACCCACGGATGCCCCTTAAATTGAAGGGTAAAATCTATAAATCCGTCATAAGACCTGTCGTAATGTAAGGATCAGAATGTTGTGCTACAAAGAAGACGGAGGAGAGACAATTGCATGTCACAGAGATGAGAATGTTGAGGTGGATGTGTGCAGTGACGAGAATGGATAAAGTGAGGAATGAGTATATTGGAGGAAGTGTGAAAGTGGCAAAAATGACAGAAAAGTTTAAAGGAAACCGAATGTCATGGTATGGGCATGTGATGAGGCGTAGGGAAACGCATGTGACGAAAAGAGTGATGGATATAAATGTGATAGATAGACGAAGGGGACGAGGAAGACCTAAGAAAAGATGAATGGATTGTGTTTCAGAGGATATGAAAGATAAGAGAGTTAGTGTAAAGATGACGGCCGATAAAGAAGTGTGGAAGAGGAAAACATATTGGGCCGATCCCAAATAAATTTGGGAAATAGGAAGCATGATGATGACTATTTATTCCTCTAAGGACCCAATTCTAAAGTCCACGCAGACGAAGTCGCGGGTAGAAGCTAGTATTTAATATTTATTTGTTAAATCAGTGGACAGGTATGTATTATAATTTAGTGATTGAAGTTCTTTTTGTATATTCCTGTAAAGTCATGTAATAAATACCTAGATTTTTGCTATTACCGACTATAATGATCTTTCAACAACCCTATTTTTCTTTCAAATTGCTTTTTTTGCTAACTTTGATTGACACATTATTTTAATATTTTGTATATTTTTCGTGTGCTTGTATCTTAAAGACAAGGTATCTGATAAAGAGGTAGAAGATTCATCTGATGGTAAGTGATGATTGTGCCTAAATAGAGTCTTTCCTGAGGCTCAGATTTCTGATCCTTATATCGACGCCGTCGAAGGGATTTTCGTGAAAACTGCCATACCACTATTATTATCATCGCTTTCATCGTAGATAGGTAATTAGGTAAGTATTATTTAAGTTAAGAGTCACTAAATGATATAAACAAGAGATATCAATAATAGGATCATATCATATTCAAAATGGCTGAATATGGCACATATTTCGTTAATAGCTAGTGACGCAGGAAAGTAGGACCCATCACGCGCTGTCCTACATGTCTGACAAACTCAATGATATTGCTAAGGGGAAAATATTTGTGCTATATTGTCACTGTCTCTAAGGAAAAGACAGTAATTAACGGGATAATAAACAGAAAGTCGTTATCGGATATTTTTTTATTATCAAACCATAACCAGATTTGAATTATGTAGGCTATCATAATTATGGGGTTTATGCCATTATATTTTTTCTTTTTTTTGGCTAGCAACGTATCGGTGATGGCTTTGGTGTTGTTGTGACGCTGACCACTTACGTGTCTTCTCTGTTCGTTTGTGGGGCAATTACATAGCTTATGTTATAATATAAATTGAGATAATACCATCCATTCATCCATCAGGCTTTGTATGTCCACTGCTGGACATAACCTCATCTAAATTTTTCTAAATTTCGAAACTCTCACCGGTTTTAAGTTCTCTAAGTTCAGCTGATGCCCGCTGTTTTTTTTCAGGTCCTGGTCGGGAGGCGTCCTGTGCGCCTTTTTTCGAGACATGGTTTCCTTTCGAGGACCTTTCTTCCCCAACGGTTATTGCCACTTTAGCCGGCTCTCTACGTATGCGAAGTCTGTTATTTTCCACTTGGTAAGCGTGTGGGTTATTGTTATCCTTATGATAACAGTCGTTAAGCCATTCGGAGGCCCTCGGGCGGTTTGATAAACTTCCGACACTCGGGTTGGCCACTAACCCCTCCACCAATCCGCACTGGAGCAGCGTGGTGGAACTGGTGGAGTATGCTCTAGGCCTCCTCAAGAGGAGAGACGCGTGCCCAGTAGAGGGCCAATTGGGTTAAACCCAAGCGTGTGGGGAGCTGAACACAGTTAGGTATGTGTTTTGATGATGATGATGACAGATTTTGTCGTTCGTAGCGGCTATGGTGAAAGGGTGAAAGTATAACTTAAAAAATTAAATGCTCCATTACTTTGTGAACGTCCTCTCTAAGTAATTCTTAACTATATGTACGATCCTGTGCTGTGTATGTGATGATAGAAATGTCAGTAACTTCAGGAAGGGATTGTGTATAATAATGTGATAACTTTACACAAACTTTGTTAAACTTTTTCTCATTGCAAATAATCCTGTAGTAGTATTACATAGTTATTAGTAGTACTTAATAGTAGGTACATCTTTACGAGCAGTTCATAAATCACAATCTTCGTTTTTACAAGATGTCAACACGGCTTGTTGTTCGCTTGGTGCCCAGACCTAGTCAGGGGCACTTGAGTGCGAATGGCCGACTGAAATTGCGTGTTCACGACTTTGTCGAGACTCGAGCGCGGCTTCAGATCTTCAGACCCTTTCAAGTGTTGAAGCTTGGTTTTAATGTCTCGGATTTTGTACAGTCAAAGGAAAAACTATTGTGTTTGTAAAAATATTATTCAGACATATCTAAGCTCGAGGTTTAAATAAAATACCATTGAAGATGAATACTTACAAGAAACCATTGAAGTATTATTACTAGCGTATAACTAGAACCGACACCCCGAACATAATGTATGTCCCAAGGAATTGGCGCCAATGCATGGGCTTCAATCTTCAATGGATTAATTTGATTTTGAAAGAAGAACGGGGGCTCGATTTTGAAAATGGAACCTACCACAGGAAATTGTTGAAATTCCTTTTGTCGCTAAGTAGCCATAATTGTGCTTTTATTCATGCAAAGTTTGAGAGTAAGGAATTTGCAATAAGCATGATCTGATACACTCCAGTTTGGCTCCAGACATGGAGTTTTTTAGTTTTTAAACTATCTTCTTGTTGATCATTATTTAACGTTTTTATTTCACATTGTACCTTTTTATTAGGCGCAATAGACAGTTTTCATTTAATTTTATTTCAATAAAGGCGCTTTTGTTTAACTAAGTAAATAGGTTAATTAAAGAAAAATATCTTGATTACATACGATTCGTTTTTATTATACTATGGGCACGTACCTACCTTTTAAGCCTAGGGCTTGGGTAACAAAATGAAAAGCCTAAATGTTTGTAAATTAATACAACCTAACCAAATTCACGAGAAACCTATTAGTCATCCAATCTCTCTTATGTATACTGTAAACTCAACTCTTGATTAAACATGTACCCTAACCCTTAAGCGAGCAGTTAAAAGTAAATTAATTTAAATGTTGATTAGCAGGTACGAGGTATGATCAAACGGAATTAATTAATAAATCCTATACAATACAATACACACTTACTACACGCACGTGATGTAGTTACATAAATGTCGCTGGGAAATGATAAAATCCAAGATTTGATCTCCATTCTCCCCACATCCACAAACTTATAAATTGTAGGCAGGTACCTACCTATATTTTTTCTGTTTAAATTTTATGTTATATTCTTTTTGTACATAGAAGGGAAAGTTATTTTTTAACCGACTTCAAAAAAGGAGGAGGTTCTCAATTCGACTGTTTTTTTTATGTTTGTTACCTCAGAACTTCCAACTGGGTGAACTGATCTTGATGATTCTTTTTTTTAATCGAAAGCTGGTGCTTGTCATGTGGTTCCACATAAATTTGAGCGAGATCTGACAATGGCATCCATGTCAAAAGTATATAAGTCTTAAATTTGCATTAAGTATGTGCGTGATAAATGAACGAATAACTGAATATCACGCCAACCAATTTCGATGATTCTTTTTTTATTGGATGTACTTCATTTGAAGTCAGTTATTTTTTGTTGAAATTTTAGATTAGATTAATTTTGAAGGCGGTTCCACTTTTTATTTTAAAGTTTTTGTTTACTTTATATTTCTATAATTTTGTGGCACTTAGTGGCAGGGTGGATATCTATATGTATTTCTCCTTGACTCTGCGTATCATCATGATGATGGTAAGTGGCAATGTAGATAACTACCTATATGTAACTACCGCCCCAACTCAGAGTCACTAATGGTTACTTTAATTGCTCCTTAGTAAAGAATCACCATTTAAATTATATACTAGGGAGCAATTTGAGTAAACCTTAGTGACTCTGAGTTGAAGCGTTAGAGCCTATATTTCATGTTAGCCCTGAAGATGCTGACATTATAATCGTGAAGGAACACCGGTGCAGGCAAGCGATTTCTATAACATCATATCCTGTAACATCGCTATCAATATCAACTTCAAACTTAAAAGAAAACTTAAAGTGAATGCGCTGAAACAATAATTTTGTTACCTTTACTCTCAAACACTTTTATCTAACTATTAGAATGAATTAAAGTAAAATTACATTAAACTAAAAACAGTTAACTTCGTTTGTTTCGTCTGACTCACTTTATGTTCTTGACCGATCGTAAAATTTATATTAGAAATTCTCAACTATGGAATGAACAGCATCGACAAGCATTTTAAGTATTCCAACAATGTTTAGTTACACCATGTTTTCAGTATACTCGTGTAATGCGGATAAAATGTGAATACTTACATGTAAAATTTTAATTGACATAATGTCACATTGGGCTCCTGTACTTACAGATAAAAATGTTGCTCTATCCATTGAAGTATTATTACTAGCATATAGAACCGACACCGCGAACACCATGTATGTCTCAATGCATTGGCGCCACGTGGCTTCAATCTTCAATGGATTCGTTCTATTTGAAAGGAGAACGGGGGCTCGATTTTGAAAATGCAACCTCCCGGGCGGGACACATACTTTGTTCGAAATGTCTGTTCTATGACATTATACTTCAATGGCCCTATCTGGTTTTTACTCAACTGCCTGGAAGGGTTATGTTTTTCGAGCGTATCTTGTATGTCATGTATGTATGTATGTATGCGTGTAATACTTACCTCGTATCTTCCAACCACTGAACGGATTTATAATAAGTATAATTAAGATATTGTTAGATTCGTCTTGATAACCCAAGTGTTCTTAGATATGATACATTAAAAAAAACAAATATAGCCGTGAGATGCCATTGTTTGAAGTATCAAGAAATAAAAATAAATCGAATAATGAAATAAATCACATTAAAAAATTCACCTTATGGATTTCACAAAGGTATAAGTTATCATGATAACTTTTTTGATAACAGGCGGGTTTTTTCTTTTTATTTTTAAACTTGTACTAATTAACAATTTATTAAAATTTGACATTCCTTCACATTTATCCGACAAACTTGTGTTTATGTTGCTATCTAATGATTTCGCTAGCATCTAGGCCACTGAAATAACTTTATAAACTTTAAGTAGGTAATAAATTGCCGCTCAGGTGAATGACTAGATGAGAAAACTCGAAGCTAAGCAGGACGTACAGCGATATCTAGGCTAGATTATTCTAGAAGGACGAGCACCTATTTAATTTATCGCCTAGCTGTGATAGATCAATGTCAACGTGTCAATCTTTACCTATATTAAACACATTCGTTCACTTTGTTGTGTACCACATTTCTCAAGTGAACAAGGTACTTTTTCTTTCCTTTCCGGGATTAAACTCTAAAATATCAACTATATTAATTACGAGAGATATTCACCTTGGGTTATATTATTGGAGTTTTATTAAGGATCCCTAATTTTTTTGAAAATATAATATAGCCTATGTCACCCGACGATAATGTAGCTTCCCAACAGTGAAAGAATTTTTTAAATCGGTTCGGTAGTTTCGGAGCCTATTCAATGAAAACAAACAATCAAATTTTCCTCTTTATAATATTAGTATCAATGATATTATAAGTAACATCATTGATTAGTATAGATATCAATCATCATGTGAAAGGGGTTTCACATTTTGATATCGTTTTTTAGATAATTTCCTTGTAAATTAAAGATACGTAGGTACTAAAAATGTACGTTAATGCGCTAGTTTTTTAAAGTAGGGGAGACCGGGGGCAAAAGTACCACGGGGCAATAGTAACGTTGGTGATATTTTGGTTGGCAAGCAACGCTGAAGAGTGTGCGGCCGCGGGGGCATAGGCCGTAACGTGCTCGGGTAGGCTAACCACTGAGCAATGTGCTCCGAGCAGCGTGGACGTGTGTAATTGACTATTGCCATTTGGACAGCCCCGAAGTAATTTTTCGTACTTTGAAAAATCAGTTATTACTCTTTAATTTACAAAGTATAAGTAAATTAACAACAAATATTAGAATCTATATATATTACACAATACAAACTTTATCGCAAAAGTGAAATAGTGTTCAGAGTTTCTGATTTATTTTTGTTTTTGAATAAAACAGTCTTCAGGAACAATTGTACCATTTTTTTTTCGGGGTCAATAGTAACGTTACTATTGAGCCCTTGCTACAAATGACCCCGAGGTGAAAATAATTGTTTTACCTAATTTATATGTTTTGAGCCATTAAGAAATCTTTAGTATTTTCATACTACTTAGTGGACACCTGCAGCTTCACTCGCGTGAATTAGAAAATGCGGTTTTCGAAAAGTTTCGTTTACACATATATCTTAGTTGCTATCCTCTTCGTGGGAAAACCTCTACCCAGTGACACCTAACCTTAACCCGAATAAAATAATATATCAATAAATCTTCACGTGATGGCTGGGCAATCATAACGTCATTTCTATCTAGTCGGATTTGTTTTTCTAATATCATTGTGCCGTCACCTCTTCAACGCGTTTTAGGTTGAAAATACAAAAACACTTAATTTGTATTGGATCACATATTAAACATCATATTTTATTTAATCTTAATAAGTGATCTTTATTAATAATTAAAGTGTCATCAATCACAAATCTAGGACAAAAACATTCGTCTGGAAGCGCATTTTGGAAATTTTAAATATCTACATTTATTTGCATTTGCCTATTTTTCTTTTATTTTTACACTAACTATTGCCCGCACATGGAAATTCATCTATTCCTTCTTTGGGCTTGAGCACTGACTACTCAAGTGGATCCCCTTAACCGGATTTAGAGATAGGCTGGATTGTTGGTTCGTGTGGTGCTTGTAATCTTTTTGTTCGCAGAAATATGACAGGGGTTAAATGTAACAGGGGGTTGTTAGTAACACACACGTTTTCATACAAATTTGTTGTTGTTGATTATTGTTGAATTCATCAAAGAAATATACGATTTAAATGTTATTTAATGACGTAGTGCTTATAATTTGTCTCAAATTGTAATTTTAGACAGTAATATATTCGCTTTTGATCAGTTATAAAGAGAAGTGTATACTTTTTTGTTTCGAAGTGGCTTGAAGAAGTAAAAGCATTTATTTTAGTTACCAATTAAAAGACTGATTGTATTTAAGATTATGATTATTTTTAAAATTAAAATATGGCTAAATTCATTAACATTGTCATTTTATTGTTCATCAAAACAATGTTACAAACAACCCCGCACTATGGGTCAATTGTAACACTCGACACTCGTTTTTAAAAGTGGGATTGCAACATAATTACGGTTAGTACTCTAACGTTGACTACACAAGTTGGTAGACACTTAAACTAAGTTTCTTGGAGAATAACAGGATTTTGTTAGATATCAACAGTTTTGGCACAATCGGCCACGAACTAAAAACTGTTACTTTTGCCCCCGGTCTCCCCTACCTATGATAGAAAAACTAAAAAAAACATTGAATTTTTGAGTACATTGAGCATCAGAATTTTTTAATGACGTTTGTAACTTGAGCCTTTATTCAATCTTTTTTGTAATAAATAGAAGGTATAATTATCTTTCAAATTTATATTATTTTTTTTCACAAGGGACTTTTATATCCAGAGAAATCGAAAACTTTCGGGTGAGTCATCTAACATAAAAAAAATTAAAATGGCGGCCATTCCAAAATGAAGAGGGTTAGCTAGAGTAATTTTGTTGATAAAATTGCGTATATTTTATGCCCTTAAATTATAGCTAGTTAGCTGGACACACAGTATACCTATTAGTTGCTGTTTAATTATATCTAATACAAAACGTTTTAAACAAAAGATGTGCATCACATTAGGCAAATCTGTTTTAATTATTCAATAATATCAGTATCTTATTTCTTATGACTTCAACGTGCTTAAAACATATTCCCTAAATTCATCATCAGCTCTCCGACCATTATATTAGGTAAACGAGATCAGCTTGTTGCTATGATGTTTTTGATGAGGGTATGATCATCTGTTACATGGCGAACTAATAAAATAAAGAAATCGTACTGAAGTACGTCACATCACATCATTACACGATTTTTAAAAGAAGGGTTGTATGATACTTTTTATTATAATAAACTTTTTTTTACCTGCCGTCCTAGCGTGACTTGGCGCTTCTGCGCTAGTATCACCAGGTTGCACCGTGAGAAGGGAGGTTGTCTTAGGGTCCAGATGGATAGGTAGTCCATGAGGATTTCCCCCCGAAAAAAAAGGGTCTAGATGGACGGAATCCCTATACGCCATCCTATCCTAAATTAATGTCCTATTAATAATAATTAATAATAATACAATACTAAGTTACTACATAATAGAAAAATCTGTTCCTAGCAGCACAAATGTCAATAACGTATAGTACGTACAAAGTCTGACTGTTTATTTAAGTGACACACAAAAGCACAACCATTTTGATGAAAAATAGACGACCGTTGGGTACTAGCGTGTTCTTGAATCGTATCAAAGGCCGCCATCTTTCACATTGCTCGCCCTTTCATAGAGAAACATATTACAAGCAGATTACAACGTGTGAAATAGATAAATGACCACATTTTGCGCATTCTATTTTTCTTTAGAACTTCTTTCAGACTTCAAAAAAGGAGGTTAGAAGTTCGATAACTATGTGTATATTATTATGAGAACTGCAAAATTTTTACATAATTTTTATGATTATTTGCGCTTCCAAGCTATGTAACAATGGGTTACAATTTTAACTTGGGGAATAGTAAACATTCCATCAATCACCACGCGTATCTATATGGTATCAAAGGCAAATCGTCATAAACGTTGGTCAAAATATAGTGCGCATGACTATAAAAAACCACAACCTATCCTAGTCTTTAATTAAAACTAAAATCTATGAAATAAAATAAGCATTAAAAAAACATCAATCGGCTTCAAAAAAAGTTAAATCATAATTACGAAATATTGTATTATTTATAGATCTACAAATTTTTTGAGGTCTAGTTCAGGCAGTTTTTATATAAGAGCTTGCCTTGTTTTACCTTTTATTAACTCGGCAATGTTTGTTATTTTGGGTCAAATCTTGCAAGAAGAATTACAATTAGTAGGTACCTACTGAATTCCTCAAATACCACGGAGTTTAGTCTTTAAAAATAAAACTCTATATGTAATTTTTTTATATTCTAGCTTTTAATTGTACCTTAGAAGTGTCCTTGAATACGCACGGTTTAAATTGATTACAAGCCGTAAAGTTAATGCTGGCAAATGGTACAGAAAATAATGTACGCCAGTGTTACAGAAAATGAAAATAAATGTGGTGCGAATGTAACGCGAACTTACCTGTAAGTACCTTTATCACTTATATAGGAACCTTTTGTTTATCAGAAAGAAGCCTTCAAAAGAATATGAAAACATTTCTGTAATTTTTTTTGGATTATACATATAACGTAATGTAGACCAGGTACTTTCTTATGCGCTAAAATACGGTAGCCTCATACGACTTCTATCTTTTTCCATTCTATGTGCTTTAAAGAGCATTGATTATGCTCGTTAAGCCATCGATCCAACTATATTTATAGTCAACAGCGAACATAACTAAAAAGAATCGCGGCCGTAACATAAATGAACAATTACATAGGGCTTACCACGTAGGTCGTAAATTAGTACGTGAGATTCGTGTTTGGTATAATGTACATTACATTTATTTAGACAAGTATAATTGGTAGTATGCCCGAATATCTGGGTCGAGCTTTGTCGAGTTCGTATCAAACTTAGGCAACTTAGCACTTAAAAATTAAATAATACGCACCAAATTTATATATTAGGTAGCTCAAGATTAGATACAAAATTCATATGTAGTTTATAGTTAAAATTAACAGGTATTTTTATACAATATCTATACTTATAAGAATTTTATTGTGATAATAATATGTAAGTAAGCTAAATGTAAGGGAGACGGAGGAGAGTTAGAGGGAGGAGAGGCTAAGAACGGCTGTACCGATATTAATGATCTCTGATTTATTAAACCAACTAAAACTATAAAAGCTTAGTTAAAAATGTATTAATTACTACATTAATTAATAATCGATTTTCTAAAGACCGCGTTCTTTTTCTTGTATTTGTTTTTGTATGTACATACCTACTCGAAGATTTGATGTTTTGTTACCCACACTTCATACTTTATCAATTTTGGCGAAAGCTGTGGTTACCTGTCATTGGTTTCGCATGTAGCATAAGACATTTTGTTTTGTACCTACACATAGTTATTCATGTAGAAACTGTTGGTGAACCTTAATAAATAAATAAAATAAATTTGGATCTTTTTACCATCTTTCTACATTGGGGCCTTCTCTACTGGAAAACATTTAAATCTGTATAAAAAGGTAAAAGTGACTGACTGATGTATCAACACGCAGGCCAAACTCTTAGGGCTAGAAGCTTAAAATTTCGCACACGTAGTCCTCTTATGACGTAGGCATCCACTAAGGAAGGATTTTTCAACATTCAACCCCCGAAGGGTTGAAATAGCCAAATAGGGAATAAATATGATAAGCATAATTTACGCGTGCGAAGCTGCGGGCAACAGCTAGTTTGGAATAAAAAGTTCTTTTATTTACAAATTTTCAACATCGAATGTCCTATGTCCCTATTTATGCCTATACAAAATATATAAAACAACTTAATTAAAAATTAATAAAATGAGAATTTTTTGTTTTATTGTTTGCTTGAACAGGTTAGGATATGAGTAGATACGAGTAATAAAATATGAGGTGACTCGATTCTTGTTTCTAAATATATACAAAATAGTACAAGAAAAATTATGTTTTCTATCTGACATTAATTTATCAAAACGGAGATAAATGACTGTCATTAATTCTGGATCTGGCAGACCTAAATAAGGATATTGCATTTCTCGGCCGCTGTCTTCTAATTTAGGACCCGAGTTAGGGAGACATCATCGTTTTTAAGGTTCCGAAGTAAAATTTGAACCCTTATAGTTTCGTCATGTCCGTCCGTCCGTCTGTCCGTCCGTCTGTCCGTGTCCGTCTGTTGGTCTATCCGCCTGTCCGTCTGCCCATCCCTTTGTCCGAAAGAAAGCGCCGAGATCCTTTGTTGTATACCTATTAATAATCTGTGCACAATTGACAATCTGTGTTCACTGTTCCCGCTAGCTCATGTCCCTCTTCTGCTCTGTATGTTAAATCGCATGCATAGTGCTCTGTATTATTATCAATTTAAAATTAAAAAAGTAACTAAACCTTTACATCGTGTCAAACACACAGTGCCGAAACTACCAATGATAGAACTAAAAATCCCTTAAAAAACTGAACGACGTAAAAAAAAGTTGTTGTCTGTAAAGTCGGTTTACGGACAATGGTTTTACGTGATAACGTCTATTTCGTAGAAGAATAATTTATGATATAAATATTGTCAATTCGCACATTAGGAACGGGATTCGTTTTAAATATCAGGAGCTGCGCGACATCTGTGATTTTCTTGACTACAACTAAAGTCCGAGTCGATGTACTGTGTAAAGTTCTTTCAAGTAGTTCATACCTATAAACAGAGATGACGCTATTGTAGATTTTCGTTTTCATATAATAATAATACGTACGAGCTACGAGAAATCATTTCTTTTCAAAAGATTGTAAAATAAAATAAAAATGAAATGAAAAATGCCTTCCAAGCGGACCGATTACGCTTGAGTGGGAGAGAGACGGCCGGTCTAGCGTGCCTCTCTCTCTAATGCTGCGCGCGCTTCCGTGACGTTACTCCGGCCGATACTCGGTTTTCGTGAATGCCTCTCAGGCTCATCGTCTTTATAAACGTTATCACGTTAACAAGTGAGTTACAATAACTAATTACAATAAATAATTTTTTCAGGGTACCTCCCCCACAGGTATTAACGTGAGGATGAATTTTTTACTCGTTACGTACCCTATTGTATCGTTGAAAAGGTCTTCCAAAAATATTATGAGTCTTGTAAGACCATTTTTGGAATTAGGGGTGCGTTTGGGAAATATTTGGCTATAAAGTGCTGATTTTGGTACAGTCAAGTGTCCCCCCCCCCCCGCCTGGCTAAACGGTTGGAGTTGGACAAGTGAAAAAATGTCAAAAATAGGATTATGATAAATTTAAAAGGAAAACTATCACGGCCCTGTTAGCATAATTATAATTAGTTAATGAGTAATAGTAAGGAACCCTAGATTGCTCGTGGTTTGACTTGCCCGGTAAATAATTATGTAGCTTTATACCGCTAGTCCGTTGGAAACAAAGAATATCTACAGGAAATTTGTAGAATTTTTATAATTTTTATTCATTGCTGCCCGATTTATTTGCTGTCTTATAATAAAATTGTAATTTGTCCTGTTT
Source organism: Thymelicus lineola (assembly GCA_963932265.1). Classification (NCBI taxonomy): domain Eukaryota; kingdom Metazoa; phylum Arthropoda; class Insecta; order Lepidoptera; family Hesperiidae; genus Thymelicus; species Thymelicus lineola. The sequence goes on from OZ010686.1 coordinate 8,236,500, forward strand.
CTAATTTACCTATTTAGTGGATGTAGCTGCTGATTTCAAATTAAGTATGTAATTTGATCTTAAATTAGGTAAGCCTCATATTAATGAGGCTTTAAATCCCTTCCAATCGTTTCTTAAAACGTGACTAATGTGTAAAGAAATTGTCAATTATAGTTTTACTTAATTACTAATGGATACTCGGCGTGTGCTGCTACGCAAACAATTTTTGTATGGAAAAAGTTGAAAATCGAAAATGTGCAATAATGCATTGTTTTATTGGTCTCAAACCATCTTCGCATTATTGCCTTTCAAATGGTGGTTTTGGGGCATATCGGTTGGATGGTTTCAAAGTCTATACAAACATTTTTGTGTTTTGTAATATACAGGGTGTCCCAAAAATAGCACGACAAACAAAAACTGGAGATAGATCGAGGAACCTACCAGATGTTCTTTGTTTAACTTTTCTGAAATTCGACTCCTTCACTCTATTTTTTGTTGCAGAGTCCACAAAAGAGCAGAGATTTCGATATTTTTTTTCAAGTACTCTCAGATTATTGCGCTACAATACCAGTAATAAAGGAATGTTTCCTTTCAAAAAGATTTGCCATGATACAGTAATCACAGTACAGTAATTTTCCATCCTGTAGAATCCCCCTAGCTTCATATTTACCACGCCTACGAATTTGATCCTAAATTAATCCCTAATTAGTTACTAATTACTAATTTAACATCCAATGACCATTACCACTCCATGTATTGGTGTAAACTATATAAAAGTTTTAGCAAGTCTACCAACATTCCAGAGTTGTTTCAACATCACAAAGTCGCTAAAGGTGCTTCATTTCTTCTCGTAGCTTTCTAACAAACTTTATATTTTCGGGAAAAAAGTTTCTTTTGCAATAGAAGTTTTAATTGGTCAGGTTTCCGAACAAATATATCCATGAAATTCTAATTGTAAGTAAATAACAGAAGATGTTTAAGAAATTATTTTGAACCAACAAAGCAAGTCTGAGTGCAAATCGTTGCTGGATTAATTAACTCTAAAAACAGATACTTTAACAGTCTCCGATAATTTCTTGATAAAGTGTTCAGTATCATAGAGATAGGCAGCGTGTAAAACCTCAGTAGGTAAATTTTTATGGAAATAGCCGACAAAGTACGATCCTGCACTTGATAGACCTTAACAAATATGCAAGAGTATATAATGTTATTAGGCATATTCGGTCCATTGATAAAGTCGATTTTCCACTTTTCCCGTACAACAGTTTGAAGATAATACGTAAAGATGGTGCATCAACGTCAACGTCAACACAAAGATACTGATCTGTCATATGTCATTCTCATCAGAAAAGTTTTTAGCGTATTTCTGTGGCTTAGTGGAATACGTCGGATGGATACTAGTTACCAATATAGTCCCTGAAAGGCTCTACGTGGGGCCATCCGGCGTGGGATTAGGGTTAGTATTATTATTCTCGCCACTCTAATACGACTAAATTGCATTTATGATTTATTGCATCATGCTTCTTAGTTCTTCGCAAAATAAGATTAAAGGTATGGCTCCTGGTATGGTTCCTTACCAAAGATGTTATAAATACAGATACGTTATGCCCTTACAAATCGACCGAACGAAAAATCTGTTCCGACCGAGCTATAACACACACACGTTTATCTTTTGTTTGCCTACACCAATCACTAGTACATTGGCAAATTATGTAAAAAGGATGGCATTACTAAAACCATAATAGTGAAAAAGACAGCTAGTGTTTGTCGCTCGCGTCAATCTATATAGGCTACGGTCTTTATCGCTCTCGCGTCAAAACTAGATCGCTATCTCTTTCTTCATCTGAATATGGCGTCTTTGCATGAGTTATTAGATTGTTTAGAAAAATAATTGAAATAGACTAAATAATCTAAGTATCTTAGCGTACTCAAATGTGGTATGAGATTCCTTGTGTTTTGTTGACCTTGGAGTCATAATTGGTGCACTTTCGAAACACACACGATGGCATTTTGATTTATTTTCGTAAGGACGTATGAACCTACGATGCGCCACGCTCGTGATTGCGCTCGACGCAGACTAATCACAAGAGTTCCCAATTGGGAACTTTTTGAGTTTCACAACGCGCGCGGTTATAACGTATCTGCCTCTTCTTAATATATAAAATCTTTGTTCCTTACATATAAAATTTCTTACATATAAAATTACTTACTGCATTTCTTCTATTGAAATGAAGTTGCCCGCCGCCGATGTAAACGAGTTGCTTAGACTGTATTTTAATTGTAAAAGCTTTTAACAATCCGGAAGCCAGAACTGCCCGACTTGAAGTATTGCAATGTCCATTTAACATTGGTGATTCTGGTGAACATCAACATTCTCCGTCACGAGATATTCGTCGAGAAGTAGAGTACGAGTTATAAGCTTTATAGTATATTATAACATATTTTTAAGAATACTTGACTACAATTTATGTTATATGTTACAAACTATTATAAGTATGCATTGTTAAAAATATGAAGTAGGGAACCGTCATAACTAAAATGTAAAGTAATTAACCTAACTTAAGTGACTTTATCAAATCTAAATAGGTACATAAATTTTGTAGTACTAGTGGAACTTAAATTAAGAGCTAACTTATCATACCTAGCTTAGAAAACTAGAGTCAATTGATGTACATCTAGTCAAATAAGAATATAGCCCTTAATCGATCACCTATTTTGAAAGTCATGAGGACTATTTGACGTCGCTGAACCCATTACTTTTCGAACCCAATCACAAAGATGACTTAACTCGTACTAAATTAAGCCGTGTATCAAACTAGAATTAAATATAATAATAGTAGTAATTTGTTAAAAGTTTGTATGAAAGTATTTTGATAATAGTTAACAGTTTGAGTACATCACTATACATTTGGATATTATGGTTAATAACTTCATTTTATACTTAATACAAAATCACTTACTTTTAGTATTAACTGAAAATTGGAATCATAGTTCCCTAAATATGTATTAAAGTTCCATGTAGATATACGACCACGTGGCAGATAACACGGTTACCACATACAGTAAACGTAATTAATCAAAAAATGAAATATACGAGTACATAATGATTCCTTATTAAATAATAAAGTAGTGATGAAAATTTCAACAATCTTGGTTTAAAAATAACAAAATGGCAGCATTTTTTTTCCTTTTATCCGCTCTCCTCAAAAATAGCTATTTTGTATAGGATATGTATAACTCTTTTTACTTTGCATCCGTCGAAATAATGTAGGGAATGTATTGACTATCGAAAGAGAAGGCGCGGTCATAGTCCGGCGGCTTGTGTCCATTCTGTCAAGCGAGGATAGGTGAATGATAGTGGCAAAACTTCTTGAGCGCATCTTTTGCTTCAGCGGGCACCTTAAGCCGCCAGTCCCGGGTAATATCAATGCTGGAGGCTGTAGGGCTGCGTAAAAATATACGAGCTTGGGTTGGCCAACCCCTCCTCTAAACCCGCATAGAAGCAGTGTGGTGGAATTTGCTTTGGAATTGGCTCTACCTAGCTTAGTTTATGCTAGCCATTTATGAGTTAAAACCACCTACCTATCAACGAGTATCTATGTATACCTACTATAATAAAACTCAAAGTGTCTGTTTGTCTGTCCGGGCATCACATAAAAACCCTCGAACGGATTCCGATGAGAATTGGTAAAGTTGTTACTAATACCCTGGGTCATATTTTAGACAACTTTTCATTCCGAAAAATTAAAAGGTTTCCCGGGAAAACAGGATAAAAGTTTGAATAAGTTAAAACATTATTTCCGTATGCAAAGCTGCGGGCAACAGCTAGTTAATAGTAAATTATAGACTATTTCTAAAGATAATTAAAATAAACTATTAATGGCATTTATTGAGGAGGCACGCAGGGTGACCTTTAGGTCATAAATATACTTTAAATACGTAATTCCCTATAAGCCATATCATACGCAGGAAATTGCTACATTATAAATATAAAGTCTTATGGGGTTGTAAAACGTTTTGGTGGCGGTATTAAATGCTGCGTATTACCACTAACATTTTTATGGGTACTTAGCAGCTAATCCCAATGAAATTAAAAGTAACAACCGCAAGAACCCACAATTTCATAAAGTTAAGTGATATCGTCTCAGTATCCTATTTACTTTTAAGTGAACAACAGTCAAATGAGTTCATTGCCCATGGCCACCGGATGTTAGGGGGTCACTTCGGCCTATATGCATTATTTTTCATGTACAATAGCGCATTAAATAAAAATTGTAATATAACTTTGTAGTAGTATTTTATAATAATGAATAAAAAAACACTTCATTTAAAAGTACCTATTTCCAATACAATAAAATGTAATTGAAATTAAACACGTAGGTAATTATTCAAGTTTTCACTTCTGTCCTCACTCTTTAGAATCGTTGTGATTTCAAACCGGATGCAACGGAAAAAACGACAGGTAAGAGACACAAATACAAAAATGTGTAGGAAAGAATGAGACAGAAATATACTCGGCAAGCATGCATATAATATAACTGCTAATTTCGTCGTTGAATCTAACTTCTCCGTAGCTCAATGGTCAGGACGTAGATACACAATACCTGATGCGCAGGTTCGCGTCTCTCAGTATTTCTTTTTTTTTAGTTTTATTTTTATACTGTTATTAAATACTTTCAAATGCTCTTTTAAATATTTTCAAAGAATTTATCAACAAAAAATAAGAATTTCATTTTCGTTGTTTAATATCTGTTGATCGACTGACCGATTATACAGACAGTAAAAATGCTAAGTTGTATTCATAGATGGCGCGAGGAATAAGATAGAAGATTCGTTTTATTGCTAGATAGATGGCGCTAGCTGCTCATTTTACTCTTCATATTATGTTAGAGAGAGGCGTTAGTTACCACTGTTTTCTTTTTCTTATGTTCGTGGTTATCTTTTAAAAAGTGCTAAGTTGTATTCATAGATGGCGCGAGGAACAAGGTAGAAGATTCGATTTATTGCTTTTTCATCTCATTATCTTGAAACCAAAATTTTGGAAAGTTTCACTTCTACCTGGTGTGAATTGCACACATTTTCTTTTTTTATTTGAAAGGGTCCAGATTGGTTCCATATTTATCAAAATTCAGTTCTGATGATGGGATCCACAAGGAATTGAAGGGACTCTTTAAATATTATAGGTACAAATATGGCGATTTTTGTGTAGATTTTTCGAACACTTTTCTTTGAAGTCGTGTAATGTATTTTGTAAAATTTATACATGAAGAATTTACGATCACTCACGAGTACACGTCAAGTCTAGCATCAGTTCAGTTCATGACTGATATATGAATGACGTTAGACTGATTACCTGCATAATGCATTGACTGATGGACTGATGAACTAGCAGTCTAGTAACCCATCAGTATGGGTTTTCATAAACATAAAATATCTTGCTCGATTTAGTTTAGGATATATTAATTTATAACAAGCTTGTAATACTCCTTCACTTCGTTACGTTTACAAATTGTACCCTCCTCAAAAAAGTTATAATTTTTCAGGCGTTTTGTGTTTACTCCGATTAATAAATTTTTAAGTAGTTACAAATACTCGTTGAACCATATTCATAATTCCAATAAACAAAAGCTTCTATTTAAATATAGATAATATTGGATGATCTCTTAACAGAATTTCCACACTAGAATTTATCTGTTATCCTGGGAGATCAGACCCATCCAGAATACGAAATACCTATCCTAAATATTGAATCATAATGTTTAAGTAAAACTTGGCATATATGATGTCAAGTTTTGACTATATCTTATTACGACTCATTCTGATTAGTGATTTTCGCGTGATACGGTTTCAGACCGTTAAATACTTTAGGATAAAAATCCAATCAATAACCAATCTTACATTAAATACGTAAAACCCCTCACACTCTTCCCGTGTGTATTTATCGATCTGACTCAAATTCTTGAAGCTGTTGTATTTATCGAAGTAAAGCGAGGTGGGATTAGTATTTGAAAATCTATTGGAAGTGGGAATCTAGTTAAAGATTTTGCATAACTTAAATCTAATGTAGATTTAGTAAAAGACCTTAATGAAATTTTGAATATTTAAGCAGATATTTTCGAATCAGTGATACAGAAGAAGAACGTTAGTTTAAATTTAGTCTAGCCAAAAAGATATTGAATCAACATCAGACCGTGTTACGACACATACCAGGCTAATGGTATTTTGTTTATTATGACCAGCGTCGGAGAGTAGACACAGACAATCATGTTTGCGTATTTGCAAATAACTTTACATCAACATATTACGTCAAGATAATTTAGTTCACGGAGGAAGATCTAAGCGAAAAACTAGGAATCAAATAGCTTATGGATTCTATGGATCAAGATAATTTTCCTGTATATATGTATATACCCGTACACTAGTCTACTGGTAAATATGTAACTAGTGCTGTATTCTTATGATTTGAAAGTAGAGCTGTGTTTCTTAAATGGGAAAAGTTTATTCTGGAACTTGTGAATAGGTAATTTAAACACCAGGTATATTAATGCATAGAATTTTCGGTAGTGCCCAAAATTAATGAATTTACTAATGAGCTTAAAACACTTTTATATTTTATTCGTTGGCGTCACATAGATGCGGTATATGGAAACCCCGTACAAAGTTTCATGTTTCTCGATCCACTGATTTTATGTGTTGGAATTTGAATAACGCGCCCTCGATTCGCTTGGTGTCCCTGAGTCCCCGAAGCAACAAAAATTTGTCAGGAATGTGGTTGTCATACACATTTTTTTTCTAATCCGATATCAGTTCCAGACAAAGACAGATTGTAGTGTAAGAATAGATAATGGTTCTATTTAAAGTAAATTACGAACCTCTCCACGACGTGTGCTCTGACACGCATTTAGTCGTAAGTATTTCGCATTTAGTCGTAAGTATTTCGCATTTAGTTGTAAGTATTTTTTGTGATATCCGAAGCCGCAAAGCAGTTCCTTGGAAGCTATGGAAGCGGAAACTCATCCCCTTCATTTTGTATTCATACGATTTGTGAATCATGAATTTTAATGTACTTTTAATCAGTTAAGGTTGATTCAGGACCATAATTTGTGTTCAGATATTTGTTAAAAAAGATGAGACGTCATAAGAAACAGCTCATATAAAAAGAATAAAGAAGTCATAAAAAAAGGTTAAACTATTATTTTTGTTCGGAAAATTTTAGGTGTGAGCAAAATCTAAGTACGCTTTATGGATATGAACACCATTAGAGTCAAGCCTTCAACGAAATGATGGTGGCACACTTTAACGTTCCTCGAAGCCATTCTCTACACAATCAGATTGGCAGGTGCTGCCTTATCAATCACTCAAGATCCGTTTCAATTGATAACACGGGTATCTTTCGTGACACAGCCATTGTTGAGTCATCAGATCATTATAGTTATTATTCTAGTTGGTCTTTGAATCCTGTTCGAAGCGAGTTAGAAGAGCAAGGAGATGATGTTATATTCAATTTGTAGAAATTACTCCTCTTCTGTTGTTGTTGGTAAAACATGATAGTTTAACATTTAAATGTTATTTGTATTTAAATATCTGACTATAATTTACCTTTGGTAATTTTCATTTAGTCGTTATGGATTTATCTTTTCATGGTAAATTTAATTAAACGTATAAATTCTGGTATGTGGGCGAGACCGCCCACAGCCATTTTAAAATCATATTAACTATAACTATATTACAAAATGTATATTGATGGATGGCATGGCATGGCTTTGGACTACGGATATCAATGATGGATCAAGGATTTTTGTTTGAAGGGGCCTTAAATCGAATTTTTGATTGAAAGTGGGGAGGGGAGTGAAGTTCTCAAACATTTTAGTTTGCGTATTTTTTTGTATGATTTTTATTATTTTTTATCTTTCACCTTGTCGTTCGATGTCAAAAATTTGAAAGTTATGAATTAAGATGAAATGAAATAATGTTTTCTTTTTATTCAAAGAAGGTTAATTACACCCGAATAATTTACTACTTTTGGTCCTACTCTGCGGGTGAAATTCGACCGTATTTTAGTAGTCATTAATGGTTGTTTTTAATATTTTTTCTTTAATAAATGTAACTAGGTATTTGTAATTCATATTATACATAAAATGTAACTTTCATAACACCTCCTCCGTATAAACTTTAATTTTACGAAATCATTAGCTCCTACGTGTATGTTTTACGCTGAAAAAGAGACACAAGTACAAAGTTCTCTTCGCGTAATATACAGATTTAATACTTACACATATTCAGATTTATAAAGTTCTTTATTTGTATATGAATGAGAGTTTTTGCTTCTATCGAAAGGGCTGGAGATGTAAATAACAGCTCTCGCTTACAAATGGGTCACTTTAACGGAGTCCTTGAGTGAAGCAATTTATGACTGACTGAAAATATTACGTTGATGATTGACGATAACAACTTGAATTTCGAGACTTCTTTGTTAAATTATTCCCCTAAAGATATTTCTCTGTCGTTGTCATATAAATAATAAACGTTAACTATATTAATTATCTACATAAGGTTTATTTAGTGTTTGGAATATATAAAAACGTACTCGTATATATAACTAGTCCAGCCATAAGTTCTGTTACAAATGAAAATGTTTTTTTTTAAATGAAGTAATGTAATATTAATAAAATTTATACCTACATATTTATTAAAGTCTCAGCAAAAAATAAAAAAAATATTCTATTCGAAATGGTCACCTTTGGCTTTTATACAGGCCTTTAATCTGTTTGGCCACGAATCTATGGATTTACGCACTGTTTACAAGGGAAATTTCGCCACTGCTTGCTCCAAAGATAATTTAAGAGACTCAATGTCGCCGTGTCGTTTAGAGCAGGCCATGTCCTCTAAAACTGACCATAATTTGAAGTCTAAAGGGTTGAGGTCTGGGCTAGATGAGGGCCAGTCTTCAGCTCTTATAAAGTCCGGAACATTGGTTTCAAGCCAGGCTTGGGTAGTTCGTGCCTTGTGACCAGGTGCAGAGTCCTGTTGGAAAGTCCACGGTATATTTTTAAAAAGAGTATTGCTGAGAGGTTTCACAACATGATCCAAGACTGTATCTTGATACACTTTGGCTGAAGTTTTCACTCCTTTTTCACAAAAATGCAGTTTTGTGACTCCTTGATAAGACACGCCCCACCAAACCATCACTGACGCAGGATGATGACCACGTTGTACCTTCCCGACCACTTGAGCAGCTTCTTTAGAATCTGCGTATCGCGACAGAAGGCGTTTTGATCGATCCACTCTCTTTAATTGTAAAGATTGATTTAGGGCATGTCCTGTATATCGACGATAAGCACCGAGCTTCAGGTCTTGTTTTATAATACGCGACAGAGTCCTAGCGGGAATCTTCATTTCTCGCGATAAGATTTTTTGCTTCCTAATGGGGTTTCGACGAATTCTGGCTTTAACAGCATTAACAGCCTTTGTAGTTCTAACAGCACGCGGCCGCCCCGATCTTTTCTGGTCTTCGACAGACGAAGTGTTGTTGTATCTGTTGATTGTACGATATACGAACATACGGCTGATACCAAGCTTTTGAAGTGTCTGGAATATGACCGGCGGCTCCATACCCACTTTGTGCAAGGCGATCACTGCAATCAAGAGACACAATCGTGTCTAAGCACCAAAGTACACTTACAACATTATTGTTGTATTGACACAAGTCTCTATTTTCCCGAAACCTAGTTAACATATACCAACACAACAACTCACCAAATTTTTAATTCCATATATTTAATTATTAGCGAAACTTCAACACTTTTTACATTCTCTTATCATTTTGTTTATTAATTTTTGCTACCTCCGTTTTGGGATTCCTGAGAAATATTTTTACTAATTTTGGATGAATTTTTTCTATAAGGTTGGTATTAAATATTTCGATATTAGTATGGTTGTGACCACAGATATGCTTAATAAGTAGATAGCGTATACAGATTATATACTGAATGCTTGTATTCATGGATAAAGTAGTGGAACTGGATCACAAATTCACAATCATGGATATTACTCTAACTGGATACATAACTTCGTAAAGGTACTTGAAAACGGATGATGTTTGAAGGGTGGGGGGAGAGGGGGTAATTATGAAGAAGGGGATGAATTTATTGAATTACGCGAGCATACCCATGTGGGATATCAAATGAAAGGGCTTGATTTGTGTTTTAAAAATTGGCTGATTGAAGGGTGGAGGGGGGTCGTTATGAGGAAGGGGATGAATTTATTAAATAACGCGAGCATACCCGTGTGGGATGTCAAATGAAAGGGCTTGATTTGTGTATTAAAAATTTGCTGTTTGAAGTGGGGGGGGGGGGGGTAGTTATGGAGAAGGAGATGAATTGATTGTATTACACGAACATACCCGAGTGGGATATCTAGTGAAAAGGCTTGACTTGTGTATTAAAAAATTGGCTGTTTGAAGGGTGGGGAGGAGGGGTAGTTATGGGGAAGGGGATGAATTTATTGAATTACGCGAGCATACCCGAGTGGGATATTAAATGAAAGGGCTTGATTTGTGTATTAAAATTGTCTGCTTGAAGGGTGGGAGGGTAGTTATGGGGAAGGGGATGAATTTAATGAATTCCGCGAACATACCCGAGTGGGGTATCAAATGAAAGGGTTTGATTTGTGTATTGAAAAATTGGCCGTTTGAAGGGTGGGGGGTGAAGTTGATGAATTTATTGAATTACGCAAACATACCTAAGTGGGATATCAAATGAAAGGGCTTGATTTGTGTATTAAAAATTGGCTGTTTGAAGGGTGGGGGGGGGGTGTGGTAATGGAGAAGGGGATGAATTTATTGTATTACACGAACATACCCGAGTGGGATATCAAATGAAACGACTTGATTTGTGTATTACAAAATTGTCTGTATAAAGGGGGTAGGGTGGTTATGGGGAAGTGGATGAATTTACTGAATTCCGCGAACATACCCGAGTGGGATATCAAATGAAAGGGTTTGACTTGTGTATTAAAAATTGGCTGTTTAAAGGGTGGGGTGGGGGGTAGTTATGGGGAAGGGGTGAATTTGAATTGAATTCCGCGAACATACCCGAGTGGGGTATCAAATGAAAGGGTTTTATTTGTGTGTTACAAAATTGGCTGTTTGAAGGGTGGGGGGTGAAGGAGATGAATTTATTGAATTACGCAAACATACCCGAGTGGGATATCAAATGAAATGGTTTGACTTGTGTATTAAAAGTTGGCTGTTTGAAGGGGGGGCGGGTAGTTATGGGGAAGGGGATGAATTTATTGAATTACGCGAGCATACCCGAGTGGGATATCAAATGAAAAGGCTTGATTTGTGTATTAAAAAATTGGCTGTTTGAAGGGCGGGGGGGGGGGGGGGTAGTTATGGAGAAGGTGATGAATTTATTGTATTACACGAACATACCCGAGTGGGATATCTAGTGAAAAGGCTTGACTTGTGTATTAAAAAATTGGCCGTTTGAAGGGTGGGGAGGAGAGGTAGTTATGGGGAAGGGGATGAATTTATTGAATTACGCGAGCATACCCGAGTGGGATATGAAATGAAAGGGCTTGATTTGTGTATTAAAATTGTCTGCTTCAAGGGTGGGACTGGGAGGGTAGTTATGGGGAAGGGGATGAATTTATTGAATTACGCGAACATAACCGAGTGGGATATCAAACGAAAGGGCTTGAATTGTGTATTAAAAAATTGGCTCTTTGAAGGGGGGGCGGTAGTTATGGAATTCCGCAAACATACCCGAGTGGGGTACCAAATTAAAGGGTTTGATTTGTGTACTACAAAATTGACTGTTTAAAGGGGGGTGGTTATGGGGAAGGGAATGAATTTACTGAATTCCGCAAACATACCCGAGTGGGTTATCAAATTAAAGGGTTTGATTTGTGTATTACAAAATTGGCTGTTTAAGGGTGGGGGGTGGGGGGTTGTTATGGGGATGGGGATGAATTTACTGAATTCCGCGAACATACCCGAGTGGAGTATCAAATGAAAGGGTTTGATTTGTGTATTACAAAATTAGCTATTTAAAGGAGGATTAGTTATGGAGAAGGGGATGATTTTACTGAATACCGCGAACATACTCAAATGGGGTATCAAATAAAAAGGTTTGATTTGTGTATTACAAAATTGGCCGTTTGAAGGGGTGATAGTTATTGGGAAGGGGATGAATTTACTGAATCCTGCGAACACACTGCGTACAAAAAGATATGAAATCCGAACAAAAACAGCTTCACTGTAAAAAAACCGCACCAAGTACACTTCAAATTATAGTTACAAAAATGATAATTAAATTTTTACAAAAAATTATGAAATCAAAAAAACCCAAGTACATCATCGTTTTAGATTAGAAAAAAAATTTTGCTGGAAAAAGTTAAAAAAATGGTGTACTTGGTGTGCATTATACTTTATAGTACGCGCTTTTTTCAAATAATCTTAAATTAATTAAAAATTTAAAAAATCCCCGACAGTTTTATTAACACTAAACATAGCTAAGAACACTCGAATAAGTCACCTTTCATTCAAAAAAAGACGAATACAAAATTGGTTCATCCGTTTGGAAGCTACAATATCACAGACAGACATACAGATACACTGATACACAGACACACAGTTACACCGATACACAGACACGTCAAACTTATGACACTCTCTGTTTTCGTCGGGGGTTAAAAAGTTATAACAAATATTATTATCTTCCAATAAGTCAGATGATCGAAAATCTTAATTATGCACACCAAGTACACCATTTTTTTAACTTTTTCCAGCAAAATTTTTTTTCTAATCTAAAACGATGATGTACTTGGGTTTTTTTGATTTCATAATTTTTTGTAAAAATTTAATTATCATTTTTGTAACTATAATTTGAAGTGTACTTGGTGCGGTTTTTTTACAGTGAAGCTGTTTTTGTTCGGATCCTATTTTCTTTAAGAGCCATTTCGCAAAACTCGGTTGATAAACTATAGGTATTTGAAGCGGCTCCGCGGCGTGATATTGCCTCGCGCAGCTCGCGTCGCGCTTGACCTCAGTTCTGTGCGAGTAATCTTCTTGATACTTTCAAACGTAAAAATTTTAAAATTATGAACATATAATTTTAATTATACACTTTGTGACCACATACATGTATCTGGTTTGTGACAATATAAGTTTATATAACAATTAAGAGTACAATGTAGTAGTACCATTATCGGTAACTTATTTACATAATACATTTTAGGTACCTACTTAGGTACATCACAATAAAGATGTCCAATAGATGCATATTGCAAAAATCAATATTTTGGCAAATCAACGTGAAAAATTAAAAATCACGTTTTTTCAAGGTGATCTATAAAATGCAATATGCGTCCATTTTGCCTGCGATATTCGCAGCGCGTCGAAATACATAGGTATACCTAAATTCAAATCAATCGGAGGGTATAGAACCGGGAAATCCCGGGATTTACAAAGGAATACGGTACTTTTCAAAAGAACCAGGAAACAAAATAAAAGAACCGGGAAACAAAATAAAAGAACCGGGATTTTCTGAACTTTTGGGAAATAAAAATATGTCGCGTCGTGATACAAAAGATAACGTAAAAATAAAGGTAAATACAATCCATACACAAAAATGATTACAGCTTTAAAAAGAAGATATTCAGAACGTCGGCTACATGAAGCAGCTATACTAATATAATATTATTTACACAACCCAGATCGATATTTTTCTAATATAAATGAAGATGATTTAACTCTTTTTTCTCGTCCAAGCAGTGCTGAATTGTGCAATACAATTGTGTTGCTTTCATACAATTAATACGAAACTTATGTTTGCATGTAAGGTATAATAGTATGATGGTTACTCAATCACGGCAAACGACTATACGGATTTGGGTAGAAAACAGTTTTTCCCTGTTTTTCTCCTGAGAGATAAAATAGGAAACGCGATACTATTTTCACGCGGGGAAAGCCGTGGTAAAATAATCCCGAAAGAACTGAAAATCCCGGGAATCCCGGTTCCAGCATAGGCGAGTACCGAAAATCCCGGTAATTTAAAACAGGATCGGTTTTCGATACCCTAATCATTACCGTGATACAAAAGATAACGTAAAAATAAAGGTAAATACAATCCATACACAAAAATGATTACAGCTTTAAAAAGAAGATATTCAGAACACTATTCTTTGAATGTTAAAAACGAATTCTTTATTGTTTTCTGTTGGTTTACAAAACAAAATATTGACAATAGTCTAGTATAATAAATTATGAGAAACGAAATTCGCACTTTCCTCCCAAACCACTTGCTCTACAAGAAAAATGTATGGCACATAAAATGTCAATCTTTTTATGGGCTACAACTTTTACTCGATCCTTTCGGAAATCGTCTAGGACGCACCGTTTAGGAGATATAAGGAGTTTTCGGAAAATTTGGGAGGGGGGGGGGGGTTAAGGTTGGGCCCAATAAGATTGGGTAATGTTGCAAGTATGAGTTCCACAGGGCGGATGGAAATTCAGTCGGAAATCGTCTAGGACGTACCGTTTAGGAGATATATGGTATTTTAGGAAAATTTGGGGAGGGGGGGGGGGGGTAAAAGTGGGTTCAGTAAGATTTAGCAATAAGGTTTGGGGGTTTACTAAAGGGGGTTGAAATTTCCGTCTAAACTTGTCTAGGACGCACCGTCTCCGAGATATCCGGGATTTCCGGTTTTCCAAAAATCTATATCCCGATATCCTGATCTGCCGATCTGCGCCTACCTGATGAGTGCGGTATTTGCCCGGATGCCTCCCAGATTATCACGACGCAAAATTCCACTTTTGGGTGAAGAACTGAGGGGGGGGGGTATAGGGGGAGGCGAGGGGTTGTGAAGGGAAAAAATGAGAGGGTGATTTGTATTTGTGTTGTGTATTTGAGATACGTGAGTTTTGGGGAGTTGACGGAACTTGGGTGCACGAGAGTTTCCAAACAACGAATGTATTATCTTTGACTAATAATAAGTGACTATAGCTGACTAATGTCGGAGCTTCTATCATTCCAACATTTTGGCTTAGCAATAGGGTCCCGTTGACACCGTTTGGGTACGGAACTCTATAAAGTACAGATTGATCTAAAAGTTGTATAAATAAAGGGTATGTGTATACAAGTTATAATTATTTATTATTTTTTTTCTATGTAAATATGTAATTTACACATATAACAAAAAATCTAAATACTGTAAACAGTAACTAATGTCTAAAAACGGACAATGTTTTATTTCAAATTACAGCAGTGACTTCCAACCCAATAGGGGTTGAATTTCCAAAAATCCGATAGCCTAAAGCCTTCTTCGATAAATGAACTATCCAATACAAAAAGAATTTTTCAATTCAAACCAGTAGTTTCTGAGATTAGCGCGTTCAACCAAACAAACAAACAAACTTTTCAGCTTTATAATATTACAATAGTAATAGTATAGATTAGTATAGATATAGTTATATTTTGTACATATGTATGTTCGTGATTTTCTCCGTTACTACTTACACTACATAAATTGGAAAGAAATAGTTACTTAATTTCTATTGTTTTCTTCAAACCAAAGATGTTTAAAGCAGAATATTACGCAAACGGACCCCTGAATTGAAAAATGGTCTTTTGAAACCTATAATATTTTTGAAAGACCTTTTCAACGATACCCCACATTAAGGGGTAGACGAAGAAAAAATCATACGGAACGGACAGACGGACGGACGGAAGGACGGACGGCCGGACGGGCTAGCCGGCCGGTTGAAATAACGAACGGACTAGACATGATTCCGATTTGACTACAAAACCCTGAAAATTATAGAAAACTAAAAATAATACAATTGACTGTAACTAAAAATTCTCACGTGATCAAGACTGTTCAATGGCAATATAATTACGTTACTTTTACGAAATCTATTCCTTAGATGGCTAAAGCAAAAATTGACATAGGTCCGACGTCCAAGAGTGCTGCCGCACGACTGATTTGATTTCGCGCCAGTGCGTATCTTTATATGGTAAAGTAAATTCGTTTTATTAAATTATTTTTTGCAGTAAGATAAAAAAAAAAATTACGTGTCATATTCGACAAAGACCATATTTTATTACTACATAAATTTTTGATGGGAAATACGCTTTATTGAATACAAAAATCGATGGTAAAGTCATGGCATAAACCATGAAAATTGGTAATGTTATTGAATTAATTTTGAAACGAATATTATAGTAATCGTATATCCCTTGTAATAAATGCAAAATATAATATATGAGTGTTCTCTAGACATTTTTTTTTACTCAATTTAATAAAACTTAATAAAGAAAATCAGTGTATGAAATTGACTCTGTCGTCCTTTTGCTGAAAAATAGTTATGCTAGATTGACAGTTACGCAGAAACAAATTAATATTTTCAAAATTCCGGTAAATGAAGATCCAAGATGAAGGATTGATCTATTTTATGAGTTCATTTGCCAGCATTAATATCTTTCTTATGATACTAATTTTTGACATCAAATTCTTCATTCCGCGCGTCTAACCGCGAAATGGCTCTTAACACCCCATTCCATATTGTAATTTGATAATGAACACGAAAAAGTATGTGAAATGGCGCGAAATCGAAAGAAGTTTTTAAAATAATATACGTGTTTCAAATTCAAAATAATTAAAAAGCTGAAAAAGGGAAAATTTTTTATGTAACAGTATTTATAGCCAGACTAGGTATATATATACGAAAAAAAGAGAGACACACATAACTGATCCAGAAAAGTTATTAAAATAACCATGTGCAATGGCACATGTAATGACTTATCCTTCGTCTTTCATAGCGGGTACTCCCATCTTTTTCACAAAACGTCAAAAGTTACATTCTGATATTTTCATTCTGAATTTCAATTAATATTAAGATTAATGGAATTCTGTGAAAAACTCGCAGCGCAGTCTCAAATAACATGGGCCAGATAAAATTACAAAATGAAACAATTCTTACAAGCAGCAGTAATTCTTGCTTTCCTACTTTTGAAGACCACGTTTAGTTACATCTTTGAACTGTTGCAGACTTAAAAATAATTTCATAGGTACAAACATAATATTGATACATCGTACCAGGCGGTATCAGTGATGCTTGTATGAATAAATGATATTGAAATTGAACTTATGAATGTCCAGTAGGATGTAGTTAAGTACCTAATTTTCAATACCATCATAAAAACTGTAATAGGTATTTCATATAACTATATTTATATTTTTTATTAAGCAAGACTGAGAGTCGATACAGGATACTCACATTGTAGGAGCAAAACTGTCTCTCTCTCAAAGCAAATACAATGAAGTTATGAGTACATGACTTCATAAGCCTCTTGGTTTTAGACAAAACACGTTGAATTTCGTATGCATGCATAGCACGAGGCTCACCTGCGTCCTAATTTCCGTTGTTTTGTATTCATGACGTTTTATGTCGTCATGCCTGTTACGCTAAAAGGTAATGTTTGGTTGTATTTACATAACGAGAGATTGTATATCTAATTACCGTTATGTATATAGTCGGGAAGTATATTTTATACATATTATTATAGTTATCGCTCTCGTTCGATCACTTAGGATCGTAAAGTTTACTTTGTAGAGAACCTTCTCTTCTCTTCTTAGCTTTGCGGCTTAGCTAGGATTCAATCATCAATGTGAAGCTAAGCGCCTCTTACCGTCTAATATAAATGAAAATTGATTTGTCATATATACCTATAATAATATTGATCAATGTCTGTAGTCTGTACATGGAGATGGAAGATATTTGAGAAAATCTTTTACTAGGGGTATTTATTAAGGCAACAGATGCCATAAAAATGTTTTTCAATTTTTGTCTGTTTGTTTGTGCGTTTGTTCCAGCTAATCTCAGGAAACGCTTAACAGATTTAGATGTGATTTTTACTGATGCATTGCATTACCGATACATTTAGTGTTTGTTTTATTTCAACCGGGTTACAAATAAAAAAGTTATGTCAATTTAAAGAATACCGTTCATATATTTATTGCATTGCACTGGGCTCTATACCTCTCAGTTTCATCCCGACGATATGCACGGTGGCAAGGTATTTTTACTCACCTGGTCAGCTAACGGCGCCTTCCTGGACACAACTCTCTATACTCCATGAAACAACTGTAAAACAAAGTTTGGCCGCTAGAACCATTGCTACAAGCACAGACTACAAGTATCATGTCTTAGCGTCAATGTCAATGTCAACGTAAAAGTGTAAGTCAATTCGCATACAAATTCTTTTAATCGCTACATTTTGTACCGCAATTTCATGCGGTTAAACCATGGTTAAACTCATACATAGGGCTTGACACTGACGCCTTCAGTGTGAAGCGAATTCGCTTTGAGCGCTGCGGCTTTATATTTGCCTACCAACGTATCATTGTTGAGTTTATGTAAGTCGCTAACAAAGAACAGACGAATATGCCTGTTGTTAGCAGTCTCATCAATAAATTCAAAGGCATCAACCGTAAAGATAAAAAGAATTACATACTGGGTCTCAAATTCATGTCCTCCACAGCGAATCATATTTCAAAGTCAAAGTCAAAGTCAAAATATTTTATTCATATAGGTATCATTGATACACTTATGCACGTCATTTTTTGGCTTTTCGGAAGGTGCTTTGTCATGGAGGAGAAGAAAAGCCTAAAGAAACTCCTCAGCACATCTTTTAAAAAAATATTACAAAAAAAGATATTATCATACAAAAGTTTACTATTCTGAGTGGAACTGGTTGCAGAGCTAATCATTTCCATGCGTCTTTGTCATTTAAATACTCGTCTACACTGTAATATCCCTTGCCTAACAATTGTGTTTTTACACGTTTTTTGAAAGATTCTATTGGCAAGTCACGTATTAATTTTGGGATTTTATTATAGAAATGTACACCACCAAGCCCTATGAAAGATCGTTGCACATATACATTCTTTTTGTTTGGCGATTATTAATATCAAAATTTTGTTTATACGCGTTTATATTCTTCCTTATAAAAACTACATTATTAAAGATATACTGGGAAGCTACTGTAAGTATACCTATTTCCTTGAACTTTTCACGCAAAGATTCCCGAGACTTAAGTTTATAGATAGCCCTAACAGCCCTTTTTTGGAGTATGAAAATTTGTTCTATATTGGCTGCTTTGCCCCACAGCAAGATGGCATATGACATAACACTGTGGAAATAAGCAAAATAAACTATCCTAGCAGTTTCGACGTCAGTATACTGCCTTATTCTCCTAACAGCATAAGCAGCCCTACCAAGTTTTGTCGCGAGAT
Organism: Thymelicus lineola; assembly: GCA_963932265.1. Classification (NCBI taxonomy): domain Eukaryota; kingdom Metazoa; phylum Arthropoda; class Insecta; order Lepidoptera; family Hesperiidae; genus Thymelicus; species Thymelicus lineola. The sequence goes on from OZ010686.1 coordinate 8,255,778, forward strand.
TTGTTATATGTGGGCCCCATTGAAGTTTACTATCTAAGGTCACCCCTAAAAAGACCGTTGATTCCTCCATATGCAATGTTTCATTATTTAGTTTAAGAGATTTGCTGACTTTTTTAACATTAGGTAGCACAAACTCAATACATTTAGTTTTTTTTGCATTTGCATTTTAGTTTGATATCACACACAATATAGCGTAGCCAGAGGACAATAAAGGTGCTTTTAACGATATTGTGTTAGGTAATTTAGTTCTGTAATACATACGGACTGAAATCATAATCCTTTTGGGCCGTAGTCAAGTAATAAATAACAACTTACTTAAGAATAAGAATAAGAAAATATTTATTTTCACATTACAAAACCAACACACGATACACAAATAGCAAAGAAAAAAGAGAAACTTATTTTAATACATAAATATGATAGATTACACAGAAAAAAGAAGGAAAACAAAAGTGACACAAATACAATACACTGAAGACTATTTTGAACACCAGAAAAGTCTGTGTGTGCTGCAGTGCAATATGAAAAAAGGCTCATTCTCAGCTTATGCAGCAGTCAACGACCATGGCGCTGATTTTCAGAATGAGCCCCGTAAACTTCTACATTATAACACTATGTAACATCATAATATATTGCACTAAATTAATATTAAATTTTAATTACCCGTACGTACTACCTATGTTCGGCGTACGGGCTCGCTTCACCCACAATTAACCTGTCCACCTATTTTCCAAGATTTTCTACTCCTTCCATTAATTACCCATCGACATTGTTTTATAAGGAAACTGGAGAACGATAAGGAAGTTCCATGCTCGGACATAAGCACTAACAACTTCAGTAATTGACTTCCGAGTTCCGACCTTCTTCGAGAGCACAACATTAATATCCGCAGCGAAGCCGCCTCAGATGTGACCATCGTATCATAGAGAATAGAGTAACGGAGTGTGCGTAAGCATTTATTTTTAAACAACTTTATAAACAAGGAGGTAGGTAGTTTAGTTACCAAGATTAATTGACTTGAAAGGATTAACTATTTGCATATTTGGAAGCCTTTAATATGTACCTTGCAAAGTCTGAAAATTTTGTAAATGCGTAAACCACTTTCAGAAGTTCTTAACGAATTACAGTTTAAGTAAGAGTTCAAGTTGAAGCAGAAACATAAATTGTTTGAATCTAATTTTGGTGCCAATACGAGCTTGAAATTGTGATTAAACACCACTTCGATTAATAGTTTAAAATGTCAAGATTTTATTTTTGGCAATTAGAATTTTTTGTTTTCTTTAATTACTGTTCTGTAGGGCACGAGTAGTCGTAATTGACCCACCAATCTCAGTAGGAGTTTGGAAGGTACTCCAACACGGTTCGCACGCGGAAATTATGCTTATATATTGCGACTATAAATTGAGATGTAAGCTATCCTATCTTTCAAGTTGGATGAAACTGCACACGGTGTGCAAATTTTATTAAAATCGGTTAAGTAGTTTATGAGTCCATCGCGGACAAACAGCGTGACACGTAATTTATATATATTAAGAAGATAAATGCTAGTACGTGAAAATATTCAGAAAATCAATAATCCTTACCCACCACACAGACACACAGTTATACAGACTAGGGTAGGTAGGTAACAGAAATTTTCCTGAAATTTCCCTGACATGTGTAAACTGCCAGGAAAACAGGGAAAATTTAAAACTGTCAAGAATTATGAAATACAAATAAAAGTTATAATAATGTGTATTGTTAATGACGATCTGTGTGGTGCATTATTTACCATGTTGTACCTACCACCATTCGAAGGGTCCTGGGTTCGATTCTCAGCCAGGCAGAAATTTGTATGGTGATTTTTTTAAATGTCCATGGTGCCCACGACAGGAAATCCTAGTGTGGGGCTATGAGTGTGTAGCTTTATTTATTTATTTAAACATGGTATAGCAGTTTAACCCACAATCCCAAAAAAATAAATTATAATTTTTAGAATAAAATTTTTGCTTCTTCCGGATGGACATCTACCATAAATATATTGCTAAGTCAGTTCATACTTAGATCTTATAATTCTATTAGGTACTGAGAAGCAAGTGAACGAGGTACAAGTTATTAAAATCCCTTTGTCGATGTTTACGGCGGTTATTAAAGCGCTTACTGCTACATGATTATTCATCGCTGCGCCTGAAGTCAACTCAAGATGGCGGCATTGTTGATGTATCTAGTAAATACCCAGTAAATACTCAGCATATGTCGCACCTTCAGCGGAAAAAAGGCATAAGATGAAAATTGCAGTTTTACAGGAGAGCAAAAAAATTGTTAAAATATCAGTAAGTAGTCAAAGGAATTTACATTACGATTTCTTGCACAAAATCGTCCAGATTAATGATAAAAATTTGAAAAAAGAGCATATTATGCAGCTTTTGTTCCTCTTTCCAGTCTTATTAACTAATAACTAAAATTCAACGTAAGACGACTTACGCTCTTTTTTTCACTGAGGGTGCGATATATTCCCAATTACATGGCTGTTAGCACTTAAGCAGTGGCGATACAATCATACAAGCCGAAAAGTCCAGCTTACAATCATTGCTTTACTATCATCACTCTGCAGCTTTTAACACTCATATTATTAGTTCGTAAATATTATACGTATGGAATGGAGTGTTCTGTGTTGTCGTGCCAAAGATCCCGAGATCCTGGGTTGTACTGTACGACACAATTGGGCTTGCCTTATACTGACAGCCTAGGCACCACCACCAATGTATTGCTGACCAAGAAAGAAGAGAAAGAAAGAAAGAAAGAACGTGCTCTAAGCCTCCAACTGGAACACGACGAGTAGTTTGGACTTTGGAGGCTGACTCAAGACAGCAGCCATAAAGGCTTGACAGAGACATATATAGTAATAAAAATAATAACAATATTAATAATTTGTAATCCTTTTGTTAAGCATTACCATCAAACAGGACGCCTTGTGTCACTTCTTACGACACCCTAGTTTGCCGGTATGGGATTGGGGTCAGTATACTAACGCCCCTATACAGCGAACGACTTTCCTTTTCTAATATCAATAGCCAATCTTTTTGGATGTGTTTCCGTAGTTGTAGAGGGCCAATGGACAATCTCTTATGGACAATCAATGGACTTCTTTTATTTCAGATGTAGATGAGTGAGCGACATATATAATTAAAACATAATCAATGATCTTGAGAGTTCAGGATCGATCGAAGTGGCGCCAATTTAGAGAGGTCACGTTCTGTCTAAATTTCAGGAGGGTTTTATTTTCATTAATAATTTACAATGGTAGAATACCGTAGTCCAAATATTACTAAATTGTAATAAAATTGTGTATTTTACAACTACTTCACACAAACGTATTTCATCGAAATTTTTAGACGGTTATTGTTTATTTCACAGTTTTATCACTTGTCCTTTCGCCGAATGGTCCCAAAAGCATTAACTAATGCATTGAAGGCATGGAAGCATTTACTAATGAAACAAGAGGGGCGTGCACCACTCAAAATTACCTTTTTTGCGTAACAAATTAACAAACTAATATAAGGTGTGGTGACGTCGACTTCAATTATACTTTACTCATTTATAAACCTGTCACAGGCTTAAAGATTAATGTTTTGCAGTATGTTTCTAATATTGACAGGTTCATTATTAAAAAAAGAGTAAAAAAACCTTCTTCATGAAACAGAATGCCCTGAATAACAAATATCTATCAGTAGGTACGTTTCTTCATTGTGGATATTAATAAGATGTTTGGTTTCATTTGAAATATTTTCTATCCTAATGGGAGCACTATATTAAAAATATCTCATACATTATTAAGATTCACATTATTAATTTTCATTGATTAAAAAACCTTTCTAGATATTGCTTGCATTGTGTTAAGCAATATAGTAAGAACTTGGCTTCAAGAACACGGCATGGGTCTTTCTTCTTGAGGAGACCTAGAGCATGCACCACCACACTGATCTAGTACGTATTGGTACCTACCTGGGGTTAGTGGCCAACCAATTGTCGAAAGATTTCAAGCCACTTGAAGGTCTCCGACATGGCTATACAACTATTTTCTTACGATAACGACTGGTACCGAGGGCTTTAATTATCATCTGAAGCACAAAAACACTTAAGAATTTGTGGCCACTAGCGGTCACCCAGGCAACTACACGGGCGATTAGTGCACAGAAGACACAACTATAGCACAAAATTCTATTTTATCACAAAATTCTACCTTTTTGTTGGATTTAGTGGACCTAAAGGAACGCATTATCTGCTGCTGCATAATTGTAGATATACGAGTAATTATCGACTTTAATGTTAGTTGAAAATCCCTGGAGATTTAATCTAGAAAGCCTTAATCATAAATGCCTTTCTCAATAACATACAAAGAGATGGCTCGCATTACATTTAAATGGTAGTAATCACACATGTGCGTTTGAGATCGCTTTGATAGAATCCCTATTACGTTCCATTTATTGCTTGAAGCGGGTACAGAAACCTAAAGGAAATAGTATAATAGCAGATTCCTTTGTAGTCCCAGCCCTTCTACTCTTGCGAGCTAATAGGCTTATGTATGAGTGAAGCTACAATAGAACACCTAGAACAATATCTTAGAGAATTGTATTAGGTGCATTTCTCATGAAAAAGGTTGGATGAAAGTCTGCAGTGGAAGATCTTAGTGTATCGAAAATTAAGAAAAACAATCTGTTTTACCACTAACAATTTTATACCACGCTACTTTTCAATCAATTTCAGAATTTCACGGTAAAAGTTTATTTACGTAACGTAACATAATTATTTAACGATAGTAGAGAAATTCCCATTTTATGCTCAATGGAGCGAACGTGATAATTATTTTGATTTAAGTATTTAAAAATATTTGTATTCCAAATATATTTTTCTGAACCAGCTGATCTTTATAGGATTTTTGTATACTTAGTTACTGTTACGTGTGACTGTGTATGTGTGTGTTATCATTCAGCATAGGTGCTTGTATCCCCGTGTCACCCGTGTGCATTGTGCCTTAGTTGCTATCCATTTGATATTGTGCATCAAAGGGATCATTGGACAATGCCATCTTCGGCTAATGATCGATACAAGTATATGTATATTCAGCATAATTGTACCTATATGTATACCTACATTATCCTTCATGTTTGTACGTAATTAACAGAACCTTGTTTTAGCCAGTAGTGACTTAAAAAAGTTAAATTTTTTTCATTCTGAACGCTTCGTAATAATTTTATTTTTTCATATATAAGTAATTTATTTAGCATCTTAGCTCCGTAATAATTTTTTTTTCATATAATTAAATGTAATTTATTTAGCATGTTACGTTGGAATTCCCCTGATTGTTGTTGTGTTATGAAATTAGACGGAATTATGTTTCTCAGCAACCTTTAAATGAATAGCAACCAACCAAAAACTGTCGTCTTCATACTCACCAACACACGACGGACGGACACATATGGACGAAATCCAAGTAGAAACTCTCATTGTACGTACTAATCACCATCTTTTGTCACGAATAATTATACTATGAAGGACATTATACTTACACATTTTTTTTTTATTTCAGAAAAGGAATGGATTACAATTAACAGAACTAAGCAAGAAGCAAGTAAAACTTAATTAAAAAAGTAATATGTAGTTCAATTTCGGTGAAAAGGAAGAAGGAGATTGATCGTAAAAGGTTGTTAATGAACGGCCTTAAGGAAGGTTTAGTACAAATTACGTAAATTAAATTTACCTGTAGAAATAAATTGAAAAGAACTTAATGAAAGAATTTTATAATTTTATGTGTAAGAACTTTTATGAAAGTTAAGTTTTTATTTCTGATAGATTTTATTAATATTTTTCTAATTTCCTTTCATTTCCAATAACGATACCTAAGTCAATTTGTGTCAATGTCACATCAAGCTTACTTTAGTCATTATTCAGGTATACTATACAAGTGTTCTACTACCCTATTGCTATCTATATAGATTAGTGTAATAGAATAGTATTATTAATGGTTGTTTGATTTTAGTGCACTAATTAGGTGTAGTTATTAAACAAAGACTCATCAACCTAACCGGCATCTGGTCTAACGTAATTAATCCCTACAATTTCTCCTGCCTCTAACAGTAGAGTGTTCATAAAATCCTGTTGTATTACAGTATTTGCTTAGCCTTGTTGTTTAGTGAATGAGCTAAATTTTTTGTTTCATATAAACTTTGTCTCGTCTATGCTTTACCTATTTGTACAACAAAAATAAAAAGTGTAATTGTGATTGTTTTTGAAGCCAGTTTTGTCGTATAATCTATCAGTCCATAAACTCTGGATATAATACAACAACAACATATTATAAACTATCAGTATAATGTTGGAATATTTTGAAAATTGCAAGACTGACTTGAGGATTAGGTATAGCCAAATATAATTTTGAAAATATCCGAGCTGCTTTGTAAAAAAAAATTGCCAAAAAAATTAACATTCCTGTTAAAATAAAAGGCAAAATTGATTGACTGATGTATCAACGCACAGGCCAAACTCTTAGGGCTAGAAGCTTAAAATTTCGCACACGTATTCCTCTTATGACGTAGGCAGGAAGGATTTTTCAAAGGCGGTAAAATAGGGGTTAAATATGATAAGCATAATTTCCGTGTGCGAAGCTGCGGGAAACAGCTAGTATTATAAGGAGTTACCTCAATTCCTCATGGATCCCATCATCAGAACTAAAAAAAATCCAAATCGTTTGATAAATGACGGTGATCGGCTCTGAGGTAACAAACATAAAAAAATACAATCGAATTGACAACCTCCTCCTTTTTTGAAGTCAGTTAAAAATAGATGAGTTTGATTAATAATGTACCTGCAATATAATTTTCGGACACTGTATTGGATCTTATTGTTTATTTATAACCATTATGTATTGTTATTTTAAAATTTTGTTAGGAGTTTCTGTAGCTATTTCCTCTTCTCTTTCAAGAATTGTAAGCATATTAATATACGACAAACATTTCGATTACAAAGCTGGGACACAAATACATAATTAACACACAGCTCTAAAAATATATATCTACTTTACACAAAAAAGGAAATAGTATAAATTAATAAAAATTATCACATTATAGATTTTTCATATACCTAATTATATTATTCAAATGACAACGGGAAAATTATTTTTCATTGTTGATTCAGCAGTTTAAGTCACTACAGTCAGAATATGTTATCGCTATTATGATTTCCGGTTGATAATGTAGAAACAACAAGATGTTTCAAGGATAATGAATTTTTTAGCTTATACCGACAAAACTCCGTACAAAATCGCATTTTACCCTGGATACCGAAGTGTATGCAACCAACCATCTTGGACTTCGTCGCCATTTACCATTAGGTGGGATTGTTGTCAAGCACTAACTTATTTCATGTAATACAAAAAAAATAGCATAAACTATTTAAATTTAAGGTGGCGGAAAAGTTTTTTTAGGTTTTTGAAATTAGGTCTTTATATAGATGATAGATATAGTAGATGATATTTATCATATAAGAGTCAAGTAGTAGATACTACTAGTTTTCGCCTGCGGCTTAGCCCGCGAAAGAGTGATTTCATAAAGCGAAATTACAAATACAGAAATATAAAAAAATATAAATATAAAAAAATATAAAAACCAGGGGAACATTTACAACTGGATTAAATCTATCCCCTGTTCCAATTGTGTGCCTAGTTTCATCTTGACCCTTACAAGAGTTAGCGCGTGATGGAAATACAATCAAATATCTTCACAAACTATCAATTAGAAGGAAAGTAGGAATTGTAGAAAGGATAGGAGAGGATGGTGGCATATTTTTGTGCAACTGTTGCTTACCTCTGTTAAGTGTCTATTTGTACCTGTTAAAGCCTAGAAGGTATAGCACCAGACACTGCTTCGGCATGAAAAATCTACTGCTTTGTCCTTTAGCCTGCCTGTCCTTTAACCTGTTTTATGGATACATGTTTGGCTTTCTTCAAAAGCAAATACTGCACCGATAATTTATTTCATTGAAGATAGTTTATCCATCGCTACGATATCAATACTCTTACTTTGTACAACTACAACTACATAGTTGAGTAGAGATGATGTTCCACCTGATGATAAGAAGTCACTGTCGACCATGGGCATTGGAAACACAGTTTTAATATTAATTACTTAATAATAATAATATTGATAAATGATATGTAATATAATCTTTACGTAAGTTTACCACCAAGTATCGTGTTTTGGAACTTCGTTTCTAGACGATTTGATATCTAAGAAATGAGAACATGCTAAAATCCGAAAAGAATATTTTAAGTATTATAATATAATAGTTTAGGACAAAGAACGTTACCGATAGACATACCAGGTAGATTCTATTAATATTAAAATTCATGTAAATCAACAAATCCATGACACTTCTTGTATTTGTTTTTCATTACATACCTCTTGTATACTGTGCTATATAAAGACACGAATATATCGTATCGGGAAGCATTTCAGCACCATCTTTCCGACGGAATAGAAAGCAAAACCTCATCGAGACCATGAAGTCAGTTTTATTACTTTTGGTTTTTGTTATGGTAAGTGATTATTTGTATTTGGTGTAGATTGTTTTTGAGTTCCGAAAAATTATTTTTGCCTAAAAATATTAAGAAAATGAATCTTTTTAAAGCCAATCTTTCCATTTGTATTAAAGTACAATTTATAGTGATATTCAGTAGGTACTTAAAAATGTTCTAGATGGTTTTTGGACTATTGAAAGTCGAAACTACTTCCCTAAAACATCAAACTCACCCCTTTGATATCATTTGAAACGAAAAGAAAATTCTGATTCTAGAACAATCCCTATTTTTGTGATAGAATAATAATATTATTATTTTTATTTTACAGAGTCTAGTATCAGTTTTGGCTATGTCACGTAAGTTATATTTATTATATTTTAATTTATCATATTTTGGCAATATTTTTAATTTTAAAACTGTATAACAAAAAAATAGTTTCGGAACGAAGAAGTGTGAGAGTAATATTATATACATATAAAATTCTCGTGTCACAGTTTTCGTTGCCATACTCCTCCGAAACGGCTTGACCGATTTTGATGAAATTGTTTGTGCTTATCCGGTATCTATGAGAATCGGCCAACATCTATTTTTCATCCCCCTAAATGTTAGGGGTAGTCCACCCCTAATTTTTTATTTATTTATTTATATGGCAAAACAACGTTTGCCGGGTCAGCTAGTTATATATATGTATATTTATAAAAATAAATTACAGTGTAGGTGTCGATTAGTAAAAATGCAAGTAACTGAAGTAGAAATAAAAGGTGAAATTCAATGTTTTACAATTTATTAACATTCCAACAATTTTGTGGGCAATTTGTATACAAAAAGAAGGGATCATAGGCGTTTTGACACGATAGGGTATATAATCTTATTTTTGCTGATTGATAGTAGAATTATAAATTTATTACCTGGTAGGTAGGTATGTAGCATATCTATATTTATCCTACTGATAGGTATTAAAAAGACGCTACAGTTTCCCAAAATTTAATGACGCATTTTTTTTCAGTACAAGAACTCGACAAACCTGCAGATGTATTAGGTGGATTCGCCCCAGGAATGGGTAAATAAGTGTAGAAATTAGATCTTATAACCACTAAAAGAAGCGATAGAATAAGTCAGGATTAGATCCGAGACACAGGCGCTTAAATTACTTTTAGAATGTATGAAATAACTTTCAGGGGAGGTTCTATAAGCTGAAAAACAGCCAAGGTAAACGAATCCAACTCCTGAGGTAATTTTCATCAGGTGTGGAGAACACGTCTCGGAAAAAGCAGGACACGACGGGCCCAGAATAGATGGTCTCTGATCTGAAGAAAACAGCGTGTGTGTATCCGCTGAATTCAGAAAGCTCAGAACTGGTCAGAGTAGCGTATATTATTAGAGTCCAGCAGTGGACTCGTAAAGGCTGATGGATGACACACAATACTCTCAATTTCTTACATACACTTAATTTAGTTCCAAAAACACTCCAATTTGGTCGTCGTCACCATCTTAAAGAATGAACCTGGAGACTTGAGATATTTTAATTTTTTATCACAGAGTTAGTAGTAAATGGGAGCATTTCCTTTTTGTTCGAGTTTCGTCGGTAGGACAGGGAAGTTACGGATACTCAAGGCCTCAAGGGTGTTGGACTGTTGGTGACCTCTTAACACAGCTGAAAAGTTTAGCTACTAGATTTATCGCCCATTGGAGTACACTACCTAATAGGTACTTTAATCAGGGACAATAATAAATTATGTTTAAGTATTTTTTTCTCATAAAGACAACAGTCACTTGAGAACTTATTAACATACAGTAGATTAGAAGTGGGGTAAAGAAACTCTACCTTAAAGGAGGGAGGGTATTTTTTGAGCTGTGCGTTGCGTGACATGAGTCAATTTTATACTAAAGTCCAATCTCATTTTTCGTCGTCGTGTGGTACAAACAAGACTTTAGTGTTTTCGCGACTGACGGCTCAAAAAATACGCTCGTTTAGCCTCACCGGGAGTAGAAACGGGACAGAAATCGTAGACTCGACGCGCGTTGGGGTAATAAAACCGAGATAAGTTTCTCTGCTCTGCATAAAGGGACTCGACATACATAAAGGGAATCTTCATGTAAAACAGTCGTTCGTATTTTAAAGCAACGTAAATTTCATAATAATCTCGTCTTTTCAACGTTTAGTTTTTGCATAGCAGTTTTGACGACTCATATGAGGGTGACATAACTTTAGGCACTAGCCTGTGCTCTATCATTGTTTTTAATAATTTATTAATATTATAAGTAATTTAATTTCGCAGGTTTTGGCGGTCTGAGACTTGATCGTAAGTAGCTTATTATTTAATCTACTCCCAATTTGTTCTACTGTACACAAGCCTAAGTTTAGCAGTGGAAAGGCTGAGTCCACATAAGTTAACACAGTTCATAGGCGATTCCCTACATAATTTTTGGGGCAGTTAGGGTGAGATCTATAAACCACACTTAGACTTCAACTTTGCATATATTTGAAAGTGATCATTGACTCTTTGTTAACACGAAAACATTCAAAAGTCACGAAAAAATTTAAAAATACTAAAAAGTCTCTTGAAACTGTGTATCTGTGGATCTGTGTGTCTGGGTGTGGCATCATAGCTCCGGATGAACCCATCTAGTATTTTTTTGTCTAAAAGCTATGTTTAGTGTAAATAAAACTGTCGGGGGTTCTTTAAAGGAGAACCCCAGTTTCCATAGAAACTCAGGCCTAAGTAGACAAGACTGGAAATTAGCTGTTAATTAGATTATTGCAAAAGGTTCAATTTCTCCAATTTTCACGGCTGCCAGCAATGGCCAACTAAGGAAATTCTAGAATGAATCACCTTAATTATAGGTTATGATTATGTCATACTCGTGTCACAGTGCTATTTAATATGTATGTTGCACTTACTATAAACCTCTTCTCACAAATACTAACACTTAAACTACGAGTTTAATGGCTAAAACTAAGTTGGCGGGTGTCTATTATACTATCTACTACTTCAATGGTTTTCACCCAAAACGAATGACATAAAAAGGTTGTATAATAAAAGCTATTGCATATTTCAAGAGATTTTATTAGCAGGGCCGGCCCGTCCATATAGGCGAACTAGGCGACCGCCTAGGGCGCTGGGATTCGGGGGGCGCAAATCGGCGGGACCGATACTAAGAAATTTTTATTTTTATTTTAATCGATGAAAGATTTACACAGATAAAAATATTAAATATAATGTTATGTCTTTATAACGTGGATGACATGCAAAATAAAACTCCCAAAGCTGCTCCAGAACCCTGTATATACCTAGCTGAAATATTTTTTACAAACTTACAAACTACCGACTATTGCCTATAAGAAAAAGAATAATACCGCATAAAAATTAATTACATCTGTGAAAATATCTAATTTTGTACTTAATTACAATAAGCTTACAGTCTTGTGACCGTAATTTTTCTATTATAAATAAAATTTTGACAATATTCTACAAGAAAGTCTAGTGAAGTTCTCAACTTCATCAAAGAGTCAATAATTTTTTAAACTAAATAATGTAGTTATATATTTTTATACCATCAGAAAGTAGACATTTCAACGAACAAAAAGCGTACCGACTTTTTAAAAAAGCAGATATTTTGACGTGAGAATTTTCGATTGAAAATTAGGGTGCTTTTTCGATATTAATTAAAATAAGGTGAAAAAAGAAATATTCTAAATCAAAAAAATTACAATGTATTTGGGAAAAACAAAGATAATATGTTTTTATCCGTGAAAAAAAAATTGTAAAAGATAAAAATAAAAAACCGAAAACTTGGTTATTTGTATTTTTCACATACATTTTTAAGGTACGTGAAAAAAGTGTAGTTACAAAAGTTGTAGATCTTTTTATTACCTACAACTTTGCCATTTAACTTATTCCATAGGACTTGTAGTTTTGCCGGAAATCGAGATAAACCGTTTTTTACACACTCACCCCCTCCACTTCCCGACCTCTGATCGCCCGTAAATTACTTTTAATTTCATTTTTGTTATATTCTCTTACTTTCCCAATGAGTTTCATCCTACTATTATTTTTTTCACATTTTACCGTTTTCAAAGGCTTCTGGCGTGGTCTATACAGTAAGGATTGAGGAGATTGATACCATTCTTGCCAAAATTAAGGCAAGAAAAATAAATTTTAGCCACTTTATGATCCGTGAAAATGTTTTTTTTTTAAGTTTTAGCCTTTAATACAGCAAAAAAGGTATACTTAATTAAATATGTAACAGCCAGTAGTATATTAGTTCATTGGTAACAGCGCAAACCCATTTATAGCTAGTTCATTTTATTCATTTTCAGTAGTATTTCAATAATATTATTTTTAATGCCACACATACCTTTGAAGACCTAGAATTTCCTTCTATTTAAAAATGAATATTTATTTAATTATTAATATTTTTTAACTTAAAACTAGTTTGCACTAGATGAAACGCGTTTCACAAAATATCTTAATTTTTTAATTATTTTATATAAAAAGTTTTATTTTATTTAAAATGGTCAGAATGAGAATTCCACAGATTTGTTCTAGTTCTAACAAAGGCACGCAGTCATCACAACCTAGCCTTAACTAGTGAAAACACATTCTAGTTAAAAAACGGTTAACACATTATTAGGCAAATTATCTTGTTTATGGTAATAAATTTTGATAAAAAATTACACACTTTATTTGTTTACTTTATTGTTTTGTTACAAAATTTTTTCTTAAGGGGGCGCCGTTTTAGTTTTTCGCCTAGGGCGCCAGAAATGCTCGGGCCGGCACTGTTTATTAGTTATCATTATAATATATTAACATTTCGTCTAGTTGTGCAGGAGGCGCTATATTTCGTTAGTACCTTGCCCAATCAAGATACCTTAAGATACTCATTGTAAGTATGGCCACAGCAACCTCCTGATCTTCTAAAGATGTATAGGGTACGTTATCCAGTGTTCAGGACTTATTCTGAACCTTTGTCAGTCACAAAACAGGCGATTAAGGAGTCCATATTCATATAATATGTAGTATTGGTTTGCAAGAAATTGTAGCGAAACTGCGAAACACATTCACCAAAACACAAGTACGACAGCGGATACAATAGAAAATTAAAATCACTGTGTGCGTGTCGATGAGTTTCAATAGTAAATAGGACTTCAAATACGCTGAAAATATTTGATAGTAAAAATATACAAAACACGCGTAGAAAGATGAAAGATCGATGAGAAATATGACAATACAGTGGTGTTATTTATAAATACTATGGTTACCAAAATGACATTATTAGGGATTACATCATCTTTGTTGTCAATCGATTAATCGATGTCAAAATATTCGAAACGTAATTTAATAAAATTAGCGTAACGATTAAATGGTAATTATAATATATTACATAGTTTTGATTTATATGGAATACGAAAATATGTAAAAAATAAATTAATATTATAATTATAATCAATAAATAATACATAAAATATATTATTATGTTCCATCAATCGATCAATATCAATCGATTCAATCGATTATAAAATCGTATGTAATGAGGTAAATACTGTGAAAACTTTTTTGCATTATTTAGTTCATTTGGCAAGAGCAGCTGAAGCTAAGATTTAAATATGTTTATCTTATAAATAAGACGATTTTTTTGGTATATAGTTTACACTTGTCTAGTCCGATGTTCTAGCACAGATAACATATGGTTCGAGGCCGAAAATTGGGGTTCTCCTTTTAATTTAAGATTATAAGTTTGAGCAAAGCTGGTACACTTTGTAGATCTCACCTTATTGAGCAGCAATAATATTTTACTATCAAGAAGTACGCTCCGTTGTTGGCTATTATAGAAGAACATTGACATCATTAGGAATATTGAAGTATAATGTCATAGAACAGACATCTCGAACAAAATGTGTGTCCCGCCGGGAGGTTCTATTTTCCAAATTGAACCCCTATTCTCCTTTCAAAACCGAACGAAGCCATTGAAGATTGAAGCCCATTGGCGCCAATTCATTGGGATATACATCGTGTTTGCGGTGTCAGTTCTATACACTAAATAATACTTCAATGAATAGGAAGGATTTTTTTGGATGTTCACACTGGTCAGAAGTTGTTCTAATAGTCGACAATTCAATTATCTTTACCACGATGTTTTCACAATTTTTTCCTAAACTTCTCCTTGATTTTGAGAAAATATGAGTAACTTTTAAAAACGAGCCCTCAGTCCACACGCACACACGTGCTAGCTGGATTTCGGTGGTTCGTCATAGTTCGTGGTGACTATGTCATTGGTAAATGTGTGACAAAGCAATGTGGTATAGTAGGAACTACTTAAATATTTGAGGTACTGAATGCTTTTATTTATAGGCATTATAGGTCTTTATTTATAAAAGTTTCTAAGTTCAATTTTTTTTCAGCTGATGCAGATAACAACAGTTAGATGACTGAAACTGTGTTGATGATGAGAAGACGATGCAGTGGATATCAAAAGTTTTTACTAAATTAATTATAATTGTTCTCTAAAAAAACAATTGTTTTTTTGTCATTCTCCTTTATCAATCCATTTATTCATCCGTCAATTTTCAGTCTTGATGATGGAATTTATGAGAAATCGAGGGGAACCCTCAAATATTACAGGTGTATTATGTGGTCTTCGTTCTAGCCTTGTCCTATTTCAAAAACTATTTATTTGAAATCGGTTATTTTTGGTTTCTGAGTTTTTTGATTAGGTATACGATCATAATTGTTCAGCTGTAAAAAATACATTTATTTACTATACAATTTTATTGAATAAGCGTGTCTCCAGGTGGGTTGATAATATTGAAATAAAAAACGAAGTATCAAAATGAAGTTTAATTTGGCGCAGAAATATTACAAAGTTGAGTCGTGCGTAAAGTGAACACGTATTTCAAATTTGCTATACTTTAGTGAAGTTACCGCTATATACATTGATATATAGTTATTTACGCATAGCATGTATTAAAGTAGGTATATAAAAATACACAAAGTGTGTAATGCCATTTAAAGAATACCTAAATACAAAATACTTGTAGTAGTATTTACAATAGTAAAATAAAAATATTAGTAGCATTATATTGACATTTAGTTTTGGACCCTATAAAATTAATCTTAACTGACTTAAATTTATGACTAATAAATAAAGATATATTACATACATTTATAATTATTAAAACTAAAAAAGCAATTTAGTTTTTGCGTCTCGGCTCAAAAGACGCAAAGACTAAACACGAATAGTGTTTAATAGTTTGACTTATTCTTAAGAATTTTATTATTTACCACAATTATTCCTAGTAACAATCTACTTATTTTAAAGTATTTTTAAGTAACTACTTATCGTGGACTTAATTTCGAAGATTTGCTTGAAGAGAGCAACAGTACCTGAAAACATAAACATAGTAATATGACATATCGTATTTAATCGAAATAAATACTTTAATTATTTACACAATAGAAGTTCAGATGTTTTTCTTGGCTTCAACCCATTAATGGCCCACTGGGCACGGGTCTCTACTCTTGAGGAGGCCTAGAGCATACTCCACCAGTTCCACCACGCTGCTATAGTGCGGATTGGTGGAGGGGTTAGTGGCCAACCCGAGTGTCGGAAGTTATCAAACCGCCCGAGGGCCTCTGAAATGGCTTAACGACTGTTATCTTATTATAACCTCTGGGACCGACGGCTTTACGTGCCCTCCGAAGCACGGAGTCGTTCAAGAATTTTTTGCCAATAGCGGTCACCCATTCAACTACCGCGACTGCGCCCGCTGTTGCTCACTTAGGATCAACGCAAGCCGCCGGGCTATGAGCGCTTCGCTTGTTTTTCTTACTATTAAATTAAAAATGATTAAAAATGAATATTTATAATAGCTTCATAATTGGTATGGTTTAATGTTGGTTGATTAATACAACCGTGAAATGTGCATGAAAGCAAACGGGCTTCCTGATTACCACCAGGAAGGTAAGTAAGTGGTTTATACCATTGTCGTCTATGGACATGAGTAACGCTAGAGTTGTCAATGCTCCGTAAAGCCAGTAAGTAAAAAAGTACGTTGTCATTTTTGGCCAGCAAAGCTTAGTGTCATGCAGTACGGGTGTTAGAATATGATCAGTTACCACTTGCCATATTGTAGAAACTAGTAACATAATTAGGGCTATCTTTAATTCTGACCTTTCATGAGCTGTAATATAAAAATTTTAATCTAAAACTTCAATAGCATCCCGAGAAGTATTAGTTAGAGGTTAAAGCAGATAAGTTTCCCTCACAAGTAAAAAGTAATTCCCTAATGCTGGTAAAAAATATAACACATTGTAATATTACGTTATATTTTATTGTTTACTCACGCTTTTTGCAAATCAAATTAATATTCCGACTCAACGTACATTACATAATATTATGTACAATACATAACATTTTTGTCATCAACAGTTTTTATTTTATCCGGATGTTATAAGTGTTAAAAATAATTATGCAATGTAGAAAACGGATTCAAATACTCTTTTACATATTGGCGTTCATACATTTATTTATAATAATTATTCAATTATTATCTTTAGCATATTTACATATTCATCGTATTTTAACCCTTGAATGCAGTTGTACCATTATCAAACGTGCAAGAGCATGTTCTATTCTTTTTTCTTTTTTTAGATGATTGTGACACAAAGAAAATGCATATAAGTACTTATTATACCTAAAATGTAAACCCCTAACACACATGACATGTTTGTTGTGCCCTACCAGTATAATATTATTCTAATACGTATGTTGCACATGTTATAGCAAATAAATAAATAAGTAAATAAATGATGCACGTGCAATGATGAAAAATAATAATAATAGTTTCTTTTTGCTACCGCCTTCTTTGTTCTCCCACTGCCCTAAGGTTGACTGGCAGAGAATGCTTTTAGCATTAAATCCGCCTTTTGTATCTTTCAATTTTAAGGTGCAATAAAGAATAAATAAATAAATAAAATGTAATTAGATATTATTGATTTTAATTTCTCAATAGAATTTACAAAAAATCACTTACAGATAAGTACATACTAGGTAATTTATACAAAGCTGTGCCGGTGTAGTAGTAAGTAGTTAAATTACACAATGCAAACAATACAAAACGAGGGTAGTTAAAGAGAACATTCACATGCACATGCAAGAAACACACAAGCACATAGCACACAAGCATAAATGTTTGAATATAATAAACATACACGCCTTCCACCCTCACCTCATTGCAGTGAACGTGTGCTACAACCTAACCCCCTTATTCATAAAAAAACAGCAAAGTTCTTATTAAGTGTTTTGTTTCTTTCACTCTTATGAAAAATGATAAAGATAAAACATATTATAACAGTGCAATAACTGAAATAGATTTATTAAGCGCTTATAAATTAGGTCTTATGAATGTATTACAGGCATAAATCGTGCAACGTCTTCCGAAATAGACTAATATCACAGAAGACATAATAGTACATCTAATATGTTAGTGTCAAAGGTCATTTGTTATCTTGTCTCTCCGCGTCACCGCAGTTTAGCATCCATCCATGCGATTGGAACGAATTATCGGGCGTACAAAAAATATCCTCGAGAGTCATTGAGGTACTATTACTAGCGTATTGAACCGACACCCCGAACACCATGTATGTCCCAATGCATTAGCGCCATGTGGCTTCAATCTTCAATGGATTCGTTCGATTTTGAAAGGAGAACGGGAGCTCAATTTTAAAAATAGAACCTCCCGGGCGGGACACACATTTTGTTCGAGATGTCTTTCTTTTGTATGACGTTACACTTCAATGTCGGGAGTATAAAAAATGTATCATAATAAAAAAAATGTTCAGTCCACCATGTATTAAGTTTAAAATCATGTATAAACAGAAAAAAAAACACCGATCTATAGCAAAGAAAATTACCGATGAAAATTAAATTTACAGTGAATGTTACGTATAGGTACGCCTTACTTATCTTTTCAGATGAATTAGAATTTTCTACCTGAGGACCTTATCACACTGATGGTTTCCGAGCGGATTCAAAGCGGAGCGGGTGCGCAGCGAATACGCCGCGCGTCCGCGGCTATAACGTCGCGGACGTGAAGCGAATACACAGCGCTTTCGACAATACGCTTTCTGAACGCACACAACAAAATGATGTCCGCGGCGTATTCGCTGCGCACCCGTCGCTTTGAATCCGCTCGGAAACCGTCAGTGTGATAAAGCCCTAAGTAACTAAGAAGGTAGAATACTCAATAATATTAAGCAAATAACTTTAGTATGGCATGAATGATAAATAAGATACTTAGAAAAGTTTAGAAAGCTTTTGTTTTCAATTTAGTTAAAACTTTCAGTGTATTTCGGTCGCGTGGTTGTGAATTAATGTGACTCTTGTGATATGAAAGGCAAAGGTGGCACTTGTATTTTTGAAAACTATCTGTAAATCAATCTTTCAGCTTATGCAACAAATCGAAATAATATCTTCAGACGTAGTTTAAATATTTTGATATATTATTTGAGTAGTGTAATTCTGATAAATAAATAAATAACGCTTCACACTCATAGCCCCACACTAGGATTCCCTGTGTCGTGGGTACCATGGACAACACACAAGACAAGGACACTCACACCCAGACCGAGAACAGAAATTCAAACTCATCATTCAAATTTCTGCCTCGCTGGGAATCGAACCCAGGACCCTTGGCGCGGCGATCCGGCATGGTAACCATTGCGCCACACGGGTTGTTAAATATATATATATTGAAATACAAATTACGCACTTATGTTTTTTGTAGTTAATTGTATTTTTTGTAGGAAGCTTTAGGTATACTACGTCAAACAGATTTTTTTTATATTTTCCTTCAATACAGAAGAAGCAATCTTCACATAAATTCAGGATAGGTAAGTAAAATTTGTACATACTTGAGAACAACTGAATATTCTCCAAAGTTCTTATAATTTTTTATAAGTTCTTATAATGTTTCAATCTTTAAATGTTCAAGTTCTCTTAGTTGACTTAGACAAAGTTTCTCGATGCTCTCTTTATGATTTGTTTAATTCAACTACTTGCGATTTGAAAAGTTTAGTAATAATTTGATGAATTTATGGGAAAATTCTTTAATCTATGAAAATATTTTCCTTCAATTCACTAGCGCTCCAGCGCTCTTCATATTATTATAATAAATAATTTTACAGTGTATACCTACTTAGTATGAATTTCCTTACTTTTTTATAAGGGACTAGGAAATCGCCCTCGCTTTGCTTCGAGAAAAATAGTAGGTAACTATATATATATATATTTTTTTTTTTTTTTTTTTTTTTTTTTTTATGCTTAGAGCAGGCAAACGAGCAGACGGGTCACCTGATGGTAAGTGATCACCGCCGCCCATGGACATTAGCAACACCAGGGGCGTCACCAACGCGTTGCCGGCCACGAAAATGACGATAGACCCGCTTCTTGAAGGACCCCATGTCATAGCTTAGAGGGAACACCGATGCAGGTAGTTTGTTCCACAGTTTACACGTGCGAGGCAGAAAATGACGTGAGAACCGAACTGTGGACGAATGCCATGTATTTATTTATTTATTTATTTATTTAACCTTTATTGACCACAATAGAAATATTACGGTACAAATGGCGAGCTTAATGCTTAATGCATTCTCTACCAGCTAACCATTGGACAAAAGAGAAAAGCGCGAAAGGCGGTTAATAAAGTAAATTATATACATAAATACAAATACCTACGTAAAATATACATATGATACATACAAATCTACATAAATATATACATATATACATTTGCAAAATATACTTACATAAATAACTATATAAGCATTAATAAACTATATAAGATGAAAACTTCTATGATGTCAATGACGATTAAGAAAAAGAGTCCTGAGGTCCTTTTTGAATCCAGGTAGTGTTGGTGGAACCTGGTACGTGATGGGCGGTGACGAAAATTAACTGCAGGTATTAAGCCAAACAGTTCTTCAGAACATTCCCCATTATACAGACGGTAGAATACGCAGAGAGAGCCTACATCTCTCCTCAACTCAAGCGATTCTAATCCGTCCGTAAGCTTGGGATCGTCGACAAGACGAATAGCTCGCCGTTGAATTCGGTTGAACGGATCCACTTGGCCAGCTGGGGCTCCGGCCCAAAGGTGGGAGCAGTACTCCATGTGTGGTCGAATTTGCGCCTTATAGAGCATCAACCTGTGCTTAGGCGTGAAGTACTGCTTAGCTCTATTGAGCACTCCCAATTTCTTTGCGGCTAGTTTGGCCTTACTAACCAAGTGGTCCCGAAACTGAACTTCATTCGAAATGTCGACACCAAGGATCCCAATGCTTTTAGAGATGTTAAGAGGAATGTTCTGGAACTGTGGTGCTATGGCAAATGGGGCTTTTTTAGCGGTTAACGCGCAAACTTGTGTCTTCTCGGGGTTGAACTGGACTAAATTTAGTCTGCCCCATTTCGAGACCCGCTCCAAAGATGTCTCGACTTCAGACACAAGTTTTATCCTCTTCTCCTCAATCTGCACCCGAGAAAGATTTGCTCGGCCTGTATAACGGGCGTCACCGGTACTGTCATCAGCATAGCAATGGATATCCCCGATGTCCAGCATATCATTGATATGCATGATGAACAGTGTCGGTGAAAGTACAGAGCCTTGTGGGACGCCAGCATTTATGGGCTTCGTATCCGAGCATGTTCCGTCAACGACGACCTTGATGCTCCGCTCCGATAAAAAACTGGCAATCCATTTGCACAATTTCTCGGGTACTCCGTAGGAAGGCAGCTTAGACAGTAATGCCTTATGCCATACCCTATCGAAGGCCTTTGCAACATCCAAACTTACAGCCAATGCTTCTCCCTTGCTCTCGATTGCTTCTGCCCAGCAATGAGTAAGGTATACTAAAAGGTCACCAGCTGATCTGCCGTGGCGGAAACCGTATTGACGGTCACTAATCAGCTGGCGATCTTCTAGATACCGGAGCAGTTGGGTGTTTATTATACGCTCCATTAGTTTGGAGAGTAGAGAGGTTATGGCGATTGGTCTGTAATTGGATGGATTTGACCTGTCTCCTTTTTTGGGAATAGGGTGGACCAAAGCTACCTTCCACGAAGACGGCACGATGCCGGCAGAGTAGGAGAGTTGGAACAGACGCGTTAAAACCGGGGTCAACTCCGGAGCGCACGTTTTTAGCACAATAGCAGGTATACCATCTGGCCCATTCGACTTGTTGATGTCAAGGGAAAAAAGAGCTTGACGCACGGCATTCTGAGTGAAATGCACGTCAGGCATCAGCTCACCACACTGCGGGATGGTAGGCGGTGTTTTACCCCCGTCATCAACAGTCGAATTCGACGCAAAGAGTGTGCCCAGTATTTCGGCTTTCTCTTTCGCGGTGTGGGCCAGGGTATTATCTGTTCTGCGCAAAGGAGGAAGGGACGATGCACAGAAATTGCCTTGAATGGCTTTGGCTAGAGACCAAAACGCTCGGCTACCACACGGATAGCTCAGCAGTCTCTTGCCGGTTCTGTGTATGTGCTTGAACTTTGCCTTGGCGATTTGCTTCTTTGAGGACCAGGAGGCAGCGTTAAATTTCTTCTTCAGTTGATGTAAGTCGGAGCCTTCAAGCTCACGTGCATCTACCCAATCCCGATAGGCAGATTGCTTCCGGCGTAATGCCTTAAAGCAGTTTCTGTCAAACCAGGATTGAGTTTTCCCACCAACAGGTACTACAGAGTTTGGAATATAACATTCCATGCCCTGGAGTACCACATCGGCTATGGAAAGGGCACAGGAGTTGGGATCTTCTGAAGAGAAACAGATGTGCCTCCAAGGATATGATGAGAAAAATTCCCGCAAACCATCCCAGTCCGCTGATCCAAAATGCCAGACCCGGCGAGACGCGCATGGTCGCCGATCAGCGGGCCGAGCTAATGGTACAGAAGATCGTACTAAGCAGTGATCGGACGAGCCAAGCGGCGACTCGACGGATACAGCATAATCATTAGGGTGGGAGGTTAGCAGGAGGTCCAAAGTAGAAGCATAGTGGCCGTCAATGTCAGGGATCCGAGTTGGGCTGGACACTAACTGATTGAGGCCATTAGCCAAGGCAAAGCTGTGAGCAGATTTCCCTGCATAGTCCGTTGTGCGTGATCCTAGCCACTCAACATGATGGGCGTTGAAGTCTCCCAGGACCACCACTTCGGCACGGGGAATCTGCTCTTGCACATAGTCAATCGCCCCTTGCACGTGCTCGTAGAGTCGATCTGTTTCGGTATTTCCGCTATGAGACCTGTACAGACTTATGTATACGCGCGTTTGTCCACCATGGTCAACGCGAATGCAGATGGTAGACAGGTCTTTACCTTCAAGAAAATGAAGACGTTGACAGCAAATATCGTCCCGAGAGAACACACAAACACCGGCGTGTGGTATAAATTTATGTTCTAAATTATAGCCCGGATACTGGAGATATGATGTTTCTTCTCGAGCCGATATTTGCGTCTCCGTTAAAAAGAATAAGGCCGGCTGCGCCGTTTCGAGATGGTAGTGAACGGCGTTGAGGTTAGAATGTAAGCCCCTAATGTTGCAGAAGTCCACTAGAAATGTGGAAGGGGGTGCCGCTGGTTTAAACCTTTTACTTTTATTTTTCATTTTCATAATTTTATTGCGGGGAAGAAAAAGAAAGATTTGAGGCAGTATATTGTCGAAGTTACCAGGGTCAAAGCGTAGTCAGTGAAACTCTCTCGGTAAATTGAGTAGAGTGAATTACTGGCACGGCGGACGGAAGGACCCCCGATCCGACCCGTGAACAAAATCCCCGTCCACATCCAGCTCCCAAACCGGCAAGGATATCATTCGACGGGCTTTTAACATTGGCGGCGGGACAGCCTCCCAGGCCGGGACTCCTGGGTTCGGGTCCCCTACAACCAACGGGCGCCAGCGGTAGCGTTTCATCGGCTCTCCCTGGCCGCCGTGCCAATCCGTCACGCTCAACCGCTCGAGAGCAGTAAAAGATGACATCAACGGACCCCAGAAACAACGAAAACAAACCGCCTCAGGACGGGAAATAGAATAGAATAGGGAAGGAAATGATTAATAGACGGGGAAGAAAAAAGAGGAAGAACTGGCTCTCAAGCCCCCAGCCGGAACACGACGAGTCGTTTGGCGGCTGACTCATGCTCGAGGGTGGTAGCTATCCAGGCGAACCCCTGGAGAAATAATAATAGTAATAATGGTATTAATTAACAATTAAAATCAATACTACCAATATAATCCCTCCGAGGGCCCTACCACCAGCGGGCCGGATTTAGTCGCCTCCTACGACACCCATCCGGCGTGGGATTGGGGTTAGTATTCTAAGCCGCCCCAATACGGCTAAATAAATACGTAATAAAATACGGATATATATAGCCTATGTCACCCGGGGATAGTGTAGCTTCCCAACAGTGAAAGAATTTTTCAAATCGGTTCGGTAGTTTTGGAGCCTATTCAATGCAAACAAACAATCAAATCTTTCCTCTTTATAATATTACTAGGAAATCGCCCTCGCTTCGCTTCGGGAAAACTAGTAAAAAAAATATAATATAGCCTATGTCACCCGGGGATAGTGTAGCTTCCCAACAGTGAAAGAATTTTTCAAATCGGTTCGGTAGTTTCGGAGCCTATTCAATGCAAACAATCAAATATTTCCTCTTTATAATATCATAGTATAGATAAATAACATTAAAATTAAAAAGAAATTTACCTTGCTATATCGACATAATGGAAATATGAGTCTCACTATTCCCACGGGACAAATGAGACTCAGAGATGTGCTAAACAGTGCCAGTTGTCCCGTTACGGAACAACTCAACGGCACTAGTGGGATATACTTGGAATTTTGACGTGTGAGAAAACTAAATCGCAGATTTAAAGTTTGAATGATGTGCGAGGTAATCACTATTATGAAAATGGTTGAATTGCGCTAATGATGTTTAAAAAACTATAGATACGTCATGCCCTTACAAATCAACCAAAAAATCTGTTCCCAAAAGAAAAACAACACACACACGTTTATCTATTGTTTCACTACACCAATCACACTACAATAATACACGAAGGCATTTTAACGTTGTATGTCAAATCTCAAGCACTTCTGACAACAACAAAACTGCCTATCGTCTTGTAATGACAAAGCGACTACGAGCAGAAAAAGGTCAATTGACCGCTCTTACGATCTTCATCTTCGGCGCGCTAGTGACATATCTACCTCTTTTTTACTTATAATATCATTGAATTATGCAAATAAAACGCTAATTAAAAATTAAAATGTGTTCATTCAAGCGTTCATTTACCTGCCCGTAATTACATTATACTCTCCTCCACCACCCTAATCAGGGCGGGAATTTGTCGCTATAGCGGCCCGGTGACCTGTAAGGAAATAATTGTTCAAATAGTTCTTCAATGTTCTCTGGTTGAAACTGGCCGACAGTAAAACTGTAAAAGTTGATTGAAAGACATTCTTTCTCCAGCAATTAATTTACAGAGATAATTTGTTCTCCGTTCATCGGATATTTATTGTTGTATTTTTACAATGTAACGACAGTATTTTAAAGAACACACGATCGACTATAACTCTATTCACTATAACCACAACTACAACATTATGGCCATAAGATCACCTGTAGCTTATGAGGTGGAATGAATATAGTCTGGGTGAAGCTGTAAGGGCCAATAGGGCCAACAGCAACTAATCATTCGAACACAAAAATTATGGTCATGGACTTGTGTAAGAAAGAACGTTTATGTTTTCTAAAACTTGGAAACTAGTTAAAAATGACAGAAAACATTACAGATAATGGTGAAAAAAAAAAATGAAATGCGCGTTCACCGTAATAAGTACCTACAATTATTGTTTGGTAACAAGCTCCTAAACATTTATTTTTATATCAACCGAACATTTGAATCGACTTTTAATTGACATGTCAAACCAGCAAAATTTTTGGATCAAACAATAATTAACTAACTCTTCTTTG
Source organism: Thymelicus lineola (assembly GCA_963932265.1). Classification (NCBI taxonomy): domain Eukaryota; kingdom Metazoa; phylum Arthropoda; class Insecta; order Lepidoptera; family Hesperiidae; genus Thymelicus; species Thymelicus lineola. The sequence goes on from OZ010686.1 coordinate 8,281,354, forward strand.
CCAGTTTTCTTGGCTTATTTTAGCAAAAATTAATTAAAAGACAAAAATGTTTAATATCTTTCAAGCCCAGCTGAGCAAGATTATTTGTAGCTGAAACCGCGACAGGCTCTCGATCATCTTGTACGTTTATAAAGTCGTTATTAGTCTTTATTTTCGGCTTTTAGTAAAGATGATTTTGCCGAAATATTCAAAGATTTTTTTGATTATACAATCATTATAAACACCAGCACCATTATTTACTAATAAAAGTATAATTGTTAGAACGATCATGCTCAAAGGCACCTCAGTGTGAACCGTGTGTTCAGTGGAGACGATTGTACGAAAACTACGAAACTGAGAGAAGTGAGAGAACTGTGGCTCGGGTTGGTTGAGGCTTGTTGCCTCGATGCTCTTTTATGTCACTCAAGTGGAGATGGATAGACTTTCCGCAGCAGCTCGTCAAGAGGCTGCTCGTTACGAGGCTGCTCAAGTGGATACGAGTTTAAGATGAAACTTCAAATTGCTTTCCCATACTTAATGTAATTTACATAGATTGGATAGCGTAAGTAGCAGAGGTCGATTTGTGATGTTACAGTTTTGATATTACCTTATCGTCATGTTATTTGTATCAGTACAGTCATCTTATATTAAGTGGAAAGTTAAAAATCTGTTTTACTCCTGAGAGTAGTACATATACTTAACTAATACATTACCTATATCGAAACAACTTTGCTACAAAATTGAATTTTTAGTAGGCATTATTTCACAACTATGAATGTTAGGAACAAAGAGTTAAACATCTTTGGTTAGGAAGTGACAGTAAAAGCGAAACATAAAGCGTCGTGTTATGAAATCTGTGAATGTGGATGTTTTACTTAGTTATTTTTGGGAACATCAATATTACATCACATTGACACTAGTCACTAACTTTTGAATTTGAAGATAAAATGGTCGCTAATATCTTCTCTCGAGCTAAGTAGATGCAATGTTGGAACACGACGTACAAATTGTCAATGTGCGAATGTACATGTTATGTGCATCGCGTGGTACGATCTGGAAAATGTTTCTTTATAAACAATAAAAATAGTGTTACCATAATCGATAATACAGCAAGCTTTTCCTAGCAATTTCGAGTTGCATCCAATCGAACATAGTAAGAACTTGTTTTTAAATTGATTCTCTTGAAACAAAAGCAAGCAAAATAAAGCAGTGGCTGCTATGATTAATAAATCTGCAATAACTCTATTTTAATACCACCTGGATACTCTGTTATAGTACCCAAATCTCTATAACAATAACTAAAATATCTTGATTTTCAGTTGAACCGGAAGCACATTTCAAAGTGAAATACTTCTTATTGTTAGTACAAATCAATTTGATATCGAATCGGCAGCTACGTCAATTTATTTTAGTTTTTAAGAGCATCCTGCCGGAGAAGAGCTACTAATAATAAATAATCGTCATACAAGATAAGCGTCATAAATAAAGTACTATTAATAAGCGCTTCCAAATTTTCGTTTACTGCTTGTTTATCTGTAGTACTGATGGTATGCACACACAAAATGTGAAACAGCGCAAACACGACCATCCATCAAACGTTTCATATATCACATTAAATGTTTACTACGGTCGCAAATTGAACTCATTTGAATTTAGTTCAGTAGGAGCTCACCGTTCTTATTAGTAAGCCGACAGTCCGCACAAAGTGAGGCAGTCTCTAAAATGAGCCAATTAAAATAAAAAATGTCTCGTCAGCTTTTAAACAAAGTTTGTTTGCATATTATGTTGTCCCTTAGTTATAGCTGTCTTAATTTTAAGCAAATTTTCCACTTGGGACATCTACTACTCTGAAGTTATATTAGAAGTAATTAGAAAGCCTACATCGTACTTTACTAGGTACTTCCAGTACAGACTTGTTAATGGGTTTAATAGCCAGCCCAAATGTCAGTAGTTCTATATCACCCGAAGGCCTCCAACATAGCTTAACGACGTCTATTTAACTATAATAACTTGGAACGATAGTTTGTCGTATCCGAAGCAGGGAAGCGTTCCAGAAATTTAGCCAATTACGTTCAACCGTTCAATTAGCGCCCGCGCCCCAAATAAATTAACGATCGATCACATATGATTGGGGACAAGCTGTTATATGAAGGTGCTGATAAAGGTTGATTAGATATACTTAACTATATTGGTCACAGTATCTCGCAGCATCCATTGTCATATTGCGCGCTCACTCGCACTTAGAAGTAAGACCTAAGTGCGAATGAGCGCGCAACGCAATATGTCAACGAGGGCAGCGAGATTATGCGACCACTATAAGCGACCACTATGAATGTAAACAAATACCTGAGTGGTAGGTTCTATTCTGATGTTGAATTTAGCCGGTTCCTCCGTGGCTGAGAGCATGCGTCGCGCCAGTCTTGCGAAGGTGCACCGGAACTGACGGCTCATGCTGCAATACAGCACGAAGTTCACGGATGACGTGAAAAGCGCCAGCATGTCCATTAGATCACCTGTACAACAATTTACCTATAAAAGTAAGTGAATAATCTTAAAATGTAATAATACTGAAACTGATGGATGCCTAAACATGGAAGAAAGATATTTGAGATAAACCCGGTGGGCGTATTTTACAACGAATTTGGATATAATGAAAAAATATATATTAAGAATTTTTTTTCTCGATCTGCCTGTGCGTTGCGTTCTAGATCCATGTCCAGATGCGTGTAGGCACGGTGTCGTAGCTTGACGCTTGTTTGCATCTTATGCTGGCCATACACGATCAAGTATACTTGTCAAGTTTGCAGCGTACCTACTTGACGCGGCATCCAGTAAAATTAACGGTGTATGTCTACGGTATGGCTATCTGGTCATATAGCTATCTCATGCAAACTGGATGCCACATCAAGTCAAACTGCAAACTTGACAAGTAAACTTAATGTTGTATTAAACGTAGCTTTACGTAGTAAAAGTGTGTTCTACATAATCTGTCCTACTATTAATTTATAGTTTTCCCGAAGCGGTGGATTGATAAAACAATGCACCCATAGGTCTGCCCATTTTTTTACATAATATTACCTATAAGTTAACAATAAATACAGGTGGATCGTCAGTTCGTTTGTCGTGCTGGTTAAGTCTATTTCTAAAAAATGTCTAAGATGTTGAGCGCACTTAGACAAAGCCTATTCATTCTATTCTTGTAACCTCCCACATGAAAACGGGTAGGAAGGAATGTCAATGCGAGCAAGGCTTTGTAGTCTCGCATTACGAATAACGAGGCAAACTATCTGACGGAATGTAAACTATGGAAGAATACTTGCAATAGCATACGTGAGCAGTTATATAGAGGAAGGGGAATCGGGGAATTAATTCATGGAATCCACTTTATAGAACTGAGAGCGATGCGAAGTGCAATCACAGTTTGAAGGTAAACGGATATCCGTCTTTGATATAATATCAAAGACAAATAGGTACATCTGGAAATAATAGTGCCAGTGTGGTTGTGCAAGTTCTTAACAGCCGTTAGAAACTTACGCTGTAATTGTGATTTATTAGTTTTAAAAGCGTGCTTAAGGGTTCCTTTCTCTATCTCCTAACTTAATGATTAATTACCTTTTCCAGCCAATAGTAAGGCAATAAAAAACGTTATGATATATCTTAGCGATTTTGCCTTTACTTATTACTAATAAAAATTAAACAGCGTATTTGACACTAAGAAACAATTTAGAGAAAACAAGAACGCTTCCTGGGATGTTGCCTGTGGAAAATCTCATTATGCACATAGCTAGTAAATAAATAATAGTGCTCACGGCGGTCGCAGCTCGAATGGAATCGATTAAATTGACATCTTGTGGGGTGTAAGGGTCCATCTACATTATATAAATAAACTAAACTAAATAAACACTTACACACTCATACCCCCGCATTACGATTCCCTGTGTGATGGGTGGAATGGACAACAAAGTTGAGACGTAAACGACAAATATTTGTCTGTTACATAAAGATCTGCCCTGGTCGAGAATTGAACCCTTCACTTCTCATATTGTCAAAACTGCTACAGGAGCTGCCCGTTGGATTTCGTATGCTTGACGTATAAGAGTAAAGAATTAGTGCTACGATAGCACTAAGAAGAAGCAGTGCTACGATATGGGGACCTTCAAGAAGCGGGTCCATCACTTCCTTGTTAGCCGGCAGCGCACTGGTGGCGCCTCTAGTGTTGTGAGTGTCCATGGGCGACGGTGACTGATTACCATCAGGTGGCCCGTCTGCCGCATATTACATAAAAAAATCTTATTTATTATGAGTTAACAGGGAGTTTCAGTAGTTTGATGGGCCAAAAAATTCTGATTTGCCTCCGCTGAGTGAAAAAGTTCTGATTTGTTCTACCCCTCTGGCCCAGAGCGACGAGCAACCTCCTTTTCTTGTCTTCAACGGACTACGATGCCAGGTTGACATTGAAGATCGCTGGGCTTTCTATCACCCAGTTTGATCTAGGTTAGTATCAATCATGTATAGAAGTATAATTTTTTCTCGCCTTATTTTTGCCCGGCAACCCACTGAAGATGGTATTTCTTTGGTGTTACTGATGTACATAGGTTACGATGATGATTTCTCCTCTGCTTCCGGTGGTTCGACTAATTCGTGGGCAATTTGATTCAAAGAACATAAGCATTGTCTTAATTTGAATATCAGGTAAGTATGAGATGATTATGAGAATGGATAAGAAATATTTATGTGATTGATCCCTATATTGATCCCTAGGTCGGAAATCAAAACTGGAACCCTGCGCTCGATAGGTATCTAAAAACGGAGTAACAGGCTAAGTTCACTTTGCATGCAAATTCTGTCACGAAGCAATTGGGTTGGAGCGCCTAGTGTTTCATTTTTAATGGTCGTACAAGCTCGTAACAGCCACTTTTGTATACTCTTCACAAATAAGTAGTAATAGTGACAATTGTCACGCATGGTCGTACGCAAGTAACAGAGGGTTATAGACTTGTCTAGCCAACCATATTTTACAGAAATTTTAATTGTTATTTTTACGTAAATAACCGACAAATAAGTAGACGAACTGATGGTAGATACGAGATATTTATCCGCGCATTTTCATGCACGATACCCACCCACCCATGATAACTTTTACTTCAATCATGTGGTCTAAAGCACACTCGTTTTATCTTCATTTTGCTTAATTCTTCTTTTTTGGTACACGTGGATTCATTTCACTGTTCCTATAAAAAATATTTGCGGGCGACCATAAAAACGTTTTTACTCGTAGTTCTGTTTGAGATTATGGCTCATTCTCACATACATCCATCACAGACGATTCGCTTTTAGATAAAGATTAGTTATTTAAAGATGAATGGTTGAGAGTTGAGAGCCAAATAGTAATTTAGTATGAAGTGAGCGTGAGAGTTGAGTGTTATACAGTTCCTAATTATAGACGAATCGTTTTAAAACCACGATCCTAAAGAAATATTAGAAATATTAATAAAACATTATTAAGTAAGAGATTTCTGTTACCCACTGTATAATAAAACATTATTGGAGAATGGAAGAAGCCTTCAGTCACTATTCTACACATCGTTATAATGTTAATTAGTAGTTGTAGATATTAGTTTTTAGGTTTCCGAAGTAAAATCGGAACCCTTATAGTTTCGTCATGTTTGTCCGTCTGTCCGGCTGTCTTAGTGCTAGAAAGGCTAAGCTGTAATTTGGCATGGATATGACAAATATTATAATAAACAAATATTATTAAAACTCTAAAATAGTAAAATAAAATATTGAAAATTACGGCTATATTAGCATAAGGTCTCCGATGTCGTGGAGTATTTGGAGAAGAAGACAAAGTGCCGGGCGCTGGTTGAGAAGTTGGAATCGCGCAACGCAGTCAACTTTAACTCGTTTGTTGTGCGTGTTCCAACCGAACTCCTGTCGGATTTCCTGAAGGAGGAGCTGTGGCCAAAGGGGGTCGTCTTCCGAAAGTTCCGTGGACGACGACGACCACCGGGAGTCACCGAAAGCGCGTCTCACTTCGCGAATAAGTGATTTAGTTTTTAAGTCTATATTTTTGTATGTATGTTAGTCTGTAAGGTATTTATGTTATGGGCCACGATGCCTGAAATAAAGATTTATTATTATTATTATTATTATTATAAGTAGTTAATGAGTAAAAGTCGAAAAACTTACTAGTTCGGAACCCTACATTGCGCTTGGCCTGACACGCACTTGCCCGGTTCTTGTATATTATAAAAGGTTGCTACGAGTTCTGGCTATTGCATTTACTTGTATAATAATATCTTATCATTGTGTCTGTTATATTTAACAGCTGGAAATGGTTAAACACATGTACTTCCCTCTCAGGGTATTGCTTCATTAAAGTTCTGTAATTTAACAGATATCTTTGTCCAAATAGCTTTAGAGCAAGTCAGTCAAGAGGGAAGTTTCTCAATCATGAAACTACAAATTACAATAGGTATTGTTTGGATCTGATGCAAGCTTAAAATATAACTTTCTTATTAGCTACTGATTTATTGTAATATTCCCGATTAACCATAGAAGTTAGTACGGAAATTTAATTAAAGGGTTAAAACGATTTTAACTCTAAAATAAATATTTTTCCGATTTGATGCCTTGTGTTACTACAACTATGAAATCGAATCTCAAATTCCAGGGTTTTGATTCAAACGTATAAGTATTATTTATATTTTGTTCCATTTATAAAATCTAAACGATAAGCTGGAAGATTGTGGGCTGTTCTTATTAACCTATCTAAAAATCTTTCCATTTTATTCTTGTGGGGCCATGGCATGGATTACTTTGCTCGCCGCCATAAAAATAAGCTATGGGATTAACATCGTGGATCAGGATGAAATCACATCATATCTTAACTCTGGACTGCCCTTATTTATTTTTAGATAGAAAATTATTTATTTATTTTACTTATTTATTTTTAGATTTAGGAGCCGTAATATAATAACGCCTTTCAAAGTAAATTTTTGTCCAGAGCTTGTGTAAGTTTATTTTCAAATATCTTTTAATGTTTTTTTAGATTTACGTTGTTTCATATCTTGCGTTAAAAACGTAAAACAGGGAAATAAACATAACGCAATTTATGACTTTGTGAATATTTGAGTAACTTTTGACAAAAATAATATACTACCAAGAAACAGATCCTGTATTTTTTGATAGTTTTTTTTTAATTTTGTCAAAAATTGAATCGTGACTTAGTTTTTTGTTATGGGAGTGATTTTTATTTGTAAAATTTTGTAACTCATTCCTGAAATACGTAAGATTTTCTGTGTGATTTAATTGATCATCAAGTTAAAGATGATGAAAAAATTACTCGGTACCTATTGAGTTATTACGTAGATACGTCATGTTACGCTCAAAGGCTGAAAACGCGCATTGAGCGAAAAAACAGCTCACAACGCGTTTTTCGTGTTAACTTTAATTCTTTATTGCTGATGGTACTTATGTAATGCAGAGTCGTGGTGGAGTATCCCTGCTAAAATTTATAGTGAATTTATGATATTACAAAAAAAAATTCTTCTTTGTCATCCATTGTTTGCTAACAACAATCTTACGAAACATGTTCTTTTAAGAAAATATCATCAATCATAGGATTTACTCGACATACTAGTAAAAGAAAAAAATGTTGACATGTCTAAAAGATGAAATGAGAGTCTACAAAAAAAATCAAAGAGACTTCACATATTATAGTATTCGTATTAGTACTGTGTGTGTATGTATCATACTTCCAATGGTCGTCGATCAATTAGCGACAAATACAAGACTGATTTGTATGCATAAAACAAAGGTGTCACAAAAATTTTATGTTGTTTAAATTTTATGTTGCAAAATGTTGGGTGTTAAAGCAGTAGATATAATGGTCAATTATGGACGAGTGTTCACATATGTAATTACAATGAACAAATATATTATAATATTATAATACAGATATGTATTATACAGTATTTCCGTCCAATTATACTTAATGTAAAGGCTTTTAAAAATAATCTAATTTAAAAATGAACGCTCCAGTAAACCTTACTGTAACAACATGTAAGAGTGAATATTTATTTAAAAATCCTGTAAATCCGTCTGGTTTGGTATTTATTTACAGTTTTTATAGTAACATTAATTATTGGGTTAATAATAAGTTTAATAACAAAATTACATATAAGCTGAGAAATAAAAATAAAATCATCTATTTTCTTTTTAAAAGTGATGTAGATGAGAAGCTTACTCAACTCCGTAAATCCATGGAAATATCCAGAAATTTTTAAAAATAATTTCTTCCCAAAAAGGATAATGGAATGAGGTAGATTCTGTTCAAAGAACGTTAGATTTGCCGAAACACAGACAAAGAGAGTGTAATTTTTAAGTTTACTTTAAACTCCTTTAATACATTAAACATAAACATGCCCGCAATAAAACCGCACAAATATTTCATAATTCAAGTAATTAAATGCTTGTTTACCTTGTAACAATATTATATGAATATTATCTTTGTTCTATTTCGACAAAGAAATTTAAAGCTCAACTAGAGAACCCTTTGTTCAGTGCTCGTTGAAAACAAGGCTTTTATTTACATTTTTATACGAGTAATTACAAAAAATGTAAAGTTTTTTTCACTATTGGTACCTACTTTCACAGAACATCTAATAATTAGTAGATGTTCTGTGGGTACTTTGCTGCATATTACACGCACGTTTCATTTTACGAGGCAGTTCACTCTTAGGGAGAATTGTTTGTATTATTATAAAATAATATAATAATGAGGATTCTGTGCCAAAAATGATTTAATTAATTATTATATAACGGAATAATAATACACTTTGCATCAATACAGCTTATACAATACATACTTAATATGCAATATGGCTTTCGATGTACCTTCTTCATAATCCTTCTCATAAAGGAAACATGCCCTTTCATACATTTGTATCTATAATACATAGTACTGATGTACGAATAAATACCGATATACAAATAAATACAGATATACATACAAGTAACGTGATCTACTTCAACCCCAAAACGGAGTATCAGCCGGGTTAAGTAGGCTCTACAAATGCTGTCCGGAAAGCCATTATCATCATGTAATGGGTTTCCGCAAAGTAAAGCTTGGGTAAGAACTAATGTGTAACTTGCTAAATCAATTCTACCTTTGGAGGTGTGTTAATTGAATTGGTATATTTATTACATTGTGTGTTAATTGAATTGGTATATTAATTTACATAGACGCAAATTTCCCATTGATAATTTTAATCCTTTTTTTAGGTAAATTCGGTTAAATTAAAATAAACCTCTCAAAAGTTGTTTCATTTTAATCATATTTAAAATACCCAGGTAATAATTATGTATAATATCATAAAGTTGTCAAAACCTCTTTTATTTTTATTTTCTTATGTAATGAAGTCAATGCTCGTTCTTGTATTATAATATTATTATTTATTGTACGCTAAACGCAAATCTATCTTTACAAAGGAATCCTACTTTTATAATATTAACATAACTCACACATTTTTTAAATTGTTTAAGAATAAGAATTCGTAAACAATTCATAAAATATGTGAGTTACTTAACCTATTCCATCATGTAACGTTCATAACATATTTATGTTAAGCTTATGTACGTAAATAAGTTTATACGTACGGCATCATGCCCAGGACTTCAACAAACACAATCAGAGAAACGGTTTTGCACCTGTAAGTTTCCTGAGAGGTGTAATGGAAGAGTATTTCAAATACAGTAACATACATTATTTCCAAGTACATAATTTATCTGTGTAAAATGTGCATTGATGAATAAAATAGCATACCGAATTAATTATTATAAACGTTACTTGGCTCCCGACTTTACCAACAAACTAAATAAAAACCTTCTTTTTTAACAAACTAAATAAAAACCACAGACATGTATACCTAGAGTAGATGCCGCATGTTCATACATTTCACGTGTAACAGAAAGGATTTGAAATCCTATTTGAGCGCCGTGTCATTTAGTTGGCGTTTCATTGCTATTGGCAATAGATGTCAACTGAAATAACGAAAAATGCCTAATTGTAACGTTTTAAACTGTAGGAATTCTACAAATACAGTTAGCAGAGGTAAAGGAAATATTTCTTTTCATCGGTAAGTAATTTATTTATAAAATTGTGTAGTAATTTATTTTAAAATAATTTTTTTCATATTTATTGCAGTTCTACCACGTTTTAGAACGAAAAGCACTAACTTAATGTGTACTGCATACTACTCAATACATTGCTGATTTTGGTAGCAAAAGAACAATGCCCAACTGCCATACATCGTTTTATTTCATTTTCAACTTTAGCGTCTTAAAATAAAAAAAAATCTAAAAATCGCCGCTTTAATTTCTGAGCTTAGATATATAAGAATTTTCAGCAGACACACCCCAGAACTAAAGTATTTTGAGATTGAATTCTAATAACCATTGAGTCATAGAGTAGGGGAGACTTACGGCTGCCTGTAATTTTTACCATTATTTTGTTCTGACTTTTTTTGATTGACAACCGGAAATGGAAATTTGACATCATTACATTTGTCATACCAACATTTATAACCACAGACATGTATACCTAGAGTAGATGCCGCATGTTCATACATTTCACGTGTAACAGAAAGGATTTTAAATCCTATTTGAGCGCCGTGTCATTTAGTTGGCGTTTCATTGCTATTGGCAATAGATGTCAACTGAAATAATGAAAAATGCCTAATTGTAACGTTTTAAACTGTAGGAATTCTACAAATACAGTTAGCAGAGGTAAAGGAAATATTTCTTTTCATCGTTAAGTAATTTATTTATAAAATTGTGTAGTAATTTATTTTAAAATAATTTTTTTCATATTTATTGCATTTCTACCACGTTTTACAACGAAAAGCACTAACTTACTGTGTACTGCATACTACTCAATACATTGCTGATTTTGGTAGCAAAATTTATACGGCTTGTTTACTGGAACACGCAATGAAAGTAAAACAATCGTTCTATAAATCGTCGCTTAGCTTCGTAGTACGGTGAATATTGTCGTGTTTCTGTAAAATATAGTATATAGTGTTGTTCATTTACTCGGTGTGGTCTCGATGTTAATCGATTTTGAAAACCAATGAATAATAATATTTACATAGAGACAGTTTTTAACAGTCAAATTATTTTTCATGACAATATTAATGTTTCTGTATAGTGATTTTATTCATGATAACATTATAATTAAATGTTTTCAAGTGACCCCAATGTTGAAGCAAAATGAATTATAGCGACGGGGCATAGAGATTGGTTTCCAACAAAACATAGCCGTATATATGTTCTATTCATTTCAATGATGACTGTTTTACGGATTCGAAAAAGAAACGAAGGCTGATTTCAAGCACAATACCCAATATTGATGTACTGTTTTTTTTATTTTGAATTTTTAATTAGAAAAAAAATATTCGTTTAACTTTAGGTAAGTTTAAATATTTCCATATGATGTTTTGATTTTCATAAAAGAAATGTTTATAAATATTTTTTTAATTTTCATTTATTTAATTTCTTGAAAGCAAATAATAAACAATCATAATATTTATGATCTCTTTATATATTTTTACATTTTTGAAGCTTGTGTTTATAATTAACAAATAATCAAACACAAATTGCAACAACAATATTGTTTAATAGATAACAAAATGTAAAATTATTCATTCGGTCATATTCAAGCACTATATCAATTATGTATCTAATAACAACCAACCAAAGGCATTTTTTATGTTTTACATAATCTACGCCTACAAACGATCATACGATTTTCTTTATACCTAATTATAATTGGTAATCGATTTTGAGAATCATTAATCGTTGTCGAGAATCGGTAACGAATCAGTTTCGAATTGATATCGCTAGGATGGGGAATTTCAGCACTAAATATTCTTGTGACAAAACAATGTGTCAAAAAAAGTGACACGCTTGGTTTTCATACAATTCGAGGTACATGCGTCGTCTATTCTTGATATATGTCTGTGATAAAAACCTTTAAAATCTGCTCTGGTAGTGAGGTAAGCGCCCACTACTGGCCCACTACTGGGCACGAGTCTCTTCTCATGAGGAGGCCTAGAGCATACTCCACCACGCTGCTCCAGTGCGGATTGGTATTGGATATAATTTCATATTTCCTAAATTTAGAAATGTAATGAAAATTTTATATAACGCATAATAATGTACATTTGAACTATTATTCAATTAAGTAGTTATAATATTCAAAATCTTTAAATAACATTTAATATAATTTAAAAACGTCTAGCTACTTTGTTTTGTATATTTCTGGAAAATTATTTAATATAATTGTCGTTTGGTCGAATGTTAACGTTAGTGACCGAAACGAATCGCTGCAAAACCGACTCCACGTAGTCTTGTCTGTCCTACCCCTAGAGTGTAATGTCAACCTGCATGGGCGTGGAGGGGCGAAGCGGCCTGCGAGTTAAGGAGCAGGTTTTAACGATCGCCGTAGCGGCTAAGACTGGTCGGCTAAGCCGGCCTCATGCTGTTTGCCCCATACGTGTAACGTATGAAAATAAATTAGATTATTTGAAAATTAGATCAAATAAAAATTAGGTTAAATGAACGTCATACAAAAAGGGAATTATGCAAATTATATGAAATAAACGTTATACTAAATGTTATCGAGGCAAATGAAGGTATATATGAAATACAACATTAGATCACATGAAATTAGGTCATTTGAAAATAGCATATTTTTTTTTTATGCTTAGAGCAGGCAAACGAGCAGACGGGTCACCTGATAAGTGATCACCGCCGCCCATGGACATTAGCAACACCAGGGGCGTCACCAACACGTTGCCGGCCACGAAAATGACGATAGACCCGCTTCTTGAAGGACCCCATGTCATAGCTTAGAGGGAACACCGATGCAGGTAGTTTGTTCCACAGTTTACACGTGCGAGGCAGAAAATGACGTGAGAACCGAACTGTGGACGAATGCCATGTATCCAGGTAGTGTTGGTGGAACCTGGTACGTGATGGGCGGTGACGAAAATTAACTGCAGGTAGTATATAGGTAGGTATATGAAAATTATATCATGTGAACATTATTTCAAGTCATGTTATAGTTACCTACTATCTGTTAATATACCAACTATTTACACACTCGCGCTAAAGGATTCACGTTGTGTGACTAGGTATACTCAAGTTTTTTAAACGAATCCTATTTGGTAAACAATGTTACACTGTCTTTTTATCTTAATTTGTAAATTAAAAATAACAGTAACATAAAGTAAAAATAATTTAAAGACCAAGAAAACATTTAATGGCAAAACTAATTTCTGTTTACTATTAATTCTTTTTTAAAAGATATATAAATTATATTTCAATAAAAAGTAGTGCCAAGATTGTTAACCAAATAAATTTCTTTTATAAAAATGGACGATACGCGTAGGTGTAGTAGAGAATATATTCGTTACGCCCTTTAATAACACAAATATTATTTTTGACTTTATTCATTTTAGGAACAAAATATTTTTAGATTGCGTTTTGATATTGTATAATAATATGATGTTTATCAAGCACATGAGATAGAGGGCATTTTAAACAACATCAAAAATCGGCTAACTATTCTTCCACGTGTCCACCGTGTGAATTTTATCGCATCAACATAATTTATTGCTCTATAACAAATCCGCAAGATGTGTTTTCCGTTACGAGTATTTCGAAAACAAAATAAAGATTCCGTCTCTGATTGATGTCTTTTCCGTATGTTTCGAGAACAAAAGACGAACATCTTTATGTAAATGGTGATCCACCCTCGTTTGCTTCGAGAAAAATAAATCCTCAGACTTTTATAAATCTACCACGACTAACATTTATTTTTAAGTATATCCAGCCGTTCCATCAACGTGGATAAAAGAACTTAGGGCCGCAGTCTGCAGATTTAATTTTAAATAAAATATTAATTTTATTTTTGTTTAGACAGTATTTTCTGCTAAAGAATATTTCTTGACAATAAATAATCGACTTTAAAATTAGGGATAACTCAAAATATATTCATCAGATCTCTCTTATTTAAATGGGACTACATGACAAGCACATTATTTTTGAATATAAAAAGGAATCATCAAAATCAGTAAACTTAGTAAAAAGTTATGAAGTAACACATAAAAAAATACTGTCAATTTGAGAACCTCCTCCTTTTTTTGAAATCGGTTAAAAACAAATTTAAATATAAAAACTAAGCCTCTTTACTTTTTACTTTTGTCGTTAGCAAGAACGACATAGAAGTAAAATTACGCGAAAGTTTTTAAAACTTAAAGAATAATGTTTTTAATGTACTGTAATTGAACAATTTTTTGGTGTGGAAATTAAATGGATCAAATTGTAATAAGTCAATAACTTACCGAACATGCTGTAACAATTTTTGAAAAACTCTGGTGCTAATGCGCTGACAAGGCCTAGTAAGCCTTGCGGGACTTCCGTGGAGAGGAAGAGGCCTAGGACCGCGAGGAGCATCCGAGTAGTCCTGTCCGTCCGACTTGCCCGTCGAGCGGAGTTCTCTTCAGCCAAACATTGCTTTTCTGCCTGAGAAAATATTATTTATTTAACATTTTGTACCAATTCGTAAAATACTGTAAGTAACCTACATATAAAATTAATTGTCTGCATTCTTTTTGGCAGGCAAAGTGTTCATGATATCATCGGTGTTAAGGATTTGGTATATACCTTTGGTATATTACCATCGGTTAATATCTTAATTTTTCTTTCACTTGTTCATCGGTGATCTGTGATTTGTGTATCAAATAACGATAAGATACAGGTAAGGCCCGAAATAAGTTAATAAGATTTTTGAACGGACGATTCGTACCCTCTATGGAAAAAAGGCATAAGATGAAAATTGCAATTTTACAGGAGAGCAAAAAACTTAAAATATCAATAAGTACTTAGTCAAAGGAATTTAAGATACATTACGATTTCTTGGATAAAACCGTCAAGTTTGATGATAAAAATTCAAAGTGCTTTTTTTTCGACTGAGGATGCGAATTACTAGCGGCCTTTACAGCTTCACGCCGACGGAGAAATAAAAGTAATTATCTTGCTGAATCCATAAGTAGGTTTTAAGTTGTATTTTAGTACTTAATAAATATCTAACCAGATGTGCTACTTGGTTTTTCTTTATCTAGTTAGGCTCGTATTGGCCTTTGAGACAGTTGGCTTAAGCCCAGTGTTCAAATAATTCATCTAGGTAGCTATAAATAAGTAATGAAAAGCTTACAATCCGACTGGATGGGAAATGAAATACCAAAAGGTCCTTTTACGGGGAACTTTGTCCACTCCCACTATAGCCTCTGGATTATTTAGTCTTTCTATCTAGTCCGTGGGTTAATTAAGGGACGCTGAAGTAAATAACGATGCTACGTCCATAAAAATGCTAAATAACTATTAATTGATGTTAATCCCATTGTTAAGAAGGATTGTGGGAATTCGTCCCCGTCCGTCGCTAGTGTTTTCAACATTTTAATAAATAAATACAAAATTCTTCAATGTAGCCCTTTTTTGCATTACCTAATCACACAGAAAATGAACTTTTAGTGAAACTAAGTAAAACTAAAACACTTCTTCATTCAACCAGGAAGAGTGTCTTCATCGTAGTGATTAAGTACTCTGTGGTCTTCATCTTTTTTCGTTGGACAATACGGAAGACACGCACCATAGATTTCCTTACTTAAATAGATAAGAAAACATAAAATCTGCCACAGACTAAATAAACAGCACATAGGTAAGTACTAAACAGAACCACAACAGCTACAGTTTTATCGGTCTAAAATAAACTTCCTTCCTTAAAATGATTATTATGAAATTCTAAGTATGAATTTTATTATATATTTTATCATATTTACCTATTTCAAGTTGAATTACCTTTTCCGGCATTAGAGTTTATTTTTATTACATACGGTTCCAGGTTATTTTTACTCTTTTCAAAGGAATTGGTAAGCCGATTTGTGCCTGTGATCGAAAGCTAATATAGGTATATGGGTACGATAATAATCCATGTTTAAAATTTTCACTGTGCTGGATTTAGATTCAATAATAAATTGCTTTTCGGCGAATTCAGCTGCGGAAATTTTTTTGCCGTTCATTAAATATTTAGATTTCATTACTTAACTTTCTTTCGTAGAAATTTTGTGCGTTCAAATACAAGACAATGCTTAAAAGCAAAATAATGTTAAGTATGTACTTACGTAGGCAATGTTAATATGTAAAGTGACGTTAATATTTACGTGATGTTACTTAAGGAGCTAAATGCTTCAAGCTGGAGGCTCATATTACGAGTAGAATGAGAAAAGTTCAAATCTCCGACGCTGGCCAAGTCTGGACCAGCAAGCATATTTTACCAAACCTTTTAGAATGTTACTAAGAAATCCTTTATTGATTACCTCCCAATGTTATTATCATGACAACAATAATACATTTCTGTCATACTCATACATAAAAATGTGAAGCCTAAAATTAAATTTAAATTAATTAAAATTATAGTCCCCTTTGTAGCTGATATTGTCAAGAGATATAAATTAGAATCGGTTAATATTTTCATTAACAGTTTTGCGTAATTTTAATCTTACGGTATAAAAGGTTCTGTCCATCCTTCCGTGAGTTTCTACAAGGCAACCTTGCACTCTACCCAACAACGGGTATTGTGTCACGCTGAGGTGTCAGGAGTCTTTCCTGTTAGAGTATAACTCTAACCCGTCTCTACTCCACCACGTTGTTCCAGTTAGAGTTAGTGGAGGATATTCCTGTTAGAGAATGCCGATCTCTTCTTTTCTTGCTTTACTATATTTCTTATTCCGCAATCATCTGTGATATGTTTACCCACATGTTATGGTTGCAGTTGCGCCGCTTCTATCTCGGCCTGGGGTGCGTCACTTTGGTAACGGTCATAGGAATTTTAACACAAATAAAGCAATATTTTACCTTTATTAATTTAACAACCCTATAGCGGGGGTACTTATTAGAGTGCAAGCATTTTTTATATTTATTTTATAATAATAAATTACTGGTTAATTGCTGGCAGTACTTTTATTCTCAATTGTAAATTATTTTTTGTGGATGAAAGAAAAAGCCGAGCAAAACATCTATTTATTAAATATTATCACATTATTTAAAATTACTTCGAGTTACGTTCAATTTACCGGCTGTCACAATCAATTTTTATTGTACACCAATTTGGCCTGGCCAGGCCGACGCAACGCTTTGCGTGGGGATCGGAGGACGACAAATATTGTTAGTGAACATCGGGACGGTGTTATTCGCGTAGCATCTAAATTTCTCCGCAATAAAGCTAAATTACTTTCGGGTTTTGGACCCAATATTTGTATCCATGTGAAACCCACGTAACATACAAAGAATTAAATGAATCTCTTTGAGATCGTCCCCGATCAATAAAATGGCCGAAAAATCACAAAACTCGTGTGATTGCAATCGCTAAATGAGTGGTATTGTGTTAGGTATGTGACTCGCAAGTCACTTGAACCTATTAAAATGTAAGATATATTTGCTAGCTCAAGTTCTGAAGACTTCATAATGTTAAAACTTAAGTAATTCGGCAATAAAGGGCAATAAAGTAAGCTTGTGGAAAGTAATAAGAATTCCTTTGCGTTGTTTATTTTTACTTTCATTTACCATTTCCAAGAAAAAACATTCTAGCTTTTTAGTAATAAAAGATTTTGCTTGTGGTGTTTTGCGCTGAATGAACTTGCTATATTTACTAGGTGTTATGATGATGAATGAAAAAAAATACCCTATGTTCTTTCCAGGGTTTCATTTTATCTTCATACAAAATTTTGTCTAAAACGGTTCCGCATGTTCAGCGTGAAAAGGTAGCTGAAAGGTAGAGTTACTTCCGCATTTAAAATATTAGTATGGATGCTATACTATTATGTTGATATTGATAATAATATCAACATAATAGTATAGCATTGATAATAATATATGCCTATATTATAATAATTATGCCAATCGTGTGGCGTTATGTAGTTTAACAATGGGACCAATAGGTGGTTAGGTTAGGTTAAGACTAATAGTTACATCGCGACTGATGGATTAAAAGCCAAATGGATACAGTTGATGCTATTTTAAAAATAATTGCACAGTGTTAGAACTTTTAGTAATTTGCATTTGAAGTCGCAAATAATACTTTATATTGCGCTTTTCGAGCAGTATTTCACTTAATAACTAAAACACTAAAAATTTTATACAATAAAACTGAACCTGTTTGTTTTTATTTAAATGCGCTCTTATAATACCTACCTACTAAGCAGTCGTATTTGAAAAAATATTTTTTACACTTGATAGCCCATAGGCTATGTAATTAACATCATCCTACCACATTTAAGCTGAGTTAAAAGAAAAAAATGTAAGATTGTTTTAAACTGTGGTTAACTTCGAGGCCGAGTAAGTTATACCAAAACAATAAACAAAGAATGAGAGATAATGTGTATAACTTTTTGAATGCCGATGCCCTTAACTTTCTTCTCGATAAACTAATATCTACGTCTCTTCTCGTATGCTCCTCACGATTGTCTTAGCGTCCATTAGTTGATCAAATAAATCATTTGGATCATTTAATGGTTGTCTTTATAGCTAAGGAAAGGGGCTTGACAGATAACGGACAGCAAAGTACCTATAATCCTTTAGGATTCACCAAGGACGCGTCAACGGTGCAAACAGAAATTAGGTATTATCTATAAATTATGTACGGAGATTTAAAGATGGGTACTTCAGATTATACCTATTACCCTACTTAGTAATTGAATTATTAATAGGTCTAATTTACCTCCTTTGCTGGATATATTGCTATTAGGTATCGATAGCATACATTTTCTTAGGGTGCGTTCAGATTATGTTGCTTAATATTGCTTATCGTTGTATGAAACATACTAAATAACTGTTTTATAACATGTTATGTTACATAGTCTGGACTTATCCTTATACGTATATAGTAAATTATGTCTTCCGTAGTAAAATCCGAATCATGATGATATAAAAAAGCAACTACCGACGGGACAAATAATTCTTTCGTGTTTAATTGAAACTTATAATATTTAAAAGACACACTGGAAAATAATTTTAGTGTTTTCATTTATAGTTTCTTGATGCTATTGAAGAATAATTATTAATTATGAAAAAATAAATCCGAAATTGTAATCATTTTTATTTCAGTTTCACTAATACCTACCTATCGCTTATTATATTCTCGTCTCATTCTCTGTAAGTTTGTTCATTCAGTGAAAACAGCATAATTCACCTGAATTGGCATAATAGTACGATACTATTATATAAAATTAGTATGAGTTCTCAGAGTTTGTAGACGTCCACTTCAATTTCACTTGATGGAAGATTTTCATTAGCATTGAGACGGAATGCTCGTCATTCCTTTTAATATTTTGGGAAACGCATTGTTTACAAAACATAACTTGATGTAAATTTACAAATTATTATTGACTAGAAAATCGTCCTCGCTTCGCTTCGGGAAAAATAGTAAAAAAAATGTAATGTATAATATAGTCTATGTCACCCGGGGATAATATAGCTTCCCAACAGTGGAAGAATTTTTCAAATCGGTTCGGTAGTTTCGGAGCCTATTCAGTGCAAACAATCAAATCTTTCCTCTTCATAATATTAGTATAGATTACGTACAGCAGGTAGGTACTTAATGCGATGTCTAAGGATTAGTTTAAACTAGAAAAGGGATCTTACATTTCAATATAATATATGGATTATCCCTTCTCATGTAAGCCTTGTTCCCAAGAATTTTAAAAGTTGACTAATCTTTTTTCTAACGTGAAAATATGTGAAATAACTTTTTAAAAGTTAGTTAGGTTTAAAACAGTTAGATGCATGGTTAGTGGCCTACTAGTATGCTGGACTGGCGCATGGTGGTAGACTGAGTGCGTATATTTTGGTTGTCGCCATTTTGGCGCTGATTCACAGAACACTTAATAACTATTTATTAAATGTTATGTGCGCTGATTACTACGGTGACTAGTAGTTATTATTCATGGACCTAATGATACAGTTGGGAATGATACAACATAAAATAAAATAATTACCTATTTAACACCCTGTAGCTTAGTTGGTTGCGACCCTACGAAGCGAGGGGTTCTGGTTTCGATTTCTGGCCAGGACAGATATTTATATGACAGATAAATACTTGTACTCGGGTCATGGCTGTTATTGTGATGTGCTTTTTTTTTATACATACAATATCATTGGATGTGTTATAAGTGTCGTCCATGCCACACGCGACACAGGTAAAAACCTGTTGCTGTATAAGTGTGTGTTTATTTATTTGTTTATTTATTAATAATTATGTAACATTTTTCTACAGAAAAAAAAACCGGCCAAGTGTGTGTCAGGCTACGCGCAATGTGTTCCGAAGGTGTAAGTTTATCGCCTATTACTCATTTTGGAGTTTTTATAAATATGTATATTCATGCCAAATAACAGCTTTATTATAGCATTATTGGTTTAGGTGCTATACTTCGGACAAACGGACAGACGGATGGACAGAGGGATGGACGGACGGACGGACGAATATGACCATACTATAAGGTTTTCAATTTTACTTCGGAACCCTAAAAATAACAAGAATAGACGAGCTACCTAATGGCGTGGCCCATTGACATCAAAGTTATCACCGATGCGTTGCTGCATATAAGATGTAGTGGAGCCACATTTTTTCTCGCTTTTAGCAACCAAAATACGTCAAACAGAATTCATGGATTTCTCGAAGCAAGATGGTAACTTGCCAGGTATTGCAAGGGTGTAGATCCTTCACAAGTAATACTAGTAGCTGTTAACTCACTCTCAGGGCAGGGTAGGAAAGTGCAATAATAAGGCGTATTTCAAATTTTAGGAGGGCACTGTAATTGGATACACAGCACTAATCAAACAGTGACTACCTGTTTTAAACAATCCACGTATTCATATTATTATTAAGTAACATAAAAAATGTTCTTATTCTCATCCTCCTATCTTGTTGGAAGCCCAGCTGACAGATGCATTTTCGTAAACAAACCGAACTGTCAAGATTTAAAAATTTAAAAGAAAAATGCATCTGCCAGCCAAGGAATATTGAACGAGGAATTACACCTCGTTACAGTATAACAACAACAACATATAACATCAACATATAATAGAAATTGAACTGGATGTTAGAGAACTTAGCAACCTCCATGAGGTATCAAAATTGGTTCAATGTCCAGAGTAAGTCAAATGCCATTTTTATTGGAACGAAGTTCCTTATCGCGCGTTGTAAAAGGGGGCTAGACGGAAAAAATTGTTACGAAAAGTTGTCACGACACTTTTTGAAGTGATTCATTAATATGAAACTAGATGGCGCTGTACAACTTTCTGAATCACGCTAGCGTGATTGCTGAATCACACTGCTGAGCGCGTAAAACAATACTTAAATTGAATGGAACTTCGTTCCATCCAGGTGTCCCTTGATACCTCTCAAGTTTTTTACACTATTTTAATAACTATTGCGGCTTGCCTTAAAAGTCCATAATAATCCGATATATTCTACTAATTATATCTTACTTTACAAATAGTAAACTAAAAAAGCAAAGTTTGTGAACGAAGACCAAGGTATATATAATAAATAAATTACAATTATCTCATAATACACTATTTAGAAACCACTACAAAACCTTAATTACGTACATTCAGTGGCCCGAGGCACGATCCTGGGGAAAATTTAGCCCTGTATTTATCCTTAGAGAGCTTTGAGAGATATCTGTTTTTGAGAGAGCTTTGTAAGTTTAGTTACAAAAATGTAGGTATATAAAAATACAAAGAAAAAGATAAAATGTTTTTGCGATTGTTTTTCAATATTTTAAGACAGAAATAAGACATTATGCTCACCTCGTTTGGCCCTTTTGTTGATCGCTTAAGCAGCTTTTGCCGTCTCCGCTCTGTCGTCGTCAGTTTTGATATTAAACACGTACTTAGTATTGACAAAGCTATGCTCGGAACCAGTTTTAATATAACACTGTATATCCACATTATAGCTGTCACAAGTTCCTTATTTTTGGACATTTCTAATATATAAACGGTCCGGTTGTGTGGTAACGAAAGGTCCATGGCGAACTCTGAATTATTATGGGGCGTCACTTCATTGGGCACTATAGTCATTGCGAAGTAAATTGGGAGGCACAGAAACGGACAAATTACGTAAGCACTCACGATAGCTAAAGTTGTGTTACGTTTGCTGCACCATGTTCTATTCTTCTGTGGAAATGCAATTGCTATGTATCTCCAGACGGCTAACGTGACGGCTAGCCAGATAGATATGGTATGGAAGGTCTGGCTGAATATGGAATGGAAGTAGACAAACACCGTCCAAGCGTACGTGTTCTTGTTGACCTGAGGACTGATTTTAATGTTCATGTGCAGGACGTATGGGATGTACTCTAACATAACGAAGACGTCTGCAACAGCGAGGCCGGTAAGTATAGAGTTGGTCGAGCTCATCATCTCTCTCCGGCTAAGTACTGCAATATTGATGGCGTTGGTAGCTGATCCGACGATGCATATTAAAATTGCGATATATCCGTGCAGGCCACTGTAAGCTTTGTTGAAGTTGGTAGCTCCCGGTATGCAATACAAATCTGTATCTGTTGCATTCGCCATGCTCATAGAATATCGACGGAGTAATGCATTGTCTAGGGTGCTTGAAATATGCTGAATGCTAGAAGTATGTGAACTCGTCGGAATCTTCCATCTTCAATGTTAAATCTGTAACAAACGGGTCAGGTTTTATTTTGTAACAGAAACATATTTTTTTTTATTTAAGTACGCTTCGGCAATACTTTTACTTTTAGAGATTAAAATAAATCCCGATTTAGTCTCCAAGGACGCAAGGATCTAAAGATTGAGATCTCTGAAGGTATTATTGTATCCGAATAGAACTCAACATGTCAAAGTGAATGTATAAAAAGATTGATCGGGAAAACGTCGTTCTGCCATATAAATTATATCTAGATATAGAGAGATATGAAATATACTTTACGAGTTACGACGACCTATTCTCATATCATACCATATCATACATCATATCATACCATATCATATCATACCAAATATACACAAAAAATCATAAAAATCGGTCGAGCCGTTTCAGAGGAGTTCGGCCACAAACACAGACATGAGATTTTTATTATGTATGTCGGCAAGCGACCTCTTTGGTTCTACAACGACAGGCCGATGCAGATGATGCTGTCATACAAGAAGAGTCATAAAGAAGAATAAATATTTAGAATAAGGAATATGTCAGTCTATTTGAAACATACGTACGTATTACTTATCACGGAGTAGTAGAGATTGAAATTGATGTGACCGTTAGGAGAACTGGAAATATATCATGGTGCAAAGTAAAAGGAATATTATTGAATAACCAATGCCGTAGAATATCCCTTCTTCCACATGTATATTAGATTATGTCAATATGTATGCTACTTTTCCCAAGACAAAAATAGATATAATACATATAACATATAAATGCAATAATTAAACGATTCAATTTAACATTGATGACTCTGCAGCTCAGTTGGTAGATACCGTGCTTGCCACGCAAGTGTGTGGCGCCACAGTGTGGTCTTGTCCTGGTGTTAAGCAGTAAGTTGTGATGGCTTATTTGTGTATGTATGTTATGAGTATACATATCCGTCACACATAGTTTTATTATTAAGGGTATCACACGGTACAAAACCAATATTACACGGTACATAGCCTATTTATAATATTATTCTAGATCCTCGAACCTAACTCGTACCTATAATCATAATAACATAGTTTAATATTTGCTTAAATGTTGTACCTATGATGTTAATTGTATCCGTCTCTTTTTATGTGCACGCTTTTGCCTGTCGTATATAAATTCAAATACCAGGTCTGCTGGAAGAAATTTTATTTTGAAATAAACAGTATCTATATACTATTGTTTTAAATGTCGATTTAATTTAAGTATATGCGTGTACATGATATTTTAAGGGTCGTTACCCGTACTCATATTGCATCAAGGTTGGAATTTTAGATATATCGATAATATAATCACTGTTGATAATTTTAAACTGAAAAATAGCATGATAAGTCTAGTCTATTGTTTACTAAAACTAACGTAATTTGTCTAAAAAATGGACAATGCTCATCTCATTCTTTATTAGTTGCATCTGTGCCGCTAAATAAATAAATAAATAAATAAATAGGAACATACAAATACCGAAGCTTCATTACGATAAAAATCACAAAGAGGTGATTTTGCCTTTAATTGAATAATGGGTAACTTCAAAGCCTAGTAAATTAATTGCTTTCAGTAATGAAATGTGTGTTTTTGAGCCGGGGTTCAGTTTAGAATAACAAATTTAGAATGAGTGTAATAAAGTTACACAATTGTATGCGACTGTACTGTACAAAGACGATTTTTAACCCCTGACGAAAAAAAGTGTAAACGAAAAAAAAGTGTACAAGTTTGACGTGTCTGTGTATCAGTATGTCTGTCTGTGGCATCGTAGCTCTCAAACGGATGAACCTAATTTGACTTAGTTTTTTTTGTCTGAAAGATAATTGTATAACTGTATGTAAAGCAAAAGTGATTGACTGATGTATCAACGCACAGGCAAGACCTTTAGGGCTAGAAACTTAAAATTTTACACACGTAAATTCCTCTTATGACGTAGGCATCCACTAAGGAAAGATTTTTTAAAATTCAACCCTCAAGGGGGTGAAATAGGGGATAAATATAAGCATAATTTTCGCGTGCGAAGCTGCGGGAAACAGCTAGTAGTTTTTATAAAATTGTTGACAAAAGAGCAATCTTATAAAAATGTCGACAAAAGAGCAATCGGGCCACTTGAAAATTATTGGTCTCCCTGGGGCAATTGGGCATCAGTAACATGAAAGACATCACATGTATTTTTACTGGCTCTCCAATTTGCAACCGAAACACGTGTAAATAACATTTAACGAACGACAGGCGGATTTGAATGAGTACCTTTACAGCTTGTTCTTCCTAGGATGGATTTCCGAGTTCGTTATTATTTTCGCTGTGGAAAATGATGCTGCTATTCACACGTCCACGAATTTACACAAAAATGCTAACGTACCTAAATAGTAAATACAACATGAAAGTACCTAGGCATCCGATATTTTTTTAGTTATTGATCTTTCCAATCTGACAGTGTCTCGCATAGGAGCATGAAGGATAGAGGTAAAGGAATACTGACTCATATCATAAAGGAAAACTGACTCATATACTTTTACAACTTAACCTTAACCGCTAGGCTATCACTAACTTTACACCTATTGATTATTAAGTAAGTCATTATATTACTCTCAGCTTTCTATCAAGCCTGCCTATATCTAGCTACCACCAACCACCCTTTCGCTTGAGACAGCCGCCAAATAATTTGTCGTGTTCCAAATGCATTGGTGATGTCTTTACTGTTGCTGATGTCCATGGGAGTCGTTGGCCACTTATAATTTTATATATAACTATAAGTGGCCAACGCCAATAAAACTTGAGCAGTATTTTTTTGAGTCCATAACCTAGATTCGGTATCTTGTGTCTGCTGTATACATATAATATTATGTTAAATTAATCATTTGTTAGTTCTTTGTTTTTACACTGTCAAAATTATAAATAATTTCAGTATCTATCGCATAACACACTATTTTATAAGACCTACTAGTACATAATTATTGTTTGTAAAATAAGAGCGAATACTCTCGTCCTACAAACTACTCGATAGTTTGGTGGGATGCTGTATTTGTGAATAAACGGATTAAAAAACGGGTAATTGTTAATTATACAAAAAAAAACATAACTTAACAATCATTGTGCATTGTTATGTTCACATGCAGTTAGGGTACCCATTACAAAAATTAACGGAAATATTATGTGGTTAGAACCGTGACCTATAATTTTATTAAAACCCATGACTAAGCTAAATGTCAATATTTAAATGCGTATTGTTACCTACTCTTACAGTCATCGCAACCCACAATTGTCCTACTGCTGGGCTCTAGTCTCCAATATCCTCTATCCTGTGGCCTATGTAAATACGAGTTAAAATTTCTAATGTGTAAATAACTTTCAATATTAAAGATGTTAACACTGCTTAAAGAAACTTTACCTATTCAGCCATTAGATGGATCGTAATCAGTTTTGAACGTATCCAGTTTAATCCATTAATAGTTTCACGTAGGTGTATACCAGCTTACACATTATCGGTTTCAAATACAAATAACACAATTACTTCAGTACCTAAATGTAATTGAGGGCATAAAAGCAAAAAAAATAATACTATAAGTTTTGTTCTTTCCTTGTTCCATAGCTATAAATTTTATCTTGTGTTAGGTATTATTTCTACGCAATAACTAGATATTAAGCTTTAAATCGAGAGAATTCGCAAACTTTAATGAGCAGGATATTGCTTTTTCCTTTGATCAATTCAAATAACTATACGTACCTTTTTAATGGAAACAGCCTGTAAACGAGCTGATAATCAACTTGATGGGTAGTGGCTATCGTCGCCCATGGACATCAGCAACACCAAAGGCATCACGCGTTGTCGGCCAAGAAAGGGAGAAGAAAAGAAAGAAACAACTGACTCTCAAGGTCCCAGACGGAACAGTACGACTAGCTATTAGTGTGGCGAGCTATCCAGGCGGACCCAATTGAGAATTAATAATGGTATTTTAGTAGTAGTATTTTAATAGTATTATAGTAACGGTATTTAATATAATTATGTGTTACCCACTTATTGCATTATTGAATACAATTCGTATTCATAACGAAAATTGTGTTTCTCGACAAAAAACTTCAAAAAGAACTTTCTAATAAACGTTTTACAATACAATAACAATAAACTGAAAGCAAAAACAATCTGATTCTTCGTCCCGCGGTGGAAGTGATTTATTCTCTTATTTCAAAACAGCTTTTAACTTTTTTCAATTTTCTTGATTTCTTTACGTGTTCTTTATGAAGTAACTTTAGCTGAAGTAAGTACGATAAAAATACTATTTTGAAGAGATTTTTTTAACTAGGCTGTTTTCAACACAAGCCTTTAAAATTCCTTACCATCTTGTTGTTAGAAACTTGAAGACCACGTGTAGCGTGTACTTGTATTGAATCATTATTAGGTACCTTATGATAGTATTAAAAGGTTAGTTAACAATTACTTATTATTAAAATATTAACTGCTGGAGTTGTAATTAAGTTCTATTACAATAAAATTCCAGATGATAGAAAATTTTCCTGGCATTTCCGGAATGTATACTCTCTAATGAGGAAAAAGGCAAAGAATTAGTAACTAGGTAGTTTGTTCTGCTTCAAACTTTAAAGAACATGCGGCTTTTCTGTACTATTGAAGCGACGAATATTAAATTTCCTGTTACAAAAAAATTTGACTCCCTGTGTGATCTACCAACTTTTAGCCACCCGATTTATGTGTGTTACAGAATATATTATTAATACTGATGACTTCTGTACTACAAACTACTACAAAGGGACTTATGACGGTTACCTAAAAATATTTGCTCCGAATAAAAAATTTACAAGTATATGGACTCAAATTAATTGAACCCAGAAGAGCCGAAAATTGTAATGTCAAACCCCGAAGGGCATTGAAACTGTTGAAAGGGAATTAATTATAACCTCTTACCTGCTTCGAAGCCTTATCTTAAGTACCAGACCTAAGAATATGCTCGGTCATGTATACGTAGGTACGCAGACAATTTATGACCCGTATTACCCCCTTTGATGATGTGAAAACCACTTTACATCGAAAGAAGAAAAAGAAACCCATTGACTATATTATAATCCTAAATTTAGTATGTAACTCTTTTATTAATTCAATCAGGGTGATTTTCTTTATAAAAACATTAGTTGACCTAACAAAAGCTATTCTGTTGATTACACGAACATTATTTAGTATGGGAATATGATTACATAATAGTTTTCAATGTAATTGCAGATATTAATAAATTAACAAAAGTTTCGAATATTGGTACTCACTCAGCATATGTATGTACTTATGTAACTTTTTATTTATTTATTTATGTATACTTTATTGACCACAATATAAAATATTGAAGTACAAATGGCGAGCTTAATGCTATTGCTTTCTCTACCAGCTAACCATTAGGCCAAACAAAAAAAACCCGATGAGTGGTATATAAAAAAAAGGATATATAATAATATAATACATATATATTAACATATTAGAATAAATACATATATACAGATACATAAAAAATATATTTCAGCCAGATCGATGTAAAGGAAAGGATAAAAGGTGAGATTCGGAGGAGCGGAGTTGACGGTCGTGGGAAGAACATAGGAATTGGAATTTAGACTTTAAATAGTCAGGCACAAGAGGATTGAAAAGAATAGAGGAGAGTGAGCAGAGGGCTCTTAGGTGCCGTCGTTCGCGGATCGAAAGCCATTTAAGCTTAGAACGGTAGCTGGAAATATGATCATACTTACGTAAGCAGAAAACAAAACGAACGGCACTATTTATTAGACGGTCCAGCTTGTTAAGTTGGGCTTCAGTAAGATCCAAATAGCACACGTCACCGTAATCAATGATTGGGAATATTAACGTTTGCACTAAATGAACCTTAGTTGCGATGGGAAGGAAATTTTTCAAACGGTTGAGGAAAGTGAGCTTGGCAATGACACTACGGCAGATTTCAGTGACTTGGGTGCTCCAACCGAGATCGCTATCAATATAGAGCCCAAGATCTCTGACGCTAAATAACTTTTAACTTTCTACTAAATGATTTATTAGGTATTACCATATTTTGTAAGAAATCAAAAGTCGTTTTACGTTCATTAATAGACGTTCCTAACCTTCTAATGATTATGTACATTACATGCAGAAGTGGTTGTAGAAGCAAGTACTTACAAAAAATAATTTTTCACATATTTTTTGCAATGCACATGGCATTCAAAACATTATTACGTCCACATGCAAGGGATTTCCCACGGGAATCCTCGCGACCTTTAACTCTAGAGACCTAAATTCCTATATATAGCCTAGTTGCCTCCTCCTGCCTAGACTTAAGGGCGGATGAATCCCCTGGCGGCTGGCACAAAGAACCTTAAAGTCTTATAAGAGTTCCTTGTATACCTACGTTTACATTTTTACAGAATGAAAAGAAAAAGCAAAACACACTTTTCAACTTTTTCGTCCCCTGAGGATACATTTTTTATTACCGTAACATCTAGTCGAGTAATGAATGTATGCCTACTACTCGGGCAATGAAAAGATGACATAACCTCAACAAAAATAAGTACTAAATACTAAATAAGTACTAAATAATTAACGACGACGTTGACGTTTATTAGCTTATTATTTATGCCGTATTGGGGCGGCTTAGAATACTAACCTCAATCCCATGCCGGATGGGTGTCGTAAGAGGCGACTAAATCCGGCCCGCTGGTGATAGGACTTATAAATTAATGAATGGCTGGTTATCATTATTATGAATGGCTGATTATTTATTTATTTATTTATTTAACCTTTATTGACCACAATAGAAATATTACGGTACAAATGGCGAGCTTAATGCTTAATGCATTCTCTACCACTAAAATATTTTATATTTATTTATTTTATATATTTTATTGGTAATATTGATTTTAATTGTTAATTAATACCATTATTAGGTACATCTCGAGTGGATTGGCTGAAAAATTCCTGGCCAGACTATAATTTACAAAAATTTAAACAACTCAACGTTTGCATTTACAGTAGCTTCCCAGTA
The DNA here is from genome assembly GCA_963932265.1 of Thymelicus lineola. Lineage (NCBI taxonomy): Eukaryota > Metazoa > Arthropoda > Insecta > Lepidoptera > Hesperiidae > Thymelicus > Thymelicus lineola. The sequence continues at coordinate 8,311,171 of OZ010686.1, forward strand.
TATCTTCAATAATGTAGTTTTTATAAGGAAGAATATAAACGCGTATAAACAAAATTTTGATATTAATAATCGCCAAACAAAAAGAATGTATCAATTAATTACGCCTTCGTTCCGCCTAAGTAAAGTGCAACGATCTTTCATAGGGCTTGGTGTACATTTCTATAATAAAATCCCAAAAATAATACGTGACTTGCCAATAGAATCTTTCAAAAAACGTGTAAAAACACAATTGTTAGGCAAGGGATATTATAGTGTAAACGAGTATTTAAATGACAAAGACGCATGGAAATGATTAGCTCTGCAACCAGTTCCACTCAGAATAGTAAACTTTTGTATGATAATATCTTTTTTGTAATATTTTTTTAAAAGATGTGCTGAGGAGTTTCTTTAGGCTTTTCTTCTCCTCCATGACAAAGCACCTTCCGAAAAGCCAAAAAATGACGTGCATAAGTGTATCAATGATACCTATATGAATAAAATATTTTGACTTTGACTTTGACTTTGTATAGGCTTCATACTTTTGGTTGGTATTAACATTGAAGTATAATGACATAGAACAGACATCTCGAACAAAATGTGTGTCCCGAAACCGCGATGACGCGTTCTTTTTTCAAACTCTAGAAGGTGATTTACATAGAGTAACTTTGTATAAGACACTTGCCGAACCACGACAAACAGTCAACGACTCTAAATCTTTAGCTCTTCCAAATGTTTGATTTAATGTTTAATTGAATTCACTGAGTAATATAATACACATAATTTATTATTTACCAAAGAGTAGGTACTATAGTCATTCTTATCGGGCTTATTTATTTGTCCATTACCACGCTTACTTGCCAAGTGTGTAAGCCCGACTCATGATTTTTTCAATTCAATTCAATTGACTGACCTGAACTGACTGAACTGACTTGAATTGATTCAAGTCAATTTATTTGCATTTCATTCAAAAATGGCGGGAACATTCCACAATAATTGAAATAAATTCGTTTTAGTTGATTTAAGTTAATATTTTGTTTTCTTACTGATGATAAGTAATACCATTTTCTTTTTTGTATTTTTTTACGTGCAATTGTGACAGGTTCTCATCACGCAAGACGGCATTTTTTCAGTTTGTTACTAAACAATTTTGGCATGCGGCCGCAATGAACGCAGGTGAGTGACAAGCAAGTGAGTGAATGAAGTGAGCCACCCTGGCCACAATGAATGCACCCGACTCAATGTTCGGGGTGTCTGTTCTATACGAAGTAATAGTACTTCAATGGGTATTAAACTTATTTTTTAAAGTCAGTGCATATTTAATAAAAGGTACTTACCTATTATATTTTTTTTAATTTTGCACATGTGTATTGTTGTTCTACTGAAAGTATTTATAACTGTAAAATATTATTATTATTTATTACCAGATCAAAGTATGAAGCTATTTCACATTTTCAATTTTTTGCATTTTTTGTGCGGTGAAAAAGTTTTAAGGACTTGTGTCCTAATGTATCCGAATAGACCAAAATGTCCATTACATGTATTTACATGTTTGTGTTACATGAAAATAAAAAATATTCCCAGCGGACGCGACGAGACCACTGAGTAAAACTGTCACGTCGTAGTGTCACGCCGGCAGTCGGGACATTACAGACGTGAAGGACATCGTTTCGTACTTGTTGAATGGCGTGACAATTTTATGTACTGACTGTACCGTGCTTCTTGGTGTAAGTTATAACGAACAAGTTAGTTTTCATGTCACGTAAACATACCTAATTATTTGTTTACTTAAAATTGTTATTTCTGTGACAAATATTTATTATTGTTACAAAATATAAAATCGAATCGAGTCAGCAGTGGCCGAAGCCCAGCAGTTCGGCTCGGGTCTTCTCTAATAATGTGAAGGGATCAGGCCATAGTCTATCACACTGGCCAAGTGGGAGTTGGTAGACTTCACATACCTTTGAGAACATTATGCAGAACTCTCAGATATGGAGGTTTCCTCTCGATTTTTATCTTTCACGGAAGAAAGTGATAATTAACTTCTAATATTTATATATTTATTTATCAGACCGAGCGAAGCGAGTCCTAATAATCTGCGACAATCTATGCATTCTTGTAACACCTTTTACTGAGAAACTATTACACTTGCAGGTTTGGGCTTTGACACTGTATTTTCTATTCATGTCTAGATGTGTTATCAATCATAAAAATATTATATCCACTTTAAAAAAAATCTGATTTTGATCAGGGCGAGTGAAGCGAGCCCTAACAATATTCGACAATCTATGCATTCTGGTAACACCTTTTACTGAGCAACTATTATAAAATGCTTATATGTTTCTAACTCAAAGTTTCTAGTTAAAAACCTAACCTACTCAAAAAGTTACCACAAGATGAAAAATTTAATTTGGTATAGTTAGTATCGTTAAAGGTTCTATTAAGAGAAGTAATTAAGGTTTTTACTTCTTTAAGTATCTCTGCAAATATTTTTCTCTATTGCAGCGCACGTCCACATGGATTAAGTCGCTAGTCTCACATTCGCAGAGGCATAGTACATAAAAATTAATAGTGGTTTATCTTTGAAAGTAAAGAGACTAAAGCCTATAAATTCAATCGATCACCACTTTGGCACGTTCATATATCCACAGTAAAGGTTTTTAAGAAGTGTAAATATCAGATGATCAATCAGACATGCGCACTGCTGTCAACCAGTTAAGGTGGCGAAAATGAAATCTCATCAATATGAGCGTAAATGGAATTTTCCACATGAACTACAAATAAATTTAGCTCAATATTTTGTAACACAAGAAAGTTGTTGAGCTAGCGAATTGACATTCTCGTAAAAAAGTAGAAAAATTTGCTCAGACTTCCGAAACTCCCTTGTAACATCCAAATAGTGCATGGTTGCGCAATCTACGAGTACGTACGTTTCTTAATGAAAAATCGAACACAATTTGCAAAACGAAAACGACCCGCCGCGTGCTGCAATCAGTAGGTACTGCCATCATTGGACATTCCGTAGCCTCAAGCTGATATTTTTAAGACCTTTTTTTATATACGCTATACCTTCACTCATAGTCTCACACTATGATGCCCTGTGTCGTGGGTGCCATGGACAACATACAAAGACAAGAGCAAATAAATTCATACTGAGAATACAAAGTCACCATTCAAGGTTCTTCCCCGCGGAACCGAACCCATGAGTGTTCGAACGGCGGTGCGTGCATGGTAACCATTACGCAACGGGTCTTGTCGTGTGTTTTGAAAAAAGTGTAGTCTAAATTGTAAAATGAATTTATTTTTAAAGTACCTATTGTTACAAAGTACCTACTTGTGTAAGATACAGTATTAATTTTTGTAATATAATAAACTTCTAACGTATGGTTACGTTATCGCGATTTTAAACCTCTCAGTTTTTTGTTTTAAAAATTAGAAAAGTAGACACATGCAGTACATGCAGCTTATGTGATTATTACCATGTGTAATTACACTTAGCACCCGGATGACCGAGCTTTGCTCGGACGCCATCTACTGAAGTAGCTTCTGTGTTGATACTTGCCAATAGATGTCAGGAAGAGTCTATTTTAACAGTTTTTTATTGCCTGAATACACGAATAAAACGACATTTTCTAAAAATAAATCCTGGCTAGATCGATTTATCGCCCCCGAAAGCCCCTGCATACTAAATTTCATGAAAATCGTTGGAGCCGTTTCTGTGATTCCGAGAATATACGAGTATATACAATAATTGCTCGTTTAAAGGTATATGGATAAAGGGATATGGGAATAATGTCTAGGTAAAACTTGATATTGAAAACCTTTTCATATAAGTCTTTCATATCAAGTATGGCACAAAGGACAGGCACGTGTAATATGTGACGTATAATACCAAGAGGACATTTTACTTATACATTAAACTCGTATGATAGAGGTACACGTATCAGAGTAGATAGAATGTTCACCACCTACGATATTATAGTGACTAACGAGTTATCGACTTTATAAAATTACTCTACACTCATCTGCACTCTGTCTATTGAAAGGTGTTTATATTTTTGTACCGCCATTCATCTCTCACAGTACAAAAATAAGCTTATCCGTGAAAGTCATTTATCTATCGCCGAGTGTAGAAAAGTGCCGCTGAGAATTTGATTGCAGTATTATTTTTACGATATAATCAAACTGTTTCTTAAACCATATAAATTTTTTTCACTGTATTTATGATCGTAGATCGTATGTTGTGATAGCTATATGGAGTTTTACATTGTGAAATTCTGTGTCCGGGAACTCTGATATTATCTGATATTGAGCCACTTTGCTTCTATAAACTAAGCAATAATTTAAGTTAATGTAGAGAATTTTATGCTGTTTTATTACTGACATATTTGATTACCTATTTTATGGGTGTTATTCTGAGATGAGAAAAATAAATAATAATAATAAAAAATGTGAGCGTAAATGAAGCGTTCACGTCACGTTGCCAAGTTTTAGTTAAATATCTCTTAAACAAATTCTATGCACGCGTTTTAAAAACATTTTGCTACGGCCTGCACTTTGAACTTCATTGATTTTTTTTCTTTTTTTGTCACTTGTTCGTCACTTTCATTCATATTTCAATTCAAAAATTGATTTTACATGGTCATGCCGTTTGCCGATGCGCGCACTACGAGTTGATTTTACCGCCAAGGCGCGCATAAAGATGTTTCATATCAAAAACTGGCTCCCGGCCAGAACAAGGCGAATCGTTTGGCGGCAGACTCAAGCAAGAAGATGGTAGCTATCCAGACGGGATTCACGGAAAGATTATTAATAATATTATCAGTAATATTTATAACCTGATAATAATATTGATAATAATCCTTAAGCCTTATCATAAAACACAAAACTTTATGTATTAGACCACCTGAACATTAAAATTTATTAGGACGATCTTTAACATTCTCATGGGGGCGTTATCGGCCACTTTGAGAGTTGTATCTCTTAAATAAAATGTATAAAACATTCACTTTGCAGAAACGGTTTTCTAAGGTTTGTTCATTATGTTTATTTTGTAAATATTATGGTGGTTAAATCTTAAAATTATGTATTTCTTTTTTAATAATAAATGTCATATTTAACATGGTACTCATGGTAAGTTCTTACTTAAAATATACTCAAGATATTAATTACAGATTGTATAAGTATTTCGTACAATATTTCATGATAATAAATACTTATAATAGATAGATAAATAGAAATATTTCCACTTACAGCTTGTAACATTGGAATTGAACATTGTACACTCAAACTAGATAAATATCTTTGTCGTTAAAAGATTCAGTTTACCTTTTCTTTAATGCTATGGCGATAAAAATATTTGTACACCGAGGTCTGTTTACATTAAGTTAAAACGTTACCCGTTACAATAACACATTAAAAATATGGTAATGATATTCCGACCGAACAACAAGCTGACACATTACGCAAACTTGTCGGCTTATTGTGCCCGGAGTAGGGAGTCGGGAGGATAAGGTAAGGATGACAGGTTCCCTCCCACAGTCGCTGGACACGATAAGGTTACCGTTTTTGAAGAGAAAACTTGTTTAGCATCGTTGTGATTTGAAAGTCAATGAAACAAAAAAGCGACAGTAAAAAGAGACAGACACATAAATTCATAAGATTTAACATGGGAGAAAATGAGATAGGATTATACAGTGCTTCTTATGTTCGTGGTTTTATTTGTGATACTTTAAAAAGTGCTAATTTGTGTTCATAGATGGCGCAAGGAACAAGATAGAAGATTCGTTTTTATTACTGGATAGATGACGCAGCTGCTCATTTTACTCTTCATATTATGTTAAGAGATGGCGAGTTACCACTGTTTTCTTTGCATCAATATGATCATTACTAAAACCTACAATGATCCCGAAATTTTACATTCGTTTCATTATCTTGAAACCAAAGTTTTTGAAGGTTACACTTCTACCACGTGTGAATTGCACACATTTTTTTAATGGATGTATGGAACTCTCATAAATAATGAGTAAAGTAAATTATAGTAGTTACATTTAACTGTGTGAAAGTATAACGGATCGATGTCTGTACATAGAAGATATATGAGGAAAAGTATAACTAGGGGTTTGCTTGTCGGTTATTCATACATAAATATCACAAGTCTAAAGAAAAATAAACACCGAACGGGATTTACTAAATTACTCACAAAAGGCTTATTATGAATAATTTTCTTATGTAACTTTTGACGTCATTCAGGCTGGTTTGCCTTGGCTATGATGGGTCAAGTCCACAGACATGTATTTACTATCTATGTCTGTGGTCAAGTCACTTTTGTACATTTTGCTCAATATTATTTAGATATTGAACCTTCATTTTTCTTTTCTGTACCTACCACAATTTTTGTTCAAGCATAATTCAGTAGGTCCCGTGGGTAAAGAGTTATCTTACTACTAAAACATTGATTTTTAAATAAAATTAATTATTTCGGTTTCTAAAAATTATATTATATATATTATATTATATTATATTTGTAATTTAACAACACCATTTGACACCATTTAACAATACAAAAATCACATTACGATCACTGGAAAAGTAGTGTAACATGAAATTTTTAAGCAAGATAGAATTTTAATAAAAGAATACCTAGTTTTGTGTAGGTTCACTTATATATTTTTTGCACTTTCTTTGTAATTTCGTTGACACAACTTAACTTAGCTTACATATTATAAAACAAAGACCACGAAATGACAAAACAAACCTGAGGCATATTCCGCATATTAAGTTTATCTCAGTAAATCGTTTATTATTTTTGTCACACCTATTGGGATTATTACTAACGAAAAACATTTAATTTTCTTAAGGTAACAGTTTTGTCTTGGAAAACGAGATACTTAATTAAGCTAGATATTGGCTTTGTTAGTCTTCATACATTGATCTGTATATATGATTGTCTTCTTAGGCTTAATATCTCTATGGTCAGTTCTCGGCTGTTCCCTTATGACCGTGATTATTGTTGAAGAAAGACCGTCAAAGTATGTAATAGGAGATTTTTATTCATATTACATGTGATAAAATAACCTATTTTATTGAATAAACAGCAACGATCGCCACTAAACTTTAGTGAATATGTGATGTAACATTAAATTGCTTTAGCGTCTAAAGCACATCTACGCGTTACATCTACGCGTGATTGGTAAGAAAATATTTGTAAGAACAATATTTGACCCAGCAGGACATTTCGCAAGATAATCTCGCGACTCGCGCTCATGTTTGGGCTTCAACCCATTAATGGCCCAATAATGAGCACGGTCTTTCCTCTTAAGAGGCATAGAAAAACTGCTTCATGTGATATTACATTTAAATGTTTCTTAAAGCGATGACGTTCAAACATCTCTAAAGAAGTAAATATAATTTTTTGCCGACGTCAAAATATTCTTACTTGTCCAGAAATAATTATGTTAATAGAGTGAAATGGGACAATGGGGAATGGGGAGTGTGTTGTCGAATTGGAAACCTCCATACTCGGTACACTGCACACCAGACCTGTAGATTTGACTCCTGACCAGGGCAAATATTTGTGTGTGTATGTATGTATCATAATATATAAAATATTATGTTATTTGTATGTGGCAATGATAACAATATAATATTAATATTATGTGAGAGCGAGTGGTTACGAGTAGGTATTTGATTTTTACCTCTTTTATATAGATTCTGAACAATGACCCCCCTTTCTGTCTGTTCAAAGATTCTACCCGTTCTGTCGAACAATGTAAATCCACTCGGTCGACAAGAGCGAGTTTTCGGAATTACCAGTGAACATACTGTACGACTATTCATAAAACGGTCTCAAAATTAAATCCGATCCAAATTCGAATTTCAAATGAACACGACCAAACCTATTGATTGGTAATAAAACAGACGAAGATCTAACAAGTTACAATCTAAAACGAGAATCAAAATCTAAAATAGATTCCTAAAGATATAAATGGACCATAGATATAAATGGACAATGTTATTAATATGGATTATGCACAATTTTCCACGATGTATTTTACATGATATTCTCGATAATTATGTATTTTGTTCATAGAAGAGTCGAATTACCAAACAGCTGTTGGCGCACCATAGTAAAATGTTACATAGATATAAAAATGTACATAAAGTCGAAAAATGGTCCAGACCCTTATTGTTATGACCTCACGATAGGGGGTTTACGAAAAACAATTTACCCTACTTCCAAAAGGGGTTAAATTCATATCATTTAAAGAAATATAAATATACCTGAAGAAATATGTATATGAATCGATTGTACATTTAAAATACGATATTTTTATTCGGCTCGTTATGGTGTATAAACTGTCGCTTGACCGATGAAAAAAAATATTTTCGATTGTCACGTAACTCACAGAGGCGAGTGACTTTCATACATAGCTGTCATAGCACAAATAAAGAAACCAGTGCCTTATAATTCCTTTAGTGGTTGAACACGCCCGAGTTCTTTCTTATTTTGGCAATCAGCAAAATTGATGACAATGTCAAGAAATCTAACGATTTTTTTCACGTTTTAATAATCTCACTTTTACAAAATCTCTTATTATTATTTAACTCACAGATTGTCAAAATTTTCACAAATAACTCAATAGTTTATAAGCTTTGAAACTGAATTTAATCTTTTATTATTATTTAACTTACAGATTGTCAAAATCACAAATAACGCAATACTTAGTTTATAAGCTTTCAAACTAGCATACTTTCATCTTGTTTCGATCTTCTAGCCCAAGATTGTTAGAAACCATCCCAGTCTCCTTTGAAACTTTCTAGCACTAAGGGTCTCTGCCTATACATACAATATCATCTCTGCACTATGCTGCAGACTGACGCACGGACGGACCGTTCCGTTTTCACTATGAAACTCTAAAAATCCTTCACTTACCTGTTACTTATTATGTACAAAATGACAGACACAATGTTACCAATCAATAACATTTGTAAGTATTTAAATAACAAAAAGTTGTTTTAAAACCCATCAGTTTTGCATAACATAAGTCAAGTAAGACTGAAAGCTAGAATCCGTGGTTGTGACATTTATAACTAGTATATATGAAAAAATCAAAAACTCCACTATAAAAAAAAACATGAAAAACCTTTTTGAAATCCTTATGATGAGCTCTTTAATTTAATACCCATATAGCAGTATTCGATTTATTTATATTTTTTGATACAAACCATAGATAGCATCCCACAGCCACTAATTTGTTTTTTTTCTAATTTCACTTATCTAAGAACACTTTAGCTGTCAAGACGTATCTAACGATATCTTAATTATATAAATTGGTCCAGCGATTTGGAAGATATGAGGTAATAAACAACATTACATGCATACGTATGTACATACAAGATACGCGCGAAAAACAACCCTTCCTGGACAGTCGGGTAAAAAAGAATAGGAATGGTTTTTAAAATATAAGTAAGTATTTAATCTTGAACGAAGGGAGGTGCTACACATGGGCTTAGAAAAGGAGTGCTACGGATCGCTGAAAGTGCTACGGATCTCTGAAGGTGCTACGGATGACATATATTTCGCTCCGAATTGTTGAAAACTTTATTTATACTAACTTTAAACCTAACAAGAATCAAACTTGTTTGAAACGTAAAACTCGACTACGTTGCGTTCCAAAAAGTGAGTTAGGTATGTCCTTTAAGAGACGAGTATATAATATAATATATTTGAAATGTGTTATTAGAGCCCTTCACACCTCGTTCATCAATCGACTATTAGTTTAGGCGCTACAGTGGAACATACGTAAATAACTGTTAAAATCATAACTATCATAGCAAAGGTGCTGGACAGTCTGCTTGACAAGCACCTTGAGAAACATATTCAACTGCATGACTCACAGTTCGGCTTCAGGCCAGGTCTCTCGACCGAAAGTGCCATTCTGTGCCTCAAGGAGACTGTTCAGTACTACACTGCTAGAAACACGCCCATTTTTGCATGTTTCCTAGACCTATCCAGGGCTTTTGATTCTATTTCATACAATATTCTGTGGGATAAATTACGAGATGAAACGAATGTACCTTGTGAGGTTATATCTGTTTTACAATATTGGTACAACAATCAGAAAAATGTAGTAAGGTGGGCTGGCGAGTTTTCTGAGGTGTATACGTTGGAAGGAGGGGTGAGGCAGGGGGGGTTGACCTCGCCCCGTCTTTTCAATCTATACATGAATCGTCTGTTGGATGAGCTCAGCAGCACCAAAATTGGCTGTCATGTTAGTGGGGTCTGCGTAAATAATATCAGCTACGCTGACGATATGGTGCTGCTGAACCCATCAATCAGCGCCATGCGTAGGCTATTGCACATTTGTGAAAGGTATGGGAAAGCCCATGGACTCAGGTATAATGTGAAGAAAACTGAGGTGATGGTGTTCAAAGCGGGTAATAAATTCTATAATAATGTGCCTCCCTTGTACCTTGGCGATACCCCTTTGAACACAGTGAAAAGTTTCAAATACTTGGGTCACTGGGTTATGGATGACTTGAGTGATAATAAAGACCTGGAGCGAGAGCGCAGGGCGCTGTCCGTGCGCTGTAATATGCTTGCCCGCAGGTTTGCAAAGTGTACTGACCAAGTGAAGGTAACCCTATTTAAGGCGTACTGTCAATCCTTCTACACCTGCAGCCTGTGGGTGAGGTACACGCGGCGCGCGTATGACGCCCTCAGGGTACAGTACAATAACGCATTTAGAGTGCTGTTTGGGCTGCCTCGTTACTGCAGTGCTTCGGCGATGTTTGCAGAGTGGCAAGTTGATGGCTTTGAAGCTATCATGCGTAAACGTTGTGCCTCTCAAATGCAGCGGCTGAGGGTCAGCCTGAACGGCATTCTGAGTGCGTTAGCAGAAAGGTGGGACTCGCCAACCTTGTACCACTGGATACAGCGTCACACCAGTTTGTAACTGTACCTCATGTTTTGTGTATGTATTTTATGTTGTGAACGTTTTATAACTGTTTCTGTGTTCTGTGTATTCTGTGTGTTTTTGTATTTATGTTACTAACAATAGTTTATAAGAATTCTGTAATTACTAACATCGGATTTTGTCCGAAATAAAGTTTTATTATTATTATTATTATTATCATTATAACCTTTCCTTTTCACTTTACCATAGACTGGTAAATTCAACGTTATTACTGTCGATACGGTCCTGTCCACATTATAGAACCATAATCGACTTTGTAAAAGTCGCTTGAAAACAAGCAGCATCTTATGAGAAAAATTTTCGAAGCAATATATTTTCATCCTCACTATAAAATTTTGAGCTTACATTATCGGAATTTGATGAAAGTGCAATATTTTTAAAATGTTGTAGTATCGGAGAAAACTAATAAGACTGTTTACTATTATACAAGTAATAGCATATTTCCTGCTTCCTTCTTCGCCGGCAATGCATCAAAAATTTAATATCATCAGGTAGTCCATCTTTCGTCTGTCCACAACTAATAATGTAGTTAAATGTTAAACGTGATAAACAACAATATTCTAATATAAACCCGCAAATTAAATCAGTATGTACAAATTAAAATAAATACTGCTTCGGATACATCACACTGTGTTCTGTCGGATAAAAGTATGTCGGAGATCATAAAATGGAACGACAAGCCGAGCCAGGCTTACGTGTATTCGGATTGTGAAGATGGCAACACTATGCGAATTAACTACTGTCATCGTTGAAGTAAGATTGTAAGAGTGAAACGTCATTGTCAATCTGGCTGAACGTCAAACGAGCAGTCATCGTGTGGCAACCATCAACTGGACATCACAGGAGAACCAAGGAAAGCTTATTAACTTGCCAGCGACGAACGAATATTCTAGACGCCTAGACAAGAACGTAGTTACTTGAAGACGGAACGCGACGTGTGAATTGTATGGTGACTCAGATTAAAGAAATAAAAGGCAGATATAACTTTCCCAAAGAAATGCAACGAATGACGTGAAGCCGCTTTTTCTCTATGTGTGCATGACAACCATATTGACAGCTAGCAGTGGCATCGTAGAGACACATACTTCTTTGTGTGTGTAAGTTGCCAGACATTGAAAACAAAAAGTCGCGATCTCCCGCAATTTAGTAAACATTTTTTGCATATTTTCAACTTGAAATATTATGCACAATTAAATTGGCAAATTATTTATTATTATATCACTAGTTATCAAAAAGTATAGATATTAAATATGTCAAATGTTCTTTTAATATACAGTACTTAATATGTTGAATTATTTTAATTTATGTTTTTTTTTCTCTTATGGGTAGTTATTTTTAATTGAAAAATATAAAAATATTAATACATTTATTAAAATTAAAATACATGAAATATATAATATACGTCATCTTCGTTAAAATGCAATGAATAAACAAAGCAAAATTTGGATGGCCAATCATTATCTTGCCTACTTTGACGAATAATAAAAACCCATTTATCTCGTATAATAGCATTTGTCGGCAATCTGCAAATAAAATAATTTATTGAGTAGGCTAAACAGGAATTACTAAAATAGAATATAATATTTTCTTTCAATCGTGCATTTTATCGTCGGCAAATGTGATATTTTCAATCAACCAGGTTTACCTATATTAAAATCCTAATTTTATCCCTTTAATCCTTTGTACAATCTATCTTATGTTTATAATAACCCATCCATCCATCCATCCATCCATCAGCCTTTGGAGGTCCACTGCTGGACATAGGCCTCCCCTAATTTGCGCCACTCTGACCGGTCCTGAGCCTTCTGAATCCAGCGACAGGTATTTATGCATTGGCTGCATTTACTGATTTTTAGATTTAAATAAATACAACTATTTACTTTTAAAATATTTGTTTTTGATATAAATTTATAATCGATCAGTGTTCAAATAACAAATGCATATTTCCCTTAATTTAGGGTAATCGATCTTCATATAAAGCTGGTATTAAATTGAATAATTGTCGAGGTTTTGTGTTCCGAGCGCACCGCAAAAATATTATTATAAATAAATAATAAAATAATGAACAGTTACCTGTGAAAAGATATCTAATATTCTTTACCTTGATTTTGAGAACAACTTTAGCAGTGTTTAAAATTGCAAGACGGCATTTTATCTGAGAAAATTATTTAATAAATTTTGACAATTGTGACATACAAGCTATTTGACGCTTTCTTTAGTACTGACTCGGGATTGTATTTGCTTTTTTAGTTTGTATTTGCTTTGATAGCTTTACATTGTAGTTGGATGAATACATCTGCCTTTTATTTCTTTAATCTGAGTATGGTGATATCAGATTGACGAGTAACAGGATCAGACGATTATGCGAGGCATTGGGGTGGCTGTAAGGGGTGATGGGAGGCCACTGGGCCGTCGTGCCCTATTATTTGTTGGCTGTTACTCGGATAATTGAAGACAATCAGTTCTAATGGCGTGTTTAATTATGACCAGTGTAAAACCTGTGTTAAATGAGTTTCTGACTAAAGTGATGTAAACGCCCACTGTTGTTATTATTTCCCGAACCACCACCCAAGCAGGCTTTATCTCCGTTATCAGAAGTGGCATGTAGCTCAAGCCCCAAGAAAAGGCTATCTGACAATACCTACTGCAATACCTACGGACCGGTAAACTAGACCCTGACGTTGGTTTGTAAAACATTACGAAAAGTTTTACGAAGAAGTACTTACATCAGCGAGTGTAACATCGATAAGTGAGTTTTATTATTGAAAACACGACGAAACAATTCGAGAAAACTAATGTAGGTATTTGAGAATGGACACGAATGAAACTTGACGAGAATAATTGCACGATGGAATACCTACAGTAGCCCCAGTAAGAAAGAACTTCAGCAAGTTCCGTGACCAAGACAAAGTTATTCACCGGTTCTCAAATCTCGTAAGGAATCTGAATATCTGCTGTGTGTGTAAGTGTACACAAGTGTTGTAATAAGTTCATACAAGCTTGCATCATTGTACCCGGGAAGCGGATATAAGTCCACTGAGGGACTTGACGAGGGCTGACTGTGCCACCACTACTGAAAATCAGGTGAACTGTATTGTTTTATGTTGGATGAATGTCTTGAAATATTAAGGACAAAATAGTTTGTGTATCCATGTACCTAATATGTTTTGGTTACTTACAATATGATTTAAAGAAAGTCTATAGTATGGTACTGTTTTGAGATCATATTTAAGATTGACACATACAACAAATAATAAAAGCTAAGATAAAAGATTGAGACCAAATTAGGTAGCTAAGTACCTACTTATTGTTAATTTGAAAAAGTGAATTGATTATTTAGTTAGTTATTATCCTTAAAAGTTTACTATAGACAGCTGACAGGCTATGCTATTTTATGTTACCTTAACTTGGGTTATGGTGCCAGGATAACTAAAGGAAACTTGTAGTAACAAGAACAGTAGTCTTGTGATATAGTTACAGTTCTGTGGTTTTAAAATCTTCCCAAAGAAACAGTACAGAATGGAAATATAGACTAACTAGCTTAACTACTTGCTATCTGCATAGTTAATAGTCATGACTATTACAAGCGATTATGCTGGGCAATACATTATGATGTTATGAGCTATTTTATAAAGTAAAAATTAAGTGCTTCATTTGTGAAACCAATGAGGCAGGTACCTTTTTGTGATGAAGATGGTATACTTGGTATTACAGTGTGTTCTTTTGTGTTTCTTTTGCGTACTTGGTTTATTGTCACACTAATGTGACTAGGGTAAAAGCACTCATTTTTTACCTGTAGGGTAAGACAGTAACTTGCTACCTGTAGGGTAAAGACACTTATTTGCGACCAGTAGGGTAAAAGCACCAAATTGCGATCATTGAATAAAATTAATTTAATTATTTTGTTTTCTTTAGACAAATGATAAGCAATGCAGCATAGTTCTGATTTCATAAAGAATCTAACGTTTTGAGAGATTTAATGAATTTTAGTAAACTTACCGAACTAAGGTTATTAAGAACCAGTATGAGTGTATTGTTTTTTTTTTGGACACTGGAAACGTTTTATAAATCAAGAACATTAAATCATTTTGTTGTTCTTTGCTTTGCTGTTTACTCTCGGTGCAGAAAAGTGAAGTTAAGGAATGGCGTGTTTGTTGTCGTTTGTTTTGTGTTTCAGTGGCAATAACGGCTGACGGTGGTTCGGATGATATTGAAATGAATTGGTTGCAATGAGAAACGTAACGACAGTAAACGCGAGTAAATGAGAACCGTGGAATTTTACAAAGAAAATATGTGAACCTACCCTCAGATATTCACCTCACGCAAGATGTCGATATTGAGTCGAGAAGCAATTATGATGGAAGTGAATAGTGGAACAGAGTACGTTACTACGAGTATTTGAACACAGGACACGAGGACGTGTTCAGTTTGTCAGAGATGGCCGAGGGAGTAATAGCATCCAAGACATCAAACCAACACAAAACAACAAACCAAACAAACCAAAAAAAATTTTCATAAGACATGTCTTTGAGGGAAAAGTACTATCTTTCCATGAATTCGCATTTCAGGTTTTTCAGATATGATGTACAAACAATGGACAAACATGCTCGCTGCATGTAAAATAAGGATTTTAAGCAAAGCATCGGAATAATTTCTTGAGTACTCTGTGATTAAGGTTTGAGGTTATAAGACAGCGATTTGGTATGGCATATTTTTTCATTATTCTTAACAAGATTGGATAATTCGATAGTGTTTTAGTGTAATATCTTGTGTAAATGGTGCCGTCATCTTGAACTGTCAAAAACCACCTGACAGAATGTTCAAAGTTAAGATTTCATGAATTTGTGTTTAAGTAATTGTGCTTCGAGTAAGTTCAAGGATTTCCTTAAAATAAGATTGATTAGAAAGAACTGGTTAGAATGATGGTTTGCGTAAACTACAAATCGTTTCGTCGTATTTGTGCTTGATTCAACGAAGTATTATAAAGTCATTGTACAGTATCTTTCAACGTAATTATGATTAACAAAGTTATTCAAAGTCAGTGCAAGTATATTGTTTTGTGACACCAGAAGCGTTCTGTAAATGAGATCAAGAATATTCAATTTTCAAACATCTTGATATCGTGTACCCTCAGTTCAGAAAAATAACAATTAGACATTTCGTGTTTTTGTCTTTTGTTTTTTGTGTGTTTCAGATAAACTAAGTGATGATGACAGTTGTATGGACATGTAACCTGTGAATATCTAAACGGTGACGAGAAGTTGCATCAATGCGAGATAACGAAGTCTGATGTCAACTACCTGCATTTAATTTTGTTGATAGTGACGGGAGCGCATCGCGGCTCCTTGTACCGTGGCTTACGATGAGCATCGTCGGTGATTGGATGGCGACATGATATAATAGGTGATCTGTATTGATTCTTTTGTGGCTCATTTTGAAATAATTATTCCTTGACGAGTTTGTGCTGATATGACGTGATGTCAACATATGACATTTGATGGTTACTTGAGTTTGTGTACTTGACGATTTTTGGTAACGAAGGCCACAGAGAGAATTTGGTGAGCGAAGTGAGCGAAAAAATAACCTTTTTGTCATTTAAAAGTGTCATGCAAAGATAATAATTCCTTTACTGATTTGTTGAACTGTTTTTGAGAATCTTTAAGACAGACGGGATAACACACTAAGAATTTCGTAAAATGTTCAGAGCAAGTGAACCGATTGTTGATTGTTTTTGATGAGTAGTAAGTGGTATGCAAGTCGCTCAGATAGCATGCAACTCCAGTCATTCGTAGGCGTAGGCGTAAGAACGGGCACTAGATATCCCGCCGCAGTGCGGCCACGACTGTGAGTGGCGTGCGTTTGGCTTGGAGTTGTAAGCAGTCGCTGTTGGAACTTCCGGAGGGAGGAAGTGAGTTGTTGTTGTTGTGATGTCGAACTGGGTACCGGATGGAGGTCACCCAAAGTACTGCCAGGTGGGCAGTATTGGTTATGTGAAGTATTGGGAGGTAGCCCACTTGATTGATGATGATGTATTGGGAGGTAGCCCACTTGATTGATGATGATGATGATGATGATGATGATGATGATGATGATGATCAGAGTATTGCATACAAACTGCTGACTTATCTTTGAGTGCCATGAAGCCTTTTAGTTGTAAAGTTAAATCGTGTTATCAGATTGTAGTTCTTGGTATTATCCCGTTCTGGCTGCTACATGTGTTTTCATTATGAAGCCTTGAGGCTTGAGGTCAGGGAGGCCGAGTGGGAAACTTTTACTTTGCGAAGGTTATGTCTTTTCCAGATGGTCCCCTGCTGCCTCACCGAGGACGGTGAGATTGTCACGATGGCCGTGTCGGAGATCATAAAATGGAACGACAAGCCGAGCCAGGCTTACGTGTATTCGGATTGTGAAGATGGCAACACTATGCGAATTAACTACTGTCATCGTTGAAGTAAGATTGTAAGAGTGAAACGTCATTGTCAATCTGGCTGAACGTCAAACGAGCAGTCATCG
Source organism: Thymelicus lineola (assembly GCA_963932265.1). NCBI lineage: Eukaryota > Metazoa > Arthropoda > Insecta > Lepidoptera > Hesperiidae > Thymelicus > Thymelicus lineola. Next base: position 8,328,639 of record OZ010686.1, read on the forward strand.
TGTGGCAACCATCAACTGGACATCACAGGAGAACCAAGGAAAGCTTATTAACTTGCCAGCGACGAACGAATATTCTAGACGCCTAGACAAGAACGTAGTTACTTGAAGACGGAACGCGACGTGTGAATTGTATGGTGATATCAGATTGACGAGTAACAGGATCAGACGATTATGCGAGGCATTGGGGTGGCTGTAAGGGGTGATGGGAGGCCACTGGGCCGTCGTGCCCTATTATTTGTTGGCTGTTACTCGGATAATTGAAGACAATCAGTTCTAATGGCGTGTTTAATTATGACCAGTGTAAAACCTGTGTTAAATGAGTTTCTGACTAAAGTGATGTAAACGCCCACTGTTGTTATTATTTCCCGAACCACCACCCAAGCAGGCTTTATCTCCGTTAAGTATGTCATGTCTTCAAAAATTAATGTTAAAAATTAATTACTTAGAAAAATTAATAATGAATTTATAAATCAATTAACACCTAAAACTTTTCCAAGGAAAATTATCTATAGAGAATTCTTAGGCATTACTATAAGACTCTGTTATTAAATGTACCTGGGACAAATAACGCATACATAACTTAAAAATTAAATTGCAAAAACCCAACCTTAACTCCGACTTACAAAACTTAAGGTTAATATCTATCTTGTTTATTGCTTGTATTAAACAATAAGTCATAATATAAAATAGTTTATATTCACCGCTCATTTAATAATTGCTTAAATGACAACTATCATCGTATTATGAATAAACAATTACGTCTTCGAATTCCGTCGTAAATTGCTTCAAGCCGCTTTGTGTAAGTCTCAATGGTTCGTAGCTAGAGTTGATACAAATATATACGAGTAGAATAGCGTATAATCTCAATTGGGAGGAATACCGATACATATTTTGTAAATGATGGGGCAAAGGTCTGAAGTATGATTCAGTTGGAAACCAAGTAGCTATTTCCATATCAATAATATCATATTATAGCATTATAATATAACATTCGTTGTCCCAAAAGTTCAAACTGATGAGCGTTGAAGGATAATATCCTCTTACTGAAAGATCAGCGAGCGCGAATTAGGTCTCGTAGAAGAGGAATTTGTCAATGGCTAAAGGAAAAATATTTTTTACGCGTGAGGTATTAAATGGGTCGACCTCACAAATTGGCACTTTTTCTTTGCACATTTGTATTCAGGATTTAGATTGGATATAAAAATGTGAAGTTCTAAATTGCCAAAAGTTTTTGAATACGATTTTCATATATTATCGTCATCGTTGAAGACACGCTAAACGGCGGATATTAGATTTTATTTGATACTAGCTGTTGCCCGCAGCTTTGCACGCGAAAGTTGTGCTTATCATATTTATTACCTATTTAACCCTCTAGCGATAAGTGATAGCCTAGTGGTTAGAACGTTGGTCTCCCGAACGCGGGGGCCCGGGTTCAAATCCTGGCACGCACCTCTAATTTTCAAATATTATGTGCGTATTACAAGTTAATTATCACTTGCTTCGGTGAAGGAAAACATCGTGAGGAAACCTGCACACCTGAGAGTTCTCCATAATGTTCTCAAAGGTGTGTGAAGTCTACCAATCCGCACTTGGCCAGCGTGGTAGACTATGGCCTGTACCCCTCACATTGTGAGAGGAGACCCCGAGCCCAGCAGTGGGACAATTATGGGTTGTTGCTTTGCTTTTTGCTTTTTTTAACCCTCTAGGCCCTAGGGTTTGAGTTTTGAAAAATACTTCCTTAGTGGATGCCTACGTCATAAGAGGAATACGTATGCGAAATAAGTAGGTTTGGCCTGTGCATTGATACATTAGTCAATCACTTTTGCCTTTTATATACCGATTTTAGGTGTAGAACCAATTCAAAGGAGTTGTTTGTTTACGGCCGGTCTCAATATTATACTGTCAGTCGAACTCTGGTACATAGCAGAGATAAAAAGTAAAGATTTATCTGCCATTAACTGCCGTCTCTAAAATCAAAAGTAAGCAAACAGAAGTCAACTCATCGGTAGATAACATTTCAATGACATTTCTATTTCCGGTTTTTGCGTCCCTCTGAAAATTTCGTTTTTGCCTGACAATATCATTTTTTATACTTTTATACTTTTTTTATACTTTTTATTATAAAAAGAAACTTCGTGTTTTTGATTATAAATTTATTTCATTTTAATATTAAAATGATAATTTGTTCCAAATGTGCTGTAAATTTTGCAGATGAAGTTAATAAAATAATAATAACTGTAACCTCGAACAATGCTTCACTAGTAACAAAACGCAGCATTTGAAGTTTAGTACTGATAGATATCCCGACTGATGACGGTGACATGTTATTGTCATTTGACATTCGTTTGTGTCGCTTGGTTACCCAAAATACAAACAACGTATGTGTTCTCATAATTTTAGTAATATTAATTAGTTTTATGAATAAATGAAAGACATTGCTCAACAATTACGTGAGTATAGACTTTATTTTTTATTAAAATAAAATATACAAGTATCATATTAATATGTTTCGCAAACACAAATTGTTGCCAAATGTACTAAAAGCAAATTTCTTTTCAGATGAAGTCCAGACCCCTCAAAAGATGATGTGCCTTTCTTTTTAAGGCCAATTTAGCTATTGATGTAGCAGGGACACACTATTATTTCTGAAAAGGCAAAATGTTTTTGTTACAAGGGTGGAGAAACTCCAAAGAAAATTCTTAAGATGACTTTACCATAGGCAGTACGAATACTTCGTAGGTTATCCCTAATTGTATCCAAGTTTATTTGTACTTGGAATGACAGGCTACGATTCCCTACATGGCTCTACTGAACTATTTTTTAAGCTAATTAGAGGTAGTATCTCTAACCCCTCAGTGCTGGAACAAGTTTTATTGTATGTACCGGACAACTATACTCACGCACGTCGACGAAGGTTGTTAGCAGTACCAAGATGTAATTTGCAGTTGGTGAGAGAATCACCCTTGGTTCGTACAGTAACTTTGCTCAATGGGATCCTGGCTTGGAACCCAGATCTGTACATATTTTACTCGACATCTGCTGTATTTCGCAGAACGGCCATAGATTATTTACAACGTGTAAATTGTAAACGCTGTTAAGTTGAAATGAACCTGTTATCTTTACATTTATTGGGAAATAAATAAATAATTTCAAAATATATTTTACTTAAAAAAAGCTTTGTGTTCTTGTTTTATTAAAATACCTACTTACCTAGAACTTTAAAGAAAGAAATTTTCCACAATTTTCATTCAATGCCGCTTTGTTTAATCTGAATCTAGGTACCTGCTTATAAACAAATTTGGATTCAGACAATACAGTCATTATATTTTTACCGAGGATAATTTTGGCGATCTTGGTATTAAAAAAGGCGGAATCAAATTCACAGGCTTCACACCATTCAATATCACTCATCACTGATTAATAAATCCATGATTCTTTGATTTTTTTTTTTACACTACGAGAAATCTACAAATTATCCGTCGAAATCGAGTGATATGAAAAATTCCGGCAGCTGGTAACATCTAATACCGACAGGTATCTGTCAAAGCGTTATTGAGACACAAGTTTTCATTTTTGTATGGACCAACATACTCTCTGGTATGAGTAGGCCCTCCGAACGGTAGATCGATGTCATCGATAGATATCTTCTATCCACCGAAGGTTATTGAGACGCAAAAATTGACAGATATGACAGATAACATACTAATGTTTGCCCTATCTACAGTTTATTGTACTGACAGTATATTATTGAGACCGGCCGACTTTTCTTTTCAAAATATTAAAGTTCTGTTTTATTACAATAACGAATATAAAATTTATGATGTGAACTAAAGAAAATAAATTATGAGTGTTTAAATATGATGAAATGGCTGTACATACGCGATGTTTAGACTTGGACTCAAGAGAACGTAGAACTATCCAAGGCCCTTATTCATAAGCAACAGATGACACCTCGACAGCTTGTATAGTGACAATATTCCACATATTAATTTGGACCAAATTGTTATTTCTGTTCTTCGAAGTAGAGATCTATTTTCCACAAATCAAATCAAATCAAAAATCTTTATTCATATAGGTATCACTGATACACTTCTGTATGTCATTTTCTTTAATCTTCCAACTTTTTGGAAGGGTGCTTTGTCTTGGAGGAGAAAAAAAGCCGTAAAGAAATTTCTCAGCACATCTTTTAAAATAATGAAACGTAACATAATATGTTCTAACCTATAAGGAACTGGATGCGGCACTAATTTTATTATATTAATAATATATCAATGATTTATACTATAGTATCCTTTGCTTACTAGCTGAGGTTTCTCATATCTCTTAAACATTGCCTTTTTCTGCAAAACAAATATAGCATCAATGTCAGCCGCTGAACCCCACATCAATATACCATAGGACATGAGGATATGAAAGTGTGCAAAATAAACAAGTTTAGCAGTTTCTACATCAGTAAACTATCTTATCTTTCTAATGAACTGACTAAGCTTCCTCGGGAGAGCTGTTATATGGGTGCCCCAATGTAGTTTAGAATCTAAAGTGACACCCAAAAAACCGTAGATTTTGCCATAATTAGAATTTCATTATTTAATTTGAGGCTTTTTAACATTAAGAAGTAAATTATTTGTAATAAATCAGTGACAAAGCACAGCACAGCAGTAAACGGGACAAAGCACTGTTTACATCGTCTAAGATCATTTTATTTATATTCGTCTAAAATATACTTAAGAGAAGTGTCATCAGCCAGCAGGACAGTCAGTGTCTGAATATTTCTTAATATAATACGGCAGATCATTTATGTACATAGTATATTAGAAAAAGTACGGGGTCCAGAATCGAGCTCTATGGTACACTAATAACAAATTGAGATCCCAATGACCAGAATAAATGTCATTGCTTCTGAAGTTTAAAATTGTCCTAAGAGGCTTAACAATAGCTATAGATAACAATTTAAATCAACTTTACGTGCCCTTCTAACTACGGATACGCTTTGAAAATTTCACCACAAGCTATCCATCATCCAATTACCAACAGCACAGTGTACCATGGTCAGTCAATTCATGTTTCTACGATTTTTAAAATTTTCACAGGTGTGTCTACACACGCACAATACAATACTTATAAGTCCTAGAACCATACATACTGATATACTAACAAAACAAGTTAAGTAAAAGCTCATAAAATAGTCAACTTATTGAGATAGGTATAACTAAGTAGGTAGTTATAGTTTAGTGTAGTGTAGGTACCACACTGTAGAAATTTTTTGATATGGTTGATAATAATTATACGAGCTTTTATCGCGTAAGTATTTATTGATTTGTGCTACCGTGATTACAGATTAGATTACGATGACACATGATATATTAATTGAATGAAAGTAATAGTTAAAACATAGCATTGTACCTACCACACGAGCACCACACGGGCAAGCTGAGCGTATGTGTGTGTGTATGTAGTTAGACATTTAACTTAGCTTTTAACCGCTAGTGGTAAAATTCCGTGCTTCAGAGGAGACGTAAAGCGGTCGGTTCCGGTTGTTATCCTGAGATAACAGTCGTTAAGCCATGTTGGAGACCCCCGGGTGACATGAAAATTTTACGACCCTTGGGTTGGCTACGCCTCTACCAATCCGCACTGGAGCAGCGTGCTCTTGGCCTCCTCAAGAGGAGAGAACCGAACTCAATAGTGGGTCATTAATGGGTTTAAGCCAGCCGTGCTAAGCAAACATGACTATTCCACGCATGTGAACCTCAGGCAAAGAGATTAAATCCATGGTTGAGTCTAAAACCCTTGCTCATGATGCATTTTTACCAATGGACAAGACAATGACAACATCTATTTTGTGGATCGCTAGCTTCTGTACCATCTAATTTAACCCAACGATATTCGTAACAAATTTATTTTCGGTAAAACAAATATCCTTTGTCTAAAATTCTAACGTGAAATGTTTTAACGCCTATGTATACTTAAGACGCATATATTATGTATAATATTAGGTTAATATTTCATTATTACATCTAAGCACGAACTCAAATTAGAAACTTAAAGTGATAAGCGTAATAATATTCACTTTTGTGGCAAGATACAAGGATTATACAGAACCGGAATAAAATCTCCGCTTGTTTCTACAAAAGAAGAACGGCCATTTACAATACTGACTGAACAGCCAGACAACAATGGTACTGCTTTACAGTTTTGCTTAGACACAGGTGAACAATTTCCATCACACAGCTCGAATGTTTACTTTCCGACTACTATAAAGAAATGGCATTGAAAATTACAGAAAATATAAAGTCAAAGTGAAAATTTCGTATAATCATTAATTGTTGAGCCAACTTCATGACAGTTACTATATGGACGACCTGATTTTACCACCACAATGTATTCTTTTCTCCTCAGCTCTCAGGTTAGAGTCACAAATAACAGTTTTGCAATTCCACCGCGACACCGAAGGTAATTTATACATCCGGTGCCTATTTACCTGAAACCTTTATTTTCCTCTTTGGTTAAAGCCTCATTTAAAATGTAAATTAAATTCCCTTTTCCGTAACTTCCACACTAAAAAATGTGTGCATTTCATATGGTTCCAGTTAAATTTGAGTACTGATACACACAACTTTATTAATTGAGAAAATTATTATTTTTCTGAATATATGAGAATTTTTTTCTGAAAATATTCAGAAGTCAATTATTATTTTCCAAGATGAATGGTGAATTAAGTCTACGGCACCGAAGAATCTCATAATTGAATTCATGTAAGAATTAAATAAAGAAGTTCTTAAATAAACTTACTATTCATGTAACTGCTCATAATTTATATCCCAAACCAGTGTCTCTCAAAGTATACCTCGGAGGCAGCACGTGGGACGCAAGCGGATATTAAGTTCGCCCTGAAACTGATAGTTAGCGAAGACTTTGATTTCTCAAAGCCTTTCGGCCGCATATGTTATCCGCATCAGGTTCTCATACTATTTCATACAATGTATATATGCTTTCACCACTAGTTTTGGGTACTGAAATTATTTTTTGAAGTGACGCAAGTTGGGGTTGATATCAAAAAATAGGGAGTGATTGATCGAAGACCAGTGTGGCGCAATAGTTACCATGCTGAACCGCCGCGCCGTTCGGAGGGTACTAGGATCAATTCCCAGCGAGGCATAAAAAAAGATGTGTTTAAATATATTTTCTCGGTATGTATTTGTTGTTTTCTTTGTGTTGTCCATAGCACCTAACACAATAAATCTTTGTCTGGGGTTATGAGTATGTGGCGTTATTTCGAAAAAAGAAAATTGAAAGACTTAATTGAATTTCTATTTTATTACTCTGCAAAACATATTACGAAATAGATATTCTAGGTATTTGCGGGAAGTTTACTTTCACTTGTAACACGTACAGTGATTCACTTGTTGTATATGGCATTGTTCACCGAAGTATAATCATAGTTGACGTTGTCATGAGAAAGTGTAACACGCTTTTTACCTTCGACGGAACGGAAAATATTTTTACTCACGACCGAAAATATAATAGTATGTCGACAAAATATTTACATGACTTCAATCATCAGCCCACACATTATTTCTTTTGTAGTTTCAGCTATTAAATCAGTCCGGAAAAAATGTTTTATAAAACCGCCGATTGCTCCGCTCCATTTGATTGGCTATACTATTTTTATATTCTATTAATAAGTGATGGAGAACTCTTTGTACTCCTTTTAAAGAATAATGCATGTAGGAGTCTGAGGTTTGGTGGATATAGTCAAAGTTTACACGTAGAAGTAGAAAGCTAATAAAGCTAAGTTTTATATCAAATAAATATTATGTTACAAATACATCTAATATAGAACATTAAAAATTTACAATGTGAAGTAACCCTTTGACACAGAATCACGGTCGAGTTTTTACCGCAAAGCGGATCTCTAGTAGGTATAAATAATTATGTGTTATAAACAGAGCCTGTATTGTTTTCCCTTGTATTGTTTTGTAATATACTACACCGCACTGTCAGGCCGTGTAATTGGAGGAGCCTGAAGCATAGTAAACGCTGCTCGAATGAAAATTGGTTGCGACTTGAGAGGTTAGTGGCTAACTGAAGCGACAGGACAAATACTAAGATAATATCATAAGATAGACTAACGTTTAACGTTTATAATGTTAAATGTAAATTCTTAAAAAAGATATGAATATTAATTACGATTATTATTATATTATGATTATTTATACAATAGACTTTCAACATGGCATACCTGCTATCGATGGTATTTTTAGATTACCTAAACACTATCAAGTGGCATAAATTGGCTGTTCGTTTTTCCTGATTTAAGACATTAATTTCTCAACGAATACATTTCACTTACAAAGAAAACTTAACTACTTTTTCACTAATTACATAAAATACGTGGCGTAAAGCACGCTGTCGTTTACGAAGTGTTTAAAGTTACGGTCAGAGATTCCACCAAAGATTTGCTTTTGACTGTAGAGGTTCGCGGTATGATAAACCTTTACTTATAGAAACAAAAACATACGTTCAAGACGTAATGTTTTCAAAAGTATTTCTTACTAAATCTTATATAAACAATGCACATTTAATAGACATTAAGTGCAGTTCCAGTATGCAAAATTTCAAAGTGATTCACAATAACGTTTGTATTCTTAAAGTAGGTATTATATAATATAATAGTAGTCAATATAGTATATAATTTATATATGTACTATTATTTCTTCAGTGGTTTGACCCATGGTGGCATAAAATTGTGTTTACATTTCAACTAATATTAGGTTTAGATAAGAAGATTTTTTTGTTTGTTTGTAAACTCGAAAACTATTGGATCGATTTCAAATTTTTTCACTAACAAAAAGCTTATTATTTCTGACTACAACGTCAGAACGTTTGCCGGGTTTGCCTAGAACAAAAACTAGAAAAAAATAAAAGGGTTGCTGATGTCCATGGGCGAATATAGCCACTTATCATCAGGTGAATTCTCAGCTCGTTTGCCTGCTATTTATATAAAAAAAAATCCTTTTTGTATTCTATTACGATGGCTCCGCTATTCGTCCATCAATCTGCCACAGGGCTATAAATAGATATAGCCCTATGCCCTACATTTAAAAGTAAATCGTAGGTAGTTAAATCCTTCATGAGTCTTTCATGAGCGGTGCCAACTGCCCGATCCACATTCCCCAGCTTTTTTAAAAAAGTAGCGATTTCTTTGGGGCCAAAAAAGTAGCAACTTCATGAATTATTTATAAGCATAGATAATGCTTGATCAAGCACGAGGTAAATTGTTATTAAAGTCCGAGTTCCGAGAGTTCCCTAACCCATCACAAGCTAACTTTACCTAACCTAAACCAAAGCCTTTAAAACTTCGGCTTCTGAATTTGTTTTGTAGATGTTTAAAAATACCTCAAAAATCTTAAACGAAAAACTGTTACAATTCGTAAACAGGAACAAGTATTTAAATTAATACAGAAATTGTTTATGCAGAAGACGTTTCTCGTAAAGGTAAAACATTTTAGCCATCGAATTTCAAGTACATTTTAGCAAATTCACGTTACCTTAAACAATATATTTATTATGCATGCAGTCACGTAGATATTGTCAGGAACACGGTAGGTGAGGAAGAATAATAAAAAGGACATTAAACTTGTGGAAGAAAAACAATTTTATATTTACTAATAATAATCACTTAACAAAATTAAAATATTAGATATACCTAAATGTTTAGTATGTACAAATCGTATAAACTGGTTATATAAATACATATAATTATGCTCTTATCATAAATTATAAACGTTTTTGTTATTTTGTTTTGATTCATGCTGGTCAATGTTTTATGTATTAATCTTTTTTCTTAGAATTAATTACTGTGTAGCAATTTTATGGTTTAACTAACACGACATCGATTTTACGGCGCCAATAAAATATTACGTTTTCTATCATTAAATCTGCACATTAAATGCATGAACAAAGTCACATGTTTATGTAAATAAAAATCCTGGTGTTAATTTGTGAGTTATCTGAAAAACCCGCATTACTTTTTTAAGCATTATCTATGAGCACTTGTTATTATACGTTAAGCTTCATATATCTAAAGATTTTTGACTGTGACTCAATATTGCAATTGTACCGAAAAAATAAAACTTAGTAGAGTTGAATAATATTAAAATTAGTGAATACATCCTTCTAATTTCTTAAACATAACAAGGTACCTAGTTTCTTAATGATTATATTAAATAAAATAAGTGCGTGTATACTTCTAAATAAGTCAAAAACAATACGCGAGAAAAGTTTAGACAACATTATAAGAATAAACTTACCGGTTCAAAAATTGAATCCGAACTCGGGCTAAGTTTTCAACATGGTTATGAATATATTAAAATATGTTTTCGTGAGAAATCATCAAAACGTCACGGTGCACCTTAGGATATTTTGTATATTCGCGGGGTAGCGTTGTGACTAAACGTGCGACGTTGCTGGCGACCGAGCCCGCACTGCTACGAATTCAACTACGAGGTATCTCCTCAAATCTCCTGCCCGAATATTTGACCAGAGTAGCTACGAGTTGTTAATATCCAACCCCAAGAGTCCATGTTTCCTAAAAAAATAAAATGCTTGAACTTTTTACGTCAATACTGCTAGTTACACTTTATAACTAAAACGTTCTTCTGAGAGCTTAAAAAGGGCCTTATTGACAGGCTCTGAGACGTTTTGTGGAGAGGTTTTCATATTTATTTCATATTCCTGCACCCTGGCATGCAGACATTTTTTGTATTAATAGTTAAATAAAATCTACTATCTAGAAAAATAATAATATGAATGTTATTATATCCAAGGGTTGACTGAAAATAAACCGAGCGTTATTGTACTCATTATTATCAAAGACTTCGGACTTACAGGTTTAATTGTTTATGCCTTAAGTATATAAATTAGGTTTAATCCTTTGATGTTTCATTTCAGGCCAGCTCTATTTCAAAGTATTGTGAAATTCAAATTTCTCGGAGTTAAATGTTTCAAAATTCTCAAGTGAAGTAGATAATTCTCAACTAGACATTCTCAGCTGAAATGCCTGCCAAATATAGCATACGTATATATAATATATATAGTTATATAGGTAGGTAAGTATATGTATAAACAACGTATGAGTGTCTAGGCTTGGTAAGTATTAGTAAGAACACTAAACAGATGCTTGTGGTGTAAAAATATATTAAAAATAAAGTACGTGTTTGTACTTTGAAACACATGAAGATATGTGACTACAAATAGATAGTTTATACTCGTAGACAAATCTACTAGGGATGTTGACTAATTTCAATATTCAATTTAATACATAGAACTTTAATTTTCACGAAAAAAATATTAGAAAAATGATAATCTTCAATTAAAAAAAAAATTATAAATAAAAATCATTATCTTTCCCACCAAAACCATCACGTGACGGCTCTAACCGATATTCAATACGGCCTACTGAAGTTTGTTGAACTTGCATATAAATTACGATTTACGAACAATGACGTCAATAAGCTCAAAATGGCGTTTGAGGTCACGTGACAGTGAGTACTATTTTTAACATTTTAAATTAATTATATTTAATTTATTGTGATTGATTTCAAAAAAGAATAATATTTTAGGTGTTTAAATGTTACCATGAATATTTTAAGCATAAAATATTTATTACAGTTAGTGTCAACATCCCTATTATCAATGGGTTTATAACATTACTTAATGATAGTTAAATTTTATGATGTAGGTATGTATGTACCTAACTATGTACAAAGTATTATGAACTTGCAATAATTTAGCATTTAAGCGCGTCGCACACGGCGAAGATACTATAACATTTTATCTTAAGATAAAATATCGCTCACTATACATTTTGTATGAACCATCACACACGGCTAAGATACGATAATGTTTTCATATTACGCATCTTAAGATATTGAGCGATATGGACATTTTATATTAAGATACCAAGCGATGCAAAGATTTCATCTTAAGATGCTTAATATATCGTAACATGCCATCTTAAGATACAAAATATATCGTAAGATCCTTATACAGAGTGTGCACAATATTCGATGCAAAATGAATGAAATATATTAATTTTACTTCTTCTTAGCCGTATTGGGGCGGCTTAGAATACTAACCCCAGTCCCGCGCCGGATGGGTGTCGTAAGAGGCGGCTTAATCCGGCCCGCTGGTGGTAGGGCCCTCAGAGGGATTACATTGGTAGTATTGATTTTAATTGTTAATTAATAGCATTATTACTATTATAATTTCTCCAGGGGTTCGCCTGGATAGCTACCACCCTCGAGTATGAGTCAGCCGCTAAACGACTCGTTGTGTTCCGGCTGGGGGCTTGAGAGCCAGTTCTTTCTTTCTTTTTCTTTTTTCTTTCCTGGCCGCCAACGCATCAGTGATGCCTTTGGTGTTGCTGATGTTCATGGGCGACGATAGCCACTTACCATCAGGTGGATCATCAGCTCGTTTGCCGGCTATTTCCATAAAAAAACCTATTCTCTCTGTTTTTGTTGTTGTTTTTATTATTAGTACGCAAAATATTGGAAACTATTGGAAACTATAAACTTTCCTTTGACTTTTTAAAATATATTTGAAACATTTTCGATGAAAGGTCTTCGTAAAGATTAAACTCACCGCGGTCTTTCCTAAACTTTATATGATTTTCTACCCAAATTGTTCGGCAATGGCAACGTGCGGCAGAAATTTTTAAGTCATATTCAAAGTCAGAATCATCATCCGATGAGCTATCCAATAAATCTAATAGTAAGGCCGTATTATTCATATTAGATTATCCTGTTTAAAAATTGTGGGGAAATACGACGTGTGACCCAGAGAAAGATTCGAGCGGATATAAATATTATCGTATCTTAACCGTGTGCGATACCTTAAGATGCTATAATACTTTATAGCCACGCATCTTAAGATAAAATATTATCGTATCTTCGCCGTATGTGACGCGCTTAATACTTTTGATACCTTACCATAATATCTTAATTTTGAATCTTTTTTGAATGCCTAATGTTATAAAAACATCTGCATGAGGGTGTCTGGCCCTCTTGCTATTGGAATCTCCACCATTTTTTATCATTTTAGATGATTGGCTAAAGATTTTGATCACTTGTGATCATTAGGTAACTATAAAATTTAATTAAAATCAAACTGAAAAGCATAAAAAATCCTGTGATGCTGTAACAAGATCCACGAACTTTAATCAACTTCGATTTTTTTGTAAGTAATGGATAAAAAGGAAACAAACATAAAAAAATACAGTCGAATTGAGAACATCCTCCTTTTTTTGAAGTCGGTTAAAAACTACTATACACGTCCCAATAAATACATGTACTGAGGAACCTCGTAAGCGTTAGAATTTCTCCCAAATTGTGACGTACCTCACTGGCCCATCTAGAAAACATTTCATAACAACCGAAAGTTTTCCAGTAGCATCGAGATCACTTTTTAGGATTCAGTTGTCAAAACCCCATAGTTTCGTTATGGCTACCCGTCCGCAGCATATAAATAATTAGTGTCAGAAATCTGTTATTTGCCGGGTAACATAAAATATGTTTCAATAGTGATAGATCACATCTACAAAGTGGTAGATTATTAAAACAAATAAAAAAAATCAGCCTTCAAGTAAAGTGGGGATGATTTTTGTCGTCTTCCACATAGTGTGGGGTTACGTTGAATACTTATTTCTAAAATATTATGAGTCTGCGAAGACCTCTATTCATTCAGGGAAACTGATTTCATAACTAATTAAAAATCTTTAATGTGGTAATTTTGCTAAGTATAAAGTCATATTATGTCATCCGCATCGGGCTCTCATATGATATCATACAAATGCGGCGTGTTCGGCGCGTACGATGCGGATATGCGTTCACTATAAACCTAGGCTACTTAGGGGTTACAAGTTAACGAGTAATAGTCATTCAACTTACAAGTACAGAACCCTCTACATTGCACGTGGCCCAAAACGCACTTGGCCGGTTTTTCTTTTTAATACGAGACCAATTATACGAACCAACGATTCGGAAAGTTTGTCACTGCCCATCGAGAAACTATTCGGTTGTAAATAAAAATAAGTGGAAGATTCATCTCTTACAAATTCTAGAAGTAGCCTTTGTTCCGTTTAAAAGTACGCAAGAAGTACAAATAGTACCTAAAATCAAAACAATTGTTATTAAATGCCTTTATCAAGCACTAACGCACTCTGCCCGCGGCTCTGCCCGCGTTTTCCGAAATAATGATTTTTTTTTATTATTTTAAAATTTTATTATTTTGTATAAAGATTGGCACTTACATTGTACAAACATTGGCCGTGCCAATAAACGCAAAGTTTAACGATTAGTATCATAGTATGCCAATCTTTATGCTTTGGATATGCCAATCGCTATATAGTTATACAAAGGGCCAATCGTTGTACAGGTACTTTTTACTTGTTAATCAAGTAAAATATGATCATGCTTAGTTATAATCAATTTAAATTACCAGCTTCTCAAGGAACAACTTAACCTACCCTGAACCCTATTTTGCAACAAGAACAAGCCCTTTAGGGCTCCCCTAGCTATTAGCTGGCACGGAGGGTCTAACTTGTCTCTAACGCAGTTCGCTACTTCAGATTACTTTCCAATTCCGCCTTATACAGTAGACGATTTTTTGCATTTCACTCCTACCGCGAGTTGTATTAAGGAATTTCGAAAAGAAAAAATAAAGTGATACATACATAGTTAATTAATTGAATATACCCACGAACATACCTATATACAGTTTCACTACATACCCGATGTTTTCGTTTAACCAACCCACATTAAAGCTCAAATTACACACAGATTGACGTAGGTACATAAGCACGTATGTATATTATTTAGGTGTCAGTACAGTCAACCAACGCATTTCTGTGAGCCCGTCTAAAATCCCTTCATTACTCTTCCCAAGATAAGCGCGTGCGTACTCGTATAATACAAAAACGCCATGACTAATTTACCGCGGAAAAGACATGATCGCGGGTATCGCAAAAAGTATACCGACATTTTCTTTTCGGTATCAGTTTTTTGCAGGAAAATATTATATTACAAATATCGGGAGTCGGGGAAAAAGTCTTTTCGCACATAGTATGTATATAAACTTGTAATATTTTTTGGCTGTACTGTTTGTATCGGGCTGGTTTTTTCTCCGCTATTTTTCATATGTTTTTCTTTCTATCAAAATGAGTGAACCTAATGAAGAAATTCGATACTTTTTAAAAATTTTATTACAAAAATTAATAGTTAATTGAAAATAAATTTGGATTAAGAATCGTTTAATTGTAATAAAATCGTGGAGTGCTTTTTAAGATATTATCAAAATGATAATCCTCCTACTCATTGACACCATGCATCCCACGCTTTTATTTATTCTATTTTTTTTGATGGATTTTCTATAAAAGCGTATTTTTTAGTTTTTTTTAAGCTATTATTTACTTTTTCATTTTTTAGTTTGATTTTTTGAAATGAAATTAAGTTTTTTCTTTCTTTCTTTCTTTTTTCTTTTAATATTGAATTGTCATTGGTCTTCGATAAGTCTATGAAGTTTGAAAGAAATCTGACCGTTTGAAGTTGGTCAAAATCAAGTCCAAAGGAGTTGGTTACAAGTTACAAACAAACATACATACAGGTGAAGTTAATATAAAGTGTATAAAAAGGAAAAAATGCAACGCATGACGCGAAGAAAATTTGTGACGTTTATGGATCTAATGCAGTGTCAGTAAGAGTAGCACAAAGATGGTTTAAGCGTTGAACTGAATATATGTATACCTCCCTTTACGCTATCCTGTAAACCAACTGTATAGGCCGAGGATACAGCCTCTTACTATGCGAAATAATTATGTCTTACAAATGGTGAAGGATTTTTTCAAATAGATTCCGTGGTTTTGTAGAATTATTACCACCAATACAGACTCCACCTCCGACTCACGCAATTCGCCCTCCCTCTTTATAATATATTACTTAGTACAGAGTATAGAAATTAGGCTGTTTAATAATATTTAATCAGCAAAGTCGTTGCCACTTCCGTGGTGGACGTGGTTACAGTGAATAAATTATGACTGGGGTACAATCAGTATGGAGTCCAAGGATTAGACGTCAGCCAGGTACACACACCACATTAGAGATTCTGAGATTACACTCATTTTATTCTTATAACTTAATTTAATGTAAGCAAATCATCACTCATATTTTTATCTAGGGTAAGGGACCGTAAGTCAACGTTACAAATTAAGCCACCCGCGTCATTTGCATGTGAACCAATGAACTAATACCTATACTTCGTTCACGGATGTGAACGTTGCTAACGTGACTGGTATAACCCGCGATATTCAATACAGCTGAAAACCGTGTTATCAATAAAATTGGTGCACTATAGATTGGTGTACTATTTTTGTAGAGCAGTGCTGCAACAGATTATGTCTAACTGTTTAACTGTAACTTACATTATTGCTGTTTTAATGGCAATTCGTAAGCTGTTGCATAATGCTTTACAAATTAATAATTTCTTTCTTTCTTTCTATTTAAATAAACATATTTGGTACACTTTCCATTATTTTCACATTAAAAACTTTTTTAGTATGGTGTTATCACTATTAATTACCTTGCTACAATAACTGATACAATTAAATAAATTTATAATCTCACTATCCATTTATTAATAAAGCCTGCCCAACGCCCAATCACTCCCAAAGTTGCCTATTTAATATTGGCTACGTCCAACAACATACAACTAGGTCGAACTAACCTAACGAGGATGTCGCAATTATTGGGCGCCATATCTGCTATAAATTATTCACAGTGCAACTATTTCTTATGTAAATACCGATGAACTACTACACGAACCACTTGATGTCCGGTCACCAGGAAACATCAGTAAATGAAAGGCATCACCGCAATTATTAGTTATTTTTGATTATAATATAATAATAATTATAAGCTTTATTGAAGTGCCAATGGAATAAATGTTTCTTCTTGTTATTATTAATCTTCTTCACTTGCAGACTAAAAAGGGAGCGAGGGATCCACATTCTTAGATATTGCATATCCGATACGGCAGTGTCAAAGTGTCAAATCGAAGCAAACAAAATTCAAAACCATTTTATGGCTGACGTTTTGAAAGTCCATAGCTAATCAAGCATACCCTACTTACTACCCTACGTAGTACTTACCATCGGGATGAAGCTGAGCCTTTTTTTGAGCGGAAAATTTGCCAAAGATACCTGAACCTAAAGGTGGCGGATTATGTGGGATTCCCACCCAGTAGAACCCCGGCAACGGTCGGTTCCGTGCCTCCCGCGCGCCTTCTATTACTTCACCTTTCATTAACTTCACCAACGCTGACTATGTCGTCGGGTAGTACAGGGAATAATACCTCCAACAGAATTCTGCTGCTATATGGTCGTAGCACACATATCAACTCGTAAACGGAACGTAAACGTATCAACTCTTGCATGTCAGTATTCTTTGTATGAAACTCCCTACTGTAAAGCACACTTATCGGATTCGTAACGTAATCGCCTCAACTCGAGACAAGCTCACGAACCGGTACGGTGCGTGGACGACTTGCCGTACCCGCGCTTACGTCTCACCGTACGCTATCCTTCGACTTTCCGTTTCCTCGTGCGCGCGCCGCGCCGCGGCTACCGCTGCGTCGGCAAACTGCTATCATTCATTCCGTCAACCAGCGGCCGGCGAGCCGTAAGCGCGGCGTCGCCTAACCGTAGCCGAGTCGATTTGGAGCTGTTGGTCGGTTATAACGCGCTTACGTTAGGTTGACGGCGAGGCGATCCGGTGCCGATCCCTTTCCGAGTTGATATGTGCGCTACGACCAATAGCCTCGTTCGTTGTACAGCTAGAGAGGTTGGCTTTTACTTAAGGATGGTACTCCTGTTTCCCCAAATTCGTATAAATAATTCGAGTTATTTGCGTCATACCTACGATATAATTACTGCTAGCGTATAAAATTTCGTCACAGCCGAGTCATTACCATTACCGCACGCTCCGTTGACTTTGTCGCCATTTTGAATCCAATTCCTCCCCTTCGTAACAAAAAGGCACGATAATAAAAAAAATATCACACAGCCGATACCAAGCAATTTACGGTTTCAGATTGTGTTTCATTGAAAGGTTAAGTATAAATATTTAAGATAGGAATACTCAATCGCTGAATGTTATGGCCAACAAAAGTCATAATTTTAATACTAAAGTTCACGATTTTAGCTTTATTATTCTAAGACTTTAAACATGAAATTTTTATAGTTCCGGAATGAATTCAGAGACTACGGATAAAATTAATTACATTCATTCCATTTTACAGATTTCAAATAAATATGTAGTGAGTATGAGATATCTATGTAGTGAGCTAAAATAAAAATTATGTTTAAACTCTAACGTTAGAGTTTTTGACACAGATATTTAGTAAGTATTAAGTATTGTAAATTGTGAAAATAAGTATAAAACTGATGTAAGTAATCATGAAATTATAGCTACTACTTATATTATTTTACTAACCAGATAGGTACTCGCCTACTCAGTAGTAAAATGGCAAGTGTTAAAGAATCAAATCAATTTTTTTAAACTCCGAAATCAGTACACACTGATCAAAGGAAATAGACCCCTTACTTACTCTCTGAAATGACAATCGACTCATGTAAAAACAGTTCAAGAAGGAAAATAATACAGCCAGTAAATAAAAACTGTTAACAGGTTTCAACCGTCGAAACCCAACGGGTAGGCCCTGACACCCACCTTAGATTCATCCATTCTTCAATAGGATGCAGCATGAAAGGAAAAGGTGGGCTTAGGCTATAAAATAGAATAAGCTCTTAGGCGCCGGCCACACAGAAAAGACGCAAGACACGGACCCGTCGCAGTCGCGGTCGCGCGCATACAGAAACGACGGGCGTCCCGTCTTTTCTGTATGTTTTACGTCGCGACGGCTGCATACATTTTGTATGAAAGTAGATTAAACGGGCGCCGCGACTGCGACGGGTCCGTGTCTTGCGTCTTTTCTGTGTGGCCGGCGCCTTACTCTCTTCCAAGAATATAATATTATACTGTTCCCTGTATAGTTTACTTCACAACTAATCTCAAATTTGATTCTTAGTCTGCAATCAAGTAACTTAGGTACCTATTATTATAAAGTTAATTTACAATAATAATTTATTGAACATCCAAATTGCGTCAAATAAATCATAATGTTTGTATCGTACCCATTAATGTTTATTGTTTTATGACGCGGATACAACGCAGTCGGTCCTGTTTGCCTTGAATGTACGGACAAAAAAGGATAAATGTTATTTTGAGTTATGTTATTCGTAGTTATGCTAAGTTACTGTGTTACTAAAAAACTTGAAAAAATTACAACTTCATCCATTAAGAAAAGTAAGTACAAAATGGCACAAAACCTCGAACCAGATTCAGATGAGTTAAGTTAGTGTACTCTCCATTTTGGGCCTTATCGCCACTTAACACAAAAAAAAAAAAAAAGTAAATAAGTAAACCGAGTAAGTAATAAGTAATAGTAAGTAGTAAGTAATAGTAGTCAATTAAATTGACTTGTTGCACCTACCACAATTTTTCATCATCACCAGGGTTGACTGGTAGAAAATGCCACTTGGCATTAAGTCCGCCCATTGTAATTCAGTGTATGAATGCAATAAAGTTTAAATAAGTAAATAAATAAATAAACATCAGGTGGGATTGTTGTCAAGCAAACTTATTTCTGCTAGTTTAACGCCATCTAGTTTGCAATCGTTAAATCAGTACCAACGCCACTTAGTTTACGATTGTCAAATCGTTACGAATTACAAACATAACGCACAACGCATAACGGAGAAAGTTTGATTTTACCCCTCATAAATTTTTCATACGCCGCGCCGGGCTTAAATATGAAAATCGATTCTAAAGGATCGATTCTAAATTACTATTAAGTATATATTATTTCTTCTGTGGTTAAACTCCAAAAAGGTTTTCAGCTGAACAACTTTATGCTTTTAACAAACTATTGGGTTGTTCGGAAAGTAATTTCGTTTTTTCGCGACAAAGGATTTAATTGTATTTTTTTGCACCCAACTTCACATTTAACCCGTATAATTTTTATATGCTTGCAGAGCTCATATAGCAAGACTTGTGTGTGAAAAATTCTAATTAATTCTGCGTAGTAGTTTTTGGTTGGTGCCCTTTTAAATGGAGGGTGATAAGCAGCATTTTCGACATATCTTACTGTTTTACTACAGAAAGGGTAAAAATTTTATGAGCGTGGAATTATGCTCCTACCAGAAAGATGGCAAAAGGTGTTGGACCAGAACGGCCAATATATAATTTAATAAAGTATTTGTTTATTATACGAAAACTGTCTTTCATTTCCACAAAAAAAAACGAAATTACTTTCAATAACCAACGTTTTAAGAACAACCAATAGTTTTGGGTAATGGTCAATTTTTGGCTTTAATTTTCGTTCTTTTTTGAATAATTTTAAAAATATCTAATGTAGAACTATAATAAAAATATATTTGAAATCCTTACAATAAGCCCTTTTACTTGACATATCACACGATACGGTTAGCAAAATAGCTTTTGTTAAATTTTGATTACGTAATTTTTTTTTCAAAATGCTGTTGTTTACTTTGTGTCTTCGTCTTTGGGTTACAAAAAGGTACATGAATACCAAATTTCAACTCATTTGGTCCAGGAGTTTTGGAGTAAATTGGCTGTAAAGGGCGGACAGACACACGAGTTATCGTATAAGGGTTCTGTCTTTTATTTTTTCGTACGGAACCGAAGTTTCGGCTTTTATAATATACCAAGTTTTTATGCCACCCGAATGCCTCCGATTGAAGATTTGAAGGCTTAACGACAATGTAATCCAGAAGGAACCTACTCAGATTTTAATAAATAGTTGTTTGACAAGTACACTTTACAGAGATGATTTGAGCATTAGTATGCACACCCTCCAGCAGCCCTCAGCCCTGTATGATAAATACATTCGTTTTACTGACAACAACAACACATTAATACAGTGATACAGGAAGGTAAAATAAATTTTGTTGAGCACTTTTTCAAGTGTTTTTAAGGTTGAGTGGCCACTGCACACAGTGATTCAATAAAATCTTAAATAAAACATCTACCAGGTTAAGTTATTTAGTAGTAAATATAAATCGTGATAAACTACCAACACGGCTATGCGAGGATGGATTTGGAAACTGCGTACATAAATAACTACTTAAATACTAAATGGAAATAAGATTCATTAGTTGCTTGGATCTAGTTATAAAGGAAATGGAGAATAATGAAACACGTACCTATCTACTTAAGATTAATGGTCAGATGGTTTAGATATAGGCCATTACACGTTTGTATAAACATCTTCTTAGGACGAGAAACGCCTTTGCGAACTAGGAGTGCGAGCAAGTGATGAAATTCCCACGACGTTTTGTGATAACAGACTTCGTTTCAAGCTCTGTTGGTAAATGTATAAGCTTTAGCAATGCTTTGCTTGCTTGCCAAGTTACCCTGATGGTACGAGTACGTTTACACTTGCATTACATTTGCCTTGGCTTACGTTGGGTTGCAGTTTTAGTATGGCAAAAATTACAACTTTGCATCTTCTTCCATACCACCTTCACTCTATCTATTCACACAATAATAAGAACTTCTTTTGCAAACTGAGATGTTTTTGGCAAATGGGCAGTGTAACGGTTAAGTAAGCAGTTTCCATAGGTGTGCCCAGCTTCTGTCCTACCTAACCCACTGGCCACCCTCCTGTACTTCTGGCTGACTGTACATCTTCAACACTATGGGTTGTATTCTTGAATTATTGTACAAGTCAGTTTGTATTATTATTGAAACTTTATACCTCTTCCATGATAGAAGATGTACACATAATTGAAATCATAACACAACAAAAATATCATCCAGATTAACATCTAAAAATTCACTGTCCATAGCCACACACAAAAATTGGACATAAGTTTTACGTACACTATGTAAAATTGATTTCGTTATTACAACTGCAACCCTTTTTTCGAGGTCAGAATAGATCGAGTACGAAATAAGAAGTGATATTTCATCATATACCTTCTATTCACGACCTAAGAAAAACGAAAAAAATACGTATATAAATTGGAAGCCCCAAAATGTTCTCGATTTAACGCACATAGTTTCGTAAGCTTCAAATATATTTTCACCTCCGTTAACTACCTACCTACGTAGCAGTGATAGCCTAGCGGTTAGAACTTTGGTCTCCCGAATTCAGGGGCCCGAGTTCAAATCCTGGCACGCACCTCTAATTTTTAACCGACTTCAAATAATTCATTTGGTACACATAATGAAGTAGTGTTATTTAAAAAAAAACTTTTCTAATCGTAATGAAGGAAATAGGAACCCAAGAACTATGTTTCCACATATAAATATAATCTAAAATTTTAACAAAAAAAACTGACTTCAAATGAAGTACCTACATCCTTCCCAATAACAATAAAAAAAATCATCGAAATCGGTTGGCGTGATTTATTCGTCGATTTGTCGCGCACATACTTAATGCAAAAAGACTTATATGGTTTTCTCATTGAAGCCATTGTCAATCTCGCTCTGAAAATTTAAATGGGACCATATGACAAGCACCAGCTTTCGATTAAAAAAATAATCATCAAAATCGGTTCACCCAGTCCAAAGTTCCGAGGTAACAAACATAAAAAAATACAGTCGAATTGAGAACCTCCTCCTTTTTTTGAAGTCGGTTGAAAAGTAAATATTTTACAAATAACTTAGAACGGTTAGAAGAACTCATGAATGCAGCGAACGATAACCTAAACCCTTTGGGACCCATTTCGTTTCACAATTCTCAGAACGGAAATGTCGTGCTTGGAAAGAGCTCTTCACATTCCACTATACAGAACACGAAAGGAAAAACTTAACAAGACATTTCACATAAATACCATTGAATATCAAATGACTATTATAAAATGTTGGTGATAGAAGGGTGAAAATTTAGGGTTGTATTTTTAGGTATTTTTAGGTTGTGTTTTTAGAGTTGTATGTATTTTTTAATGTCACATTATAAAAAAATTAAATAAAAAAATTGTCCAAAAGATAAAAAAAAAACATGAGAGGTGTCAAATGACACCCGGATGGAACGAAGTTCCTTTCGATTTAAGTATTGTTTTGTTGTACAGCGCCATCTCTGTAAAACGCTAGCGTGATTCAGAAAGTTGTACAGTGCAGCGCCATCTCTGTAAACCTCTCTGAATCACTTCAAAAAAAGTGTCGTCATTCGTAAGAATCAAAAAGTGTCGTAATTTTCCGTCTAGCCCCCTTTCACAACGCGCGATAAGGAACTTCGTTCCAATAAAATGTTAGGGGTGATGTTAATCGATTAAACCAGATGTTATTCCAATTTTTCTCTCTCTCCATAATTCACAACTTTAAATATCAATACGTACGAGCTTCATAAAGCTTCCAAAGAAATGAAGTGTTATCATAGATGTAATCGAATAATTAAGGGCCAGGAAAATGTAAGTTACGTAAGAGCATTAATATGTAACGTTATACCATCCGTATTACGTATATCAACTTGGCAGTTCGTTCGTTCTCTTGTTTTTTTTAAAAGAATATAGGTAATTTTTTTCACTTCTCTATTTGGATAGTGTAAAAAGATGGAATATAAAATTTTGTAGACACATTACAATATGTCATTTAATATGCAGGTTCTTTTACTAAACGTTACCTATTTATGTATGTGTTCCACTATTGTTGGTAGAATTCCTATACAATTACTTTACTTCTATACGACAGGAATTCTTTGCCTCTTTCTTTTTGGAGAACTAAAACAATCTCCTTGTCTAAAAAGCTCAAGGAGGTCTTTTCTTTCCTTTTCCCACGTCAATACTTTCTGAAATGATCTTCTTTCCCAAGTACTCGAACCGGGAATAGGTATTCCCGGAGCGCTCTAACGAGAGGTTCTTAAAAAATGTGTAAAGAGAGTTCTCTCAGGGCCGCCGTAGAATTGGTGACTTCCCTGCTGTTACTCATCTCCAACTGCAAAAGTGACCACGCACCAAAAGGCGGCCGGTCTGGTTTTTCTTTAACCCTTCAAGCAATAAAACACTATGGATAGTAGTTAAGTAAATAGTTGTATCCATGATTCGGAAAGACCCGCAAGTTTTACCATATTGTGGTGTACAATTTTCGAAACGCTCATATCCTGGTGGCTTGCGTCGATCCTAAATGATCGACAAAGTTAAGCAACAGCGGGTGCGGTCGGTAGTTGGATGGGTGATCGCTAGTGGCAAAAAATTCTTGAGCGTTTCCGTGCTTTGGAGGACACGTAAAGCCGTCGGTCCCGGTTGTTATCATATAACAGTCGTTAAGCCATGTCGGAGGCCCCCGGGCGGTTTGAAAACTTCCGACACTCGGGTTGGCCACCCCTCTACCAATTCGCACTGGAGCAGCATGGCGGACTATGCTCTAGGCCTCCTCAAGGCCCATGCCCAATAGTGGGCCATTAATGGGTTGAAGCCAGCCAGGTGTACAATCAATATTTTATGGTTGAATAAATAAAAAATATAATCAAAATATTATTCGCAAGCGATTCCATTTTTCCCTGATACTATTTTCCGAATTAATATTCAGTAACGTATTTTTAACATTTCTTTTCAGTCGATTGTTTTATCCCGGCCCAAAATTACGGCCCTGACTTTCGGTTTTTTCTTATTAAGTATCATGCCTCAGTATCCTGTCACATCCAGTATTTCTTTATTTTTTTATATTTTCGATATTAAATAGATTTCAAAACAGCAACATCAAATGTCACAACCAATAACTGCTCCATTACCGGCTCGAGTTACTTCTCAAAAAGAGACAGACGGGTTATCACGCTGAAATATGTAAGATAGAGTTCGTCACGCCGTCTCTTTACGGGTTAACAGACTTTATATACTTTTGAGTACAATGATGAGTGGTGTGATTGAGGAACAAACATCCAAACATATTAACTAATTTTCACATTTATAATATTAACTAGGATTATATAATATAATAGGATATCATCCTTATGTGAATAGGTGGTAACACCAAGCAGATTGGGTTCTTAAAATAGATGGATCAACCCAATTCGGGAATAGCAAAAATAAATTTATTCCTGGGTACCGTTCGAAAACGGAATCGTTGAATAACTAATTCATAAATTAATCGAATAATGGTTACGCAATTAGCTACGAATAGATCCAGGATATTTGCTGTCAGATTTGCTTTGAAGTCGCCAATTTTGTTTGCCGAACTCAACGCTTTAAGCAATCGCCCACATTTATCTAATTGGACACATAGCTATGTCTGACTAAAAGCTTAATACGACACACGAAGTACTTTTATTATGCGTTTAGACTAGA
Source organism: Thymelicus lineola (assembly GCA_963932265.1). NCBI lineage: Eukaryota > Metazoa > Arthropoda > Insecta > Lepidoptera > Hesperiidae > Thymelicus > Thymelicus lineola. The sequence goes on from OZ010686.1 coordinate 8,354,062, forward strand.
AAATTAATGATTTTTACCAAAAAAATAACCGGCTTCAAGGAAACGGTCTTCGAAAAACCGGTCTTGAACAAATCGCCCTATTAATAATAATAATGACTACCAATAATATTTAAGAATTGCTTTCCATTACTCATGGCTCCCTTCATCAGAAACAGCCATGTCCGCTGAGAATCTGTGTCAGTCTGTAGGTGACGTTGCCTTCGCATCTCTCAATCCAAGCTTCAAAGCTGGGCAGGATCGCACCAACTACACGTTGGCGCACCGCAAGCTACATAGCCATATTATATAATAAGCCATATTGTGGCATAAGCTAAATTTTTTTAAACAAGACATAATTGATAAACCATGTTAGCACTACTTATTATTAGAAAATGTATTAAAATTGGTTTCAAAATTTTTTAATAATAACCAGAAATTAGTTTACTATATAAATTAAAAAAATTAAAAAACCCGCCTGCTGTAAAAGCTATCATGATATAACTTTTATATATTATACCTTTTTAAAATCCTTATGATGAGCTCTTTAATTTGATGCCCATATTGCATTATTCGATTAATTTTTATTTTTTGTAACTTCGAACAATGGCATTTCACAGCCACCATATTTGTTTTTTTTTATTTTCACTTATCTAAGAACACTTGGGTTATCAAGACGAATCTATTATAACGATCTTAATTATATGAATCCGTTCAGCGGTTTGGAAGATAATAAAGAATATTAATAATATCTTACATACATACATACAAGATATACGCGAAAAACATAAGCCTTCCTAGCAGTTGAGTAAAAAGACAGTGTAAGTTTGTTTACTAAAAAGGATTAGTCTAAAATCGGAGTACAGATCATAGCTGTAAGACTAGTTTCCCTAGGTACTTTCCACTACTGTCCAAGAAGTTTAAACGCTGAGTCAACGCAAATATTGTTATGGTGTGACACTAGCCTTATGTTTCATGTGACGCTGTTGCGCATGTTTACTGCAAACACTTCTGGTTGTTCAGAATCAATATGCTACTTTGATTCCGCAAAATAATGAATAGGTCCTTTCTACTAGAGATAAACATTGGCCTGCACCTTTCGATTGCTGAAGTTTTTGACTTTATCGTATCGTTAAATTAAGATTATTTTTGTGATATGTCAATACAAGCTATCTAGTTAAAATTTATGACTCATACCTTAGCCATTTTTTTATCCGCGCACATTTTGAGCATATCAATGAAGTAATAAGATAAGCATCTCACGCAAATTTATATTCTGACACGAAGGTGCTCATGTAAATAAAATTGTGACGCTTCCCGATTCTTTCAGAATTATGTTGAATCTCGTCAGACAAACGGAAAGGCTATTACGGAAAAGAGATATATTTCAGTATTATTTTTATTTCCCCGTGTAGTACCGGGTCCACTTAGAATAGCACCACTCCGTTAGGTATTGGACAGCTGCCAGTGCTGCCTTCTATATCTAATCTAATACCTTTAAATGAGCAATTCTTGTATATTTTCTGAATCTCGGAAACGGCTCCAACGATTTTCATGAAATTTAGTATGCAGGGGGTTTCGGGGGCAATAAATCGATCTAGCTAGAATTCATTTTTAAAAAATGTCGTTTTATCTGTGTTTTCAGGCAATGAAATACGGCTACAATAGACTCTTCCTGACATCTATTGGCGAGTAGCTACACTAAAGCTAAAGCAGATGGCGTTGTTAAGCAATACTAAACCAAGCTAAGCTCGGTCATCCGGATATTAAAATATTAAAGACAATGATAATCTTCTCGCCCAATAGGTAATAAGTAGTGATATAGCAGTCGCAGTATCTCGCTGCACTCGTTGACATAAAGTGCGAACAGGGCGAAGCATATTGTGCGCTCACTCGCACTTAGACCTAAGACCTTAGACTTAAGTGCGAGTGAGCGCGCCATATGGTTCGCCCTGCTCGCACGTTATATCAACGAGTGCGGCGAGTTATTGCAAGATATTGCGACTACTACAGTTACAGCTACCCAGCGATATCAGGTCCGGTTCCTAGCTGATGGATACATAATATTTATTTTATAATTCAAAAAATTATTAGTAGGTATTGGGTCGTGGTTGTTTTTAATGTGTGATTTAAATTATGTCCCTCGAAATACAGAACCTTAGAACGGATTTATAAGTGTGTTATGTCCCTAGACGATCATCGACGAAGAGAGCAGAATACCTCTCCGTACTATTTAGGCTATAATGCGTTAAAATGCAGGTCTATCATGCAGCACGATCACTTAAGTTAAAACGATCCATAGGCAATCCCATTCTCTCAATATGTACGTAAGTGCATGTCACGCTGTGGAATCGTCTAGGGACCGCTTTAGCGTTTTAGTATTTTTTTATTTATTTAATTGCCGACTACTAAACATGAGGATTACAATTCACGAAGCGAAGTCAGAGCTGGTTAGTTGTCCTCAATAAAATGTTACGTGTTCCAGCAGTTTCAGAAATACACGTTAAATTGTGACGTCTTTTTTACTACATTTTGTATAAAAACACGTACGACTCTGCGTGATACTGGGTTTATAACACTGCGAAAAAAGATTTTTCGTTCATTCTACATAAAGCGTTTTATACAGCCAGTCAAAGTCTATGTTGAAGGCACTACACTCGCAATAAAAAAACATTTGAGGAGCTGTATGGTAATACATTCATTAGAGGCAGGGACAAGTCTTCTGACAACACTTGTTTTCAACGCTCTTCTTTATAATAAATGTGCTAATGTTTCACTAAAAACCCACCTGATGGTAAGTGGCAATGTACAGCGCTGAGCGCACTAACTTAGTAATAGCCTTTTTACTCTTGCCTTGAATACTAAATAATAATAGTATAAATTTTACCAAAAAAAATAACAGAATTCAAAGAAACAGGTACTCCGTTGTCAGTACAAGACTCGAACATTACACAGGTGATGAAAAGGATATTCTATATATCAAATTCCGTACTAATGACGGTAAAGGGTACGATGGCCAATTTTAGAACGCGAATTCTATTAGTGTCAACGGCACAGATCAAAGGCGCTTCTCAGATTCCTTACATGACGTGCTCAACGGCGTAATAGTGTGAAGCTGAAATCTCTAATTCAGGTTTTCAATTTCTCTTAGTCTAATTATAATTACTGCTACAGCACAATGAAATTAAAATAATGATTCCACTACAATCAGAATTAATTGAAAATAATAATATGTATGTAATAATGTGTCTGTTTCAATTATAATAATTACACTTGTATTTATACTACTACAGCCATCAGTACAATAAATTAACATAGCCCGTAAATGATCTCTTGTAAAATTGGAAATACCTTACTATATTTAGCTAATTATTTATAATTTTTGATATATTAAGTGAATAATTTGAATTTGTTATTGCCAATGATATTATATATTAAAAAGAGGCAGATATGTCATAAGCACGCGCGTTGTGTAACTCAAAAAGTTCCCAATTGGGAACTCTTATTCAGGTGAAGAAAGAGATAGCGATGTAGTTTTGACGCGAGAGCGATAAAGACGTGCGATAAAGCAATAAAGCGTGCTTGCGGACATCGGAACAGATTTTTCGGTTGATTTGTAAGGGCATAACGTATCTATATTTATTTAAACATCATTGGTTATTGCTATAATATGACGAATAATACGAGGATGAGGTCACGAATAAAAGCTGATGCTTAATATAATAATACACATCTTTATCTCCTTATACTCGTATAGCTAAGCCTAAATCTGGCTGACGGCTCATTAATGATATGAAAGCTGTTTTTATTTATTGCGTCTTTAATATCACTTCTGATGGCATTAGATATGTTTCATGAAGTGTGAACGTAATAATAACATTTATTGTTATATTTATTTCGTCTTACAAAATCAATTGCTACGAATTTGACACGTTTGCTTTTGTTGTATAACTTTTACTGTGTCTGTAAATTAACAGCTCATGTTCTAATGAAGAGCAAAAAGATTATTTTTGCCACTTCAAATTTCAAAAAGTGAAAAAAAAAATTAAAGGAAAACTGTACTTCCTATTTATTCATGTACCTCTACCTACTTGAAGTTTTATTTAATACGCTATCTATTGAAATATTGTAAGACAGTGTCAAGCCATAAAATAACTACCAAAATATTTTGTGTAAGGTGTAAACTGTAGTAAGGCTTGGTACTTAGATAACGTATAGAGTAATACTTTAAGTACATGAATAAGTAGAAATTTCAGTTTTTCATTAAATTATTTTTTTACTTTTTCAAGTTTGAAAGCGGTTCGACTATTTATTTAAAAGTTTATATTTTTAAATTTTCAGTTTTTCTCAAAATTCAGACCGTGATTCAACTATCGGTGCATATGTGCGTATAACTTTAAAAGAATTTTCTTTCAACTCCTAACCGTTGACCTTGTACATACCTTCCATCATCAGCTCATCCGCAGGAGATGATGATTATCAGACGCAAATACTTGAACCACTTTAAAAATATATAATATGAAAAACGTAACAACTGCCTATAAAATTTGAAGGTTGTCCTCGATTTCCTTGGGAACCTACTCGGTATCACGCCGACGTCTATTACGTTTTCCCAAGAAAATCAAACCACCTGCTTATTTTATCCCTAAGTTGGAGTGAAAAGAATTAATTTAATTATACAGAATGAATATAAATTTGTAATGTTACACAAGGAAAGTTTTAAGTCAGTACGTTAATTAGATTAGAAGCAAGCGCTTTATTAAATTACGGTTAATAATAAAACGCGTTTAATATTTTTCACTTTGTATTCACTAAATTAATTCAGCCTTGTAGCAACACAATAACCTGTTATTAGACTATGTAATGTACACAAGAACTCATTAATCATCACATGTAACATTAGTCTATAAAAAAGTTATCCGTGTTCTGAAAACGAGAACACGAATTTGACTTACACGAAATGTCTGAAGGAACAATAAAACTGCAGTCGTAAACAGCGTACTAGGACCTACTGGCCTAATGTCGGTTTACAACTCTACTGGGTCGTTTCGACAACTCATGTCATCATAAGTTTTAAATTAGATTTCTAGTTAGATTCTACGTCTATATATTGGGTACCAGCCGTTCCAGAAGCATTTTAAGGTAATATACCTATAACTGTTGTTATTGAGATATTGGGAAATAAGTCTTACAATTTTTTTCTTTCTAAAAATACATTTCACTGAAGTTGAAGCGTTGACAAAATGAATAGCAACGTTTTGATTCGGGTACGATTTGTAAGGGTTGAATACTGGCTTGCTGAATACTGTTAAATATTCATTATTCGTGATTCATCGCCACGATTGACACGGAAAGTGGGCGCAGTATCTGCCTGTATTACAATAACCTCTGTTTGTATAAAAAGAATCGAATAATCCGTTCTCTGGATTGTTGAACCTTATCAATCCTATGAGGGTTCCAAGTCAGCGCCAAGGTTATGGACATAAACCGTATACTAACTACCCATAGTATTTACTTATAAGTAGGTACTCTACCATCGTGTTGTACCTACCTACGTTTTTAACGTGTCCTGTGATTTCATACTTCGAATTTTAATAATTATAACGTCAAGAAGATATAATCTTATTTTTTTATTGTTTCTTTGTTTAACAAATTTTACGAGAACACGAATATAAGTTGCAATTATTGCTTAAATCATTTTATTAGTTATTTAATAAAATAAGACCATCGTTTGTACGATGTCCCCTGCAGAGTTCGATTAAAAAACATGCGATAAAACATGTTTTTTTGTTCGGAGAAATTCAAATTTGGGGTTAAATAATATTAACTGATTATCAAAAGTGTAAAAAAATCAATTTTTAATCAGTACTGAAAATTGGACTGAAAATTGGCAAATTCAAGAGTAGAGTTTAAAATAAATTTCAAAAAAGTGTTCAGGTGGAATTCCATTATCCGTTACCGCGGTTTTATATTTTTGTACTCATCAACTCATTTTTGAATAAACGTATGACAATCTGTGCACGGTTATGTCAGTCATCAGTGTTTTGTCTTGGTTTTGTCAGTAGTTTTTCAGATATTACTTGAATAATGTTGAGTCGACCTCGTAGCAATTTTGAAGTTCCCTTCCGAAACCAAAAAACCCAAAAATTGGCAAAACTTCAATAAAAAAATCATGTCTAAACGTACAATTTTTGGCGAAAATACAAAAACAACATTTTATAGTCTTCACATATCAAATAAACTTGAAAAGTGCGAGTCCTTTTATTTCTTTAATCTGAGGTGCGAGTTAAACTCGCTTGGAGTCTGGAGAAGGTTCCCTACGTTGATTATGTATTTACCGTTATTTTTCTATTTTATTAATTTTTGCCCTTTTTTGTACGACCATAAACTTCTTTTAGGTTTTCCTGTAACTTATAAGTAATAGTATATTTCGTTACAAGTGCGGAAAGCCTGTCATTGCAAAGAGTTCTGACAAATGTCTACCCGAGCCGAGGCGCAGCCGAAGGCGAGTGTTGACAGTCGGAACAAGTTGCAATGACGGTTCCGCACGTGTACTGAACAACTATTTTTAATACAGTTGCGAAAAAATGATGCAATTTAATAGAATAATAAAAACACAATCTTTTTGGAAAATGGCGCCTACCGTAAAAGAATATAAGCAGATATTTTTTTTGTTTTCTTCACCCATTCTGGGTAGGCAAAGGGAACTATGCCCATACAGCCAAGTCTTCAGTAGATTTTTTTTATTGTTATGAAATGAAAATGAAATTTAATAAGATGAAATAAAATGAAACCTTACCTAACTCATTGAATCAAATCAATAAATCTGATATTGAAACAAATTAGTAGCTTCTTTTTAGAAATATTTGCATGAATCATGAAAACTTCTATGATTTTTTTTAACGTGATAACGTTTATAAAGACGATGAGCCTGAGAGGCATTCACGAAAACCGAGTAACGGCCGGAGTAACGTCACGGAAGCGCGCGCAGCATTAGAGAGAGAGGCACGCTAGACCGGCCGTCTCTCTCCCACTCAAGCGTAATCGGTCCGCTTGGAAGGCATTTTTCATTTCATTTTTATTTTATTTTACAATCTTTTGAAAAGAAATGATTTCTCGTAGCTCGTACGTATTATTATTATATGAAAACGAAAATCTACAATAGCGTCATCTCTGTTTATAGGTATGAACTACTTGAAAGAACTTTACACAGTACATCGACTCGGACTTTAGTTGTAGTCAAGAAAATCACAGATGTCGCGCAGCTCCTGATATTTAAAACGATTTAAACCAAATTTTCAACTCAAATATGTTTAAAATCGTATAGTTAGTATGAAATTTAATATTATAATCTAGCTAGATACGCGGGTCGCGGTGGCGCGTCAAGCCATGTTCAAGCTGACACAACTGGCGAGTAGCACCGCGGCTCCGTGCGTAGGGCTTCCATTACGTTCTTACATTACATTATTTATATCATAAATTATTCTTCTACGAAATAGACGTTATCACGTAAAACCATTGTCCGTAAACCGACTTTACAGACAACCAATTTTTTTGTAAAAACTTCGTGGTTAGTTTTTCTTTTTAATACACATTATTTTGACAGTTGGGAAAGAAAACGCACGAGTGTGTAATAGGCTAATAGCCCACTTCCCGAACGCTATACGTCCCTGCAATACGCCACTTTTTGAGCAACTGTATTAAAAAGAACTTTTTTTTTCAAAATTCTATAATAGAATCAGTAGTTTCGGAGATCGGGCTTTCTTGAATAATTTAAAAACTATCCATTGTAGAACTATAACGAAAATATATTTAGATCCCTAAAACAAGTCCTTTCATTTGTTTTTTTTTTTGCTTTTGCCACACGATACAGTTTACAAAACAGCTTTTGTTTAATTTTGATTTCGTTATTTTTTTTATGAAAATCCATTTGTTTTCTTTATGCGTTCGTCTTTGGGTCATAAAAAACACATAAGCACCAAATTTCAACACATTTGGTCCAGTAGTTTCGGAGAAAATTGGATGTGAAGGGCGGTCGCCGAGACACACGAGTGATCCTGTAAGGATTTCGTTCAGAACCCTAAAAATGTTCAGTATAACAAAATGGCAGTCAAGCTAAGTTTTGGAACGAAACTTTACTGAAATATTAAAAAGAAAGTTACTTCAGATTTTACCGCACTCAACTTTTCAAACACTGTTCAACTTTCTGTATCATATAAAACTAAATAATGTAGTGTAGGAGAACTTTACTGATCTTTACTGTGATAACTAGGAATAAAATAAAATAGAATTATTGTACAATGCTACAGTTATGTTTTATATTTAGAATTTAACTACAACGTAATTTAATGTTCAAGGCTTGGCTTCAACCCATTAATGGCCACTGCTGGGCACGGGCACTCTCCTCTTGAGGAGGCCTAGAGCACACTCCACCACGCTGCTCCAGTGCGGATTGGTGGAGGGGTTGGTGGCCAACCCGAGTGTTGGAAGTTTTCAAACCGCCCGAGGACCTCCAACATGGCTTAACGACTGTTATCTAATGATAACAACCGGGACCGACGGCTTTACGTGCCCTCTGAAGCACGGAAACGCTCAAGAATTTCAAGGCTTATTAGTTACAAATTACTAAGTATGAATTAATAATATGAAATCTTTGATTCGAATTAAATACGATCATCTGCATAGTTATGCAGTTTTAACATAATGTGTATATCTTGCTGTATACATCCAGATACCAGATAAAAAATCGTTTTAAAGAACACATAGCAATACGTGCATATTTAAATTATGGTATACTGCCGCAGACACTACTAGGTCAGTTTTATTATTGGAACGAAGTTCCTTACCGCGCGTTGTGAAAGGGGGCTAGACGGAAAATTACGACACTTTTTGATTTTACGAATGACGACACTTTTTTTGAAGTGATTCAGTGAGTTTTACAGAGATGGCGCTGTACTGTACAACTTTCTGAATCACGCTAGCGTTACAGAGATGGCGCTGTACAACAAAACAATACTTAATCGAAAGGAACTTCGTTCCATCTGGGTGTCCCTTGACACCTCTCATGTTTTTTTTAGATAGTTGTAAGTAACCCGACAGCCAAGGCATCGTACACTTCGGGAAACGCCAGCTAACAAAGGCATTAAAGCAACGTTGCACTAATCCGGTAATATTACCCCAAATTAGTTTTTTTAATCATCCATGTTTTTACGGTTTATTCCTTGACGTCGTACGTTTATATCTTCAAGTCAAGAGTCAATAGGCTTTTCCTAGGTTAGTGAGCTTTACAACTGACTCTATTGTAATGCAAGTTAATCCCGTAATCAATGGTTTAAATGTAATCAACGGTGCATGGTTTTATGCAAATAAATGGCAGATAAAATTAATGGTCAGATTAACTGTAATACTTACCATTATAATTATCTCATAACTATGAGTTTGATTTAAGTTGTTTACAGAGTTATCACCAATGAACTAATATACTGGTTATCACACTATTAATATATCCGAGGACTTTGAACTTTGTGCTTTAATACCTAATTACAAGTCAAATAAACAATTTAAAGGAAATCCGACTGCTTTAAATTTTTACCCGACTACCAAATATATGCATGTAATATTCTCTATTACCTATAGTATATATATATATAGTATAGTATAGTATCTTTCAAACCACTAAACGGATTTATATTACTAAGACATGGTTAGATTTGTCTTAACAAACCAAATGTTCTTAGATAAGTGAAATTATAAAAACAAATATGGTGGCTGTGAGATGGCATTATTTGAAGTATTAAAAAAATCGAATAATGCAATATGGGTATCAAATTAAAGAGCTCACCATAAGCATTTCAAAAAGGTATAATTATCATGATAGCTTTTTTGATAGCAGGGTTTTTCTTTAATTTTTAAATGTATACTAAATAGTTAATATTAAATCTCACTCCGACAGTTAAGATGAATTTACACATCTTACGCGTAGGTACCTTGTTATGTTTGGCCTTGTTTCATTATTAGTATAGGTATAGCTAAAATAAATGAGCAAAAATTTTGTACGTTGTATAAAACTTTCATCTTGTTTTTTTTTACTTTTTTTACTTTGGATTGAGTGGATGAATGGATGATTTGATGATGAATTTTCAATTACAATAATTTATAAATTATTAATAATTCGTTTTTTACTATCTATTAGTATTAAATACAGTCGGCAAAATAATTAGGTATGCTGGGTATGATTCTAAAACGTTCTGTGATTATTGATATTACAGATTGTGTTATTATCAATGCTATAATATGATACCCGTATGCGTAAGGTATGATTAACGTAAACAATATGTAATATTAAACATTACAGAGGGTTTTAGAATCATGCCCCGTATACTTATTTTGTTGACTGTACATATCAGCAGAACAAATTAGCGCAATAACCACCTTAAAGAAGTCCTACGCTTAATTTCACCTTACTTACCTCACGCGGAAAATCTTTAAAATCCTCGAATCCTTAGCTAAAAAAGTGTGTTGATGTACTAAAATGTCAAGTTTAAATTTAGTTGCGTAATATCCATTTCGCCTTACAAGCGCACATAAGCAGTGCCTTACACAGGGAACACGTCTTACACGTCATGAAATCGTGAAGAAATTCGTATTAAATAAAACTGGCCTTATACAGCCTTTTAGAATACTGAATGAGAAAGGCAAGTTTCACATTTCTCAATTACGGCACAGCTGGACATTGAATTCTCGCACGCTAACCTTTGTTTAGTCCATCGAAAAAAGGTTCATCAGTCCATCTGACATTCTGTAATCACTGAACCGGCATTGAACCGGTAGTATTTTATTAACCCCATGTTAGAATGAGTTGCACAGCTATTTCTAGAACGATAAGTTATATAAACTTCTATGTAGTCTATGTAGACCATTTAACATGGATCGCCTTTTTGGAGTATTTTTGACACTAACTTGAGACTTCATACCAATAATTAATTTGCCGAATTTTCTCTACGTTATTGAGAATATATAAGGAGAGGACTTTAAGATTTTTTCACATTCGCATTTATTTCCATATTACTGGATTACTATCTGTAATAGGTTAAAAATATATGTAATATTAATTGTTTATAGTTTTTGCTATAGTTTTACGTAAAATGCTTGTTTTATAGACAATTTGGCATACTAACTCAATTTTACCGTTTTAGCTATTTGTGACTTTGTTGCACCGAAAGTGCGATATATAAGAATTGCTCATTTAAATGTATTAGATTAATTTAGGTATAAAAATTTCTTCTCCTAAGATTATCTCCGAAACTATAGGATCTTTGCTCCAGGTGGCGGCTGTTATAAATTAATATTTTTAATATTATGCTATCAAAATTTTCAAAGTATTAAGAAAATTAATTAGAGGTCTTCATGAACCCTTAAAAATGAAATATTATACTTATTGATTCCCTTTGAACGCGACAAGGGATTTGTCGTTTTCACTCACTGGAATAATTAAGTTTGGCAAAGACTAGTGAAGTCCGAATCGAATTTACACGTTCCATATTTAGTATAAAATTTTGTTAAATTTACTTATTGGGGAATTAAATAATAAGCATTTATTACAATATTAATTTATAACAGCCGCCACCTGGAGCAAAGATCCTATAGTTTCGGAGATAATCTTAGGAGAAGAAATTTTTATACCTAAATTAATATGTTTGTAATACATAATCTACTTATTTGTTCATATCAAATTGAAAAATATTGTCACATTTTAATGGGAACCAACAAAAACTAACATACATATATCGCACTTTCAGTGGAGAAAAGGCATAAGATGAAAATTGCAATTTTACGGGAGAGCAAAAAAACTGTTTAAGTAAATATCAATAATGTAAATTCCTTTGACTACAAAGGAATTTACATTACAATTTCTTGCACAAAACCGTCAAGATTAATGATAAAAATTTAAAAAAATTGAGCATATGCGGCTTTTATCCCTCTTTCCAGTCATATTATAAACTATAATAAAATTCAACGTAAGACGACTAATGCTTTTTTTCCACTGAGGGTGCGATATCTGAATTACAATCGTATTTGGTACTGGTGGTATAATTTTATCAAATAGCAATATTTTTATTTGTTTAACAAATACAAAGAGAGACATATATATGGTATATAGTTATTTGATAAGTTAGATAAAATATTGTTCAAAATTGTAATTGATTTCTGTTCAATAAATTCGGAGAAAGGGTTGCTGTTATTGTCACTCAGCACACTGACTGAATATTTTTAGAATGCGCTAATATCAATACAAGTCCCATGAAAAATTCAATTGAACGAATAATAAAAAAAAAACACTTTTTTGGATGTTGTAGATCATTGTATTTGAGATAACAAATTCATCCTTATTTACTGGTGGTGCAATCTAGTGACATTTATATGATAAGTTTGTTGAAATCGCATTTATTTATCGATTAGTAAAATAAAGAACTTACCTACATATGACTAAATATTTCAAAACCAAAGATTTGAAAACAAAACGTTAATTTCGCAAAAAGTAAATGGCCTTACCTTGTAATTTAACAACGAGCAGACTTGCTCCCGGATAGTAAGTGGTCAAAGGAAGCGGAGGACCGGCATTATTTCTAGGTCTTCAACATTTTAGCTGTAAAACTATTGTAAATATACAAGCGGCCAGTTATATTGAACGTGGGCAAATACACCTCATAATACTCTGCGTTGTGCCCAATATTAAAAACGTATTTTAAACCAAGACTGTATTTATAGTTTTTTGCAGACTAATCTTCTAATCTTCTCTTAATTACGTTCTACTTCATAGATTAATTTTATGGATCTGCGTTTTCAGCGTTTTTGCAGACTAATCCCTTAATTGCTTCTACTAAAATTATAATGTAATGGATCTTCTGGAAATTTAGAATAACATATTTGAACATTTATTTTAAAGTGGATTTCGTTTACCTGCCATGCTGCCAACAGCAATAATTACGAGTATAACAATTATATTAAGTACATTAAAAGTACACGTATAAGTACACGTTACTAATTATAGACACGTCTTCTACCTTCGTAGATACATCAGATCAGAGTCTTTGATGACAATGAATATTCATTTAATGACAATCTATAGTTACCTACATACTTTAGTCTATATAGTGTCGGTAATTATGACGCGATGTCACAATCATGAATTCAACATAATAAATATTTTCCTAACTATGTTCAATGAATATGGCTGGTTGAATCATATCTGGCTATGAGAACGACCGGGGCTCAGAACACCGACATTTGAACGCTGTGCTTTATTTTTTTTTGACTGACTAACAAAAGTGCCGATAAGATTGATTTATCAGGGACTTTCCAATCGCGGCCGAATGCAATGTCGTCAGGACGGACGGACGAATGGACCAATGGACGGATTAACGGACAAACAGACGGACATGTCGAATCTATAAAGGTTCCGTTTTCATAACGTAACCCAAGAAGCGCTGCCGTTATTTGTGTGACTCATTTGGTCCAGTAGTTTCGGAGTAAATTGGCTGTGAATGGCGGTCGCCCAGACGCACGAGTGATCAAATTATAAGAGTTCCGTTTTTCGTTTTTTCGTACGGAACCCTAAAATTATGACCAGTGCGAAGTGGATGCTTTCTTAGTGTTGTTTGACGTTCGAGAAAAATACTTCTGCAATATCTTACCCGATTAGAAGTTAGGTAGGTACTCCAGTTACTATCTATTTGTTGACAACATGGCAACAGTTGCGAAAACTCCGGACACATTTGATCTTGATTAATGACTCGACGTAATTAACCTTCCAGTGTTAAACAAACATAAACTTGCTTAATTACCAAGTTTATGCATGTAGGTACTAGGTAGAGACATACAGTAGAGACTCGATTAACCGGACTAATTATTGTCATTAGGCAATCGGATAATTGATAATCCGCATAATCGAATGTATGAATAAAAGCATTTTTTGCACACGACAGACATACATAGATTATAGCCTTTTAAAGTAAAGCGGGTTGGTTTATGTCATAAAAATGTCATAATTTTAAATTAAAATTTAAAAACCCCCGACAGTTTTATTTACACTAAACATAACTAAGAACATTCTCGATTAAAGCACCATTGAGATAAAAAAAAACTAGATCAAAATCGGTTCATCCATTTGGGAGTTACGATGCCACAGACATACATACAGTTCCATAGATACACAGACACACCGAATATTTTATGTGGTGTAGTGAATTTAAAAATAGTGAAATAATTGATTGTGTTCGTGGGTTAAATCGTAAACATTTTTACGAATCCACAAACAAATCTAAACATTCGTAATTGCACAGATGCGAAAATAACCAGTAATACGTCTAACGTTGATGGTATCGAAATTGTATAATAGAATAAAGCTGCGCGCAGACTTCTGACAGGATAGTTTTAAGACAGACTATTGCTTTACAAAAAATATGAAGACGCGCAAACTTCAAACCAAAGTCTAAACGTCTCATAGACAAAATTGTCTAATATCAATGATATTTAAAAAAAAATGGTTGTCTGTAAAGTCGGTTTACGGACGGTAGTTTAACGTAACAACGTCATGACAAAACATTGATGAAATGATTGCATACTTTATAGATAAGAAACTTTTATCTTTATACTACAACGCCATATAAAACTCCTGAACTAAACTATTTTTTCAGCAAGTTCCTTTCTGACTTAATTGTGTGATGGCGTTTTCACCCGACGTTCATCGTTTAGTAGACGTTATCACGTCAAAAATATAGATTCATCATGCTCTTACAAATCAACCAAAAAATCTGTTCCGAAAAGAGCATGTTTATCTTTTGTTTCACTACACCAATCACACTACAATAATACACGAAGGCATTTTAACGTTGTATGTCAAACCTCAAGCACTTCTGACAACAAAAGCGTGCATATCGTCTTGTATTGACAGAGCGACTACGAGCAGACAGAGGTCAATTGACCGCTCTTACGATCTTCATCTTCGGCGCGCTAGTGAAATATCTCCCTCTTTTTTACTTATACTGTCATTGTCTAATACCTACAAAAACTGCACAGCGACAAGTCTGACTAACGATTATCGGCTTCCCTTTTGTATGTATGCGGGCGCGCACGTCAACGACAAAACAGTCTAGCGACGTACCCCATCTCTCCTAGTCAAAAAAATCTTCCCGTTTATACAGTTACTCTATGCTTCTAGTCTCGTCCGAGACTAGAATTATTAACATTGGAAGGTCAATTACGTCGAGTCATTAATCAAGATCAAATGTGTCCGAAGTTTTCGCCACTAACTCCATGTTGTCAACAAATAGATAAGTAACAAAAGTACCTATCTAACTTCTAATTTCGGGGAAGATATTGTAAAAGTATTTTTCTGGAACGTCAAACAACAGTAAAGAAAAGCATCCGCTACAACCGGTCACAGTTTTGTACTACTCGTATAAGACTAGTAACCCATTTTCGCTTTGCTACGGGTACTCAATATTACCGGGTTACTAAGTCTCCCGTACAAGTATGGAATACCTGTAACCCCTAAAGCAACTTCATTTGCCAGGGATTATAATTATACAATGTAACCTATAGTCTTCCTCATGAATCTGGCTATCATACACAAAAATATTCAAATCCAACTGGGAATTACAAAGATTAGCTCGTTCAAACAAACACAAAAAACCTCTTCAACTTATGTTAGTATACTATTATAGTAGCCAGCAGTGCCCCGTCCCATCTTTACCTAGGTTGAACAATCTTTTGTAGTGACCTCGATACCGAATTCTTTTACTATTCATGGAAAAAAATTAAGCTGTCTATTAGTATTTTAGAGTAAACTTGTGCAGCCCACGCCGCAAAAGCTCTCATCATGCAAGAATTTTACTGACTCAATTGAAAAGAATATTGTCATCGTGATTGCTGCAATAAGCAATAATAAAGTTAAATAAAATTAACTAAGTCCTTGCGGTGCAGTATTCGAGATGCTGGTTGCATTTCTTCGCTGTATAGCAATACTACGAAAAGACTTTATTTTTTATATTTCGAATACACAGTTGCTCTTGGCCCTAGCGGCTTTTAGTTTCACCCTGAGAAAAGCTCAGCCGAGTAGAATTCGGAACTTTGATTTGTAAAACAATACATACAGAATATTTCGGTAAGAATAACATTGTTGATATACATTATAACAACCATGAAACACATAACTTTTGATTGAATTGTGGTATTTAGTGTTATGTATGCTTTAGAGTTTAGACTTTCAATGGAACATGCTTGAAAATTTAAACTTTAAAGGAACAAGAAAGCATTCAATATCTCATGTGAAAGCTTTTAGCCATCCGTGACCATAAGTGCTTATCCGTGCCGCTATGTAGATAAGCAAGTACAGTGATACATAGTGTTCAGTATTACTAGTAGATAAGAGTAGAGGAACTCTAGAAATTTGTGGATTCCAGTAGCAATAAAAAGGGCTATCGAAATCCAATTACTTTGAACTTTTTTGATCATTATTTACAGACAAAATACTCAAAAGTTTAGCCATTTTTTGCGCTTTTTTATTTTTTTTATTTTTCCCTAATGATTTTTTTTAAGGAAAATGAATTTATTATTCTATAAATTGACATATCTTTTTTAATGCTACACTGATTGAAATACATACAACAAACACCAAAGATTACTCAAAGCTTACTACAATTTCAAACTTTACCTAATCTGTGTAAAAACGTTTTTAGGAAGCGGTGGACTTATTTCACGCCAAATTAGTAGATGTATCGATGATTTCGCCACAATCGATCCCTTTATAGATTTTACCTCAACACCTAAGAACTCTTACCTCTCAGAAACTTCGTGCTAATGGAACACAGCCTGGAGACTCATGTCTGTAGGACTATAAATAATAATTTTAAGCTGATATAGCAAACTGAATGCTACAATAATAGCAAAGCGACTATTATACTAAGACCTTGACTCCTAAAGTAGAAAGACAAGAACAAAGCTCTGAAAATATTGCATAAGCCTCTTATATGTTTACCATTATAAAGTCCGGTATTGTTTTGCCGTAGGTTTTTTTAGAAGAAGTCTAAGGCTTTTGTTGCACTTACTCGCAACAGCACTCCAAATGTGAAGTATGCTAGATTACCTTTGTTTAAGTCGCCTGTAGTCGTGGGTCAAATGTCTATGAACGCTGAAGTTAAATCCGCGAAATATGTAGTAAAATAAACTTTGGAAGAATTAGTGCTTCGCGCTTCGCGGTAACCCCGATCCATGTCAGTTCTTGGGATTAGCTACTATAGATCATTGTTGGTCGCGGTGGCCTCTGGGACTAACTACATCTTTATCTCATACAAACAAAAATTCTTGGAATATTTGCACACAAATAACGGTAGCGCTTTTAGGGTTACGTTATGAAAACGGCAGCAGCAGTGATAGCCTAGTGGTTAGAACGTTGGTCTCCCGAACGCGGGGGCCCGGGTTCAAATCCTGGCACGCACCTCTAATTTTCAAATATTATGTGCGTATTACAAGTTAATTATCACTTGTTTCGGTGAAGGAAAACATCGTGAGGAAACCTGCACACCTGAGAGTTCTCCATAATGTTCTCAAAGGTGTGTGAAGTCTACCAATCCGCACTTGGCCAGCGTGGTAGACTATGGCCTGTACCCCTCAGCCCTCACATTGTGAGAGGAGACCCCGAGCCCAGCAGTGGGACAATTATGGGTTGTTGCTTTGCTTTGCTTTGCTTTATGAAAACGGAACCCTTATAGATTCGACATGTCCAACCGTTTGTCCGCTAACCCGTCCATTCGTCCATTCGTCCGTCCATCCTAACGACGTTCGGCTGCGATTGGAAAGTCCCTGATAATAATTATGCTGTCGCTGGGCATACTTACTTTTGTATTCTGCCGTACCTCGTCTACGCAGACCATAAATGAAAATCAACTAAGCAAGCCTCAAAATATTTGAAATTTTGTATTCAAATATTGTTCTATTCCACCGGTCACCGGTCGTCAAACTGTATCTAAGTACCTTTCTTAAAATTATCAGCTTAAATTGTTTTAACTAAATTTACGAATGCTACATTTATAGTATAAATACAATATACCTAAAACGTTGCCTAAAATTAAATAATAGTTTGTGTGCGGTTAGTTATTATTAACGTGTGACAGTGTGTCATTTTGATTAAAGTTATTAAGTAAAATATTTTATTATTCTCATATCAGTGAATAGAAGCGGCAGTTATTTCAATGTTGCTCGAAGAATACGTGATATAAAAAGATTAGCCTTGAATGTTCTTGCTCATATAAACAAATAGACTATTTTAACGCTACCAAATCAGCAATCAATCATTTTCTGTGAAGAACGGACGAATGACTTGCGCGTTTCAATTTTATCTTCGCATTTTTAAAAGCTATTTGCTGCTTATTGTGGCAAAGATAAAGTACCTTTAATTTAATCTCATTTCATTTTGTATGTCAAGCTGGATACGTTTTTTCCCACGCCCGAGTCATATTTCTTCCCCCATGTAGGTATTATTAATAGATATCATAAATTAACCTGTCACGTATAACTTTGATAATAAGTAACATGAGTAGTGACACTATAATTACGTGGTAATAAACAAGTGTCACAATTTGTTTGAATTTTGTCCTATTAGTTATAAGACGTTATAGGATATCATACTGAAAGGTAGCCCATTTTTTAATCTGTTATAATTTTTTGACTTAATTGAAATTTTGAGAGTATAACGTTTGTTGGGTCTACTAGTTATAAATATTATTAAAAGTAGCTTTGCGATATTACAATCAAAAAGGCATTAAAATATGTCACGGTTTATAACATCGTACGAGGTTAGCTGGCCCTGCTGGTAACTAGACAGGCAGAAAAGAAGTGAAGGAACCCATTCAACTCGATAACCTTTTAACTAGATTATTCATTGGTTTCGAACTGGATGGTTTAGGCTAGTGCCAAGCGACTTCCATTAGGATACTCCATTGTAAAGCAGGGAGCATATTGAAGGCTGTCTCAAAATCAAAGTAACGTAAAAAGTACGAATTTTTGTTATTGTTTATTAAACTCTACCATCTCTACCAAGTCACGAAAATATTTATATGAGATTCCTAACGACATCTAGACGATCTGACGAGAAAAATTTATAGCGACATCTATACTTCAATAGCTGCATTAAAATACACGATGGTACACTCGCGTTAGAAATTGTTAAACAATGTTTGGAAAATGTTTCACTCGTGACAGCGCTTATCAAAGCCACTCTTCAAATAATTCGCTGGCAGCGACACTTCGATCTTGGTATAATAAAAATACTTAGTTATACTCTCAAGAGGGTTTCGAAGAGTACCTTTGAGTTACTGAATACCGAAAAATGATAAAAGTAATTTGAGAATGCGTAGTTTCTCAGTTTCTCAGTATATCTATATTTAAGTATTAACCAAAAATAAAAATAATACTCTACATTTACACAGTATTCACGCTTAGAATTACGTTAAGGATTAACAAAGGCACATATCGCACCTTCGGTGCAACACAGTCACAAAAGCTCATTTTGTAATTTTAGAGGAGAGAGACTTTTAAGATTTTTTTTCGCATAGTAATAGATTCCATATTACTGGATTACTATCTGTAGTAGGTTAAAAATATTTATACTATTAATTGTTTATATTTTTTGCTACAGTTTCACGTAAAATGCTTGTTTTTTATAAACAATTTGGCAAACTTAACTCTATTTTACAGTTTTGGCTATTTGTGACTTTGTTGTACCGAAGGTGCGATATGTATAGCAATCAAGCAATAGAAATTAATCAAACGGATATTATTAGAGCATATACTGTTGTTTATGATCTGATAATATCTGTAATATCTGTTGCTTAATTTTCAAGCAATGATGGCACGGTCAAATAATTTTATGCTCGCTTCCTATCTATCGGTTTTCACTTTGGGAGCCATATTAGATCAATTAATGTTTACAGACAGCAAGCAGTTCTTTCGCACTGAATTAACTTACTTGACAAGTACCCTTCAGATGTGAAACTCATTTTTCACGTAGGTCTGAAAACATTTCAATAGTGCGACGGTATACCTATGGAGTTATTTATCTTTGTTAAAAAGTGTTATATGTTTATTGAATGAAATTGATCGTACTACTTATATGTATATAACGTACTATAAATCGTTAATGAGAAGATTTTTGACTTGGAAACATAATTACTAAGTATTACTATGTACCAATTTCTAATGCTGTGAAAATTTTCTTTTTTTTTTATGGAAATAGCCGACAAACGAGCTGACGATCCACCTGATGGTAAGTGGCTATCGTCGCCCATGGACATCAACAACACCAGAGGTATCACTGATGCGTTGTCGGCCAAGAAAGATAGAAGAAAAAGAAAGAAAGAACTTGCTCTCAAGCCCCCAGCCGGAACATGACGAATCATTTGGCGGCTGACTCATGCTCGAGGG